>VZSE01007454.1:236405-464236 GCA_013398275.1 Promerops cafer
CCGGGCCCGCCGCGCTGCCGGGCCGTGAGGAGCGGGGTGCGGGCGCGGCCCGGGGGAGCAGGGGCCGGGCCGGGCGGACAGCGAGGCTCCCGGGGGGAATGGAAGGGAAGGCGGCTCCCGGCGCGGGGCCAGAGCGGGAGCGGGCAGGGAGAGCCGGGGGCGGCTGCGGGGACACGCGTGGTGCTGCCGGTGCTGCGGACAGAACGATTCCGGGTGGTCTCGCTTGCGTGGCGGAGGGAGGCAGAGAGGCAGGCAGGGAGGGCCTCGGGAGCAGTTGTCGTCTCGCTGACTGAATTAGACCAGGGTGTTTTATGATTTTTAGCGTTTTGTCCTTTGAAAAGCAGTGTTTTCCTCATCCGGGCCCGGAATTCTTGTGCTCCTCGCAAGCCCTTTAGGTGTGCCTTGCAAAGTAACAAGCACCAACAGGTTGTTTCTCCTGGTTGCTTTCATCAGCAGGTGTGGATGGAACATTAGTTACCTTTGGTGTATTCCAGCCACGCCACTTGCTGCTTCCCAAAACACAGTCCAGAGTGCTGTGTTCACTGCTGTGTTGCTTCATGCTATCAACTTTTTGACTTATCTTACCACTACAGTTGTCTTTTGCCGTCTAAAGAAATGTGATGCCATGTTGTCACTTCGTTCCTGTTTTATTGTTCAGTGAAACATCCTGTTTGAAATATTTACTGTTATACGTGCTTACAATAATCTCGGGGGGCATTCTGCTCACTAAGTCCATAGGTTGCTTTTTGGGGCTGTTGATCCTTTAATGTTTTCTTCTGTTTCATGATCTCTCAAAAATTGCGGAGCCAGTAAAAGGAGAAGCAAATGTTTTTGGAAGTCTGGCATTTTCTACAACTGTAAGGAATGACAACCATGTTTGATTATGTTGGCTGGTTGGAAAGACATTTACTTTTGCTTAGCCTTCAGGGTTTTATCCTAAATTTTTCTCTCTGTGCTTACTGTATGTTGACTTTACTGTGTTGAGGAAATGCAGACAAGGTGATAGCTTCATGTATTAATGCTAATTCCAGGGAAAAGTATGAATTAGTAGGAAACAGAAGAGGACAACAGCAGGGGAAGAATTCTCCTGTGCAATAGTTGTATCACAAGTATTTTTTGTGTTCTATATCTAGTGTTGACTTCTCCTGCAGTTTTTTTTAATTGTGTAGGGAGAGGGACAAACCCTTTCCCCTACTCTGAGTTGATGAACTCTCCCAAAAAGCATCCAATGTTCTGAGTACATAAAGGGCTCTGCTCCTTTTCTCTTAAACTTTCTTTTTAACAATGCTTAGTTTAAATAATCTTGATTAGAGTAAGTTAGTATATTAACAGTTTGTCCCCCAGTTTTTTTTTTTTCGCTTGTTTTGTGTAAATTTGGCCTGGTGTGAACAGCAGTTATGTGCTTGTTCAAGGTAATCAGTGTTTTGTTTAAGCATGTTTTTTAGCGATGGGTTTTTCTACTGATTTAACTACACAAACACAAGATCCTAAGGGGTATGCTGGTGTGAAAAGCCTGTAGCTGTGTGACATTTATGGATTGACAACAAATGAAGTTGTATGTGCTCCACATGAGCTCATTTTCCCTCATGGGATTGACACTGTGTAGTTATATGTGTAATAGATATTTGTACTTTTCTATCCAGATCTTCTGAAGGACGTGTTTGGCTGCTGTGCAGACTGAGCCTTTCCACCTCACTCCACTTTGCACTGATAACACAGTTTTGCTTGTCTTCATACTTATTTGGCCCTTCTGAAAGTCCTGGTTTTGTGTAGTAAGTGGAATAGCAGTTGTAGAAATAGTTGCTTAGTGATGGTGCAGTGAGTTTGGACTCCCCAAAAGAGATGTTGTTATTTTCAGAATAACAACCTATCAAAACACATGGCTGTGCTTCAGACACGGTGCTGAAGCTTGCTGTCACCTGAAAATAATATTGTTTAGATTGCTTGTAGTTAAGCTGATGAACGTGTCTGTGAGCATGTCTCAGTAATAACTACAGGAGAAATGAAGCAAGGTGTAAATAAAGCCTTTTTCAGTCTGTAGGTCTGCTTCCTGTACACAGAAAATCCTACTGATCTGTAAGAGAGTTGCTTAGAGCTTGAAATGCGTTGTTGTGCACATCTTTCATCCTTGAATGATGTTAGAAAGGTAAAAAAACTGCTGTAAACAGCCAGATTCAGTTCTCTTGAGGCCTGTAGTATTGTAGCTCAATTTCACTTTTGGATCGATTAAGTACCAGTTAAAAAAGATGAGATGTCAAGATTATGAGAGCATTTTCCATAAATTTATGGGTCATCACAATTTAGTGATACAAGATGCCATTGGAATGTGGCATCTTGAAGCCCATTTGTAGTTTTGGGGTCTGTGTCTTGTAGGTGTTCGTGGTCACAGAGTTGTTGCAGCCTGAATCTTTCAAGGCAAAATGGAATAAAATATTTTGTTGGAATGTTATTTGAGATTGATGATATGGGCAAAGCAAAAATCAAGCTTTCTGTGACTGGAAGGGAAAAAAGACAGTTGGAAGATGAGTCAAGTGCCCAGTTTATGCATCTCGCCAGCTGTTTCTCTGTTACTTTCTACAATTTGCTGATGTGGCTTTTCTTCTTATTTGTGGAGTTCCAAGCCCACTTGAATGTTGGGAAAAAGCAAATCTGCCGTTCCCAGCTTTGGCAGGCAAAAGAACAACGCATCTGTAACTACTTTGTAAGTTAAAGACATTTGAAAGGTGGTACCTAGAAGAAACTCCCTCAGCCTAAACAGTTGGAAGAGTTTCAGCTAGTGTTTGTACACAGAATTTGAAATTCTTTCATGAGGTTTCTCAGGAACCGGAGCCATTGAGAGGTTCCTGTGAGACTGAAATATGAAGGGTGAAGGGCAGTGGAAACAGCATAGATGGTGACTTTTTTTGTATGAGGGTTAAGGGGAATACTTTTGTAATTAGAAGGATGAATTTCCAATTTTACTTGGCTTAAAAACAAACTTTAATGGTGAGCTGGAAAATGGATGCAGCTTCCTTCATTGCACTGGAAGTGGGTACAGTTTTATGAACTAGAAAAATAAATTAATTTCTTTTTCGGGACATTTTCTCGTAACATTAAATACTATCAAAATATTACAAGTTGCTTCCAGCATTTCTGTAGTTGTCCTTAGGGCTGCATAACTGTACTAGATGTTATTTTATGTTGTTGGTACTGACTGGAATAAACACCAGGTGAGTTCATCTCAAGTAACAAGGTGATGCTGTGAGGGGTAAACACTCCTTGATCTGTTCTTCCTGTGGCATCAGCTTACAGCCTTCCAGCATGATCCCACTCCTGAAAGAAAGATTACCTCCTTTGCTTACATTAATTGATGGAAAAACAATTCTTGGGCTTGGGCTTATAAAAAAGTTAAGTAGTAAAATATAGTAACACACTAGAGGAGATAGTATTTCCTGGATTTATTTTAGCAGGCAGAAAAAGTCAGGGAGGGGTGTGTGACTCAACTGTTGTTCGTCTTGCTTTGTGGTGATGGAAGTAAAAATATATACAAACTAGATGTTTGTTCTTCTGACTTTGGGGTTAATATCATTTGACACTTTTTGTGCCTAAATTTCAAAGTATTTGCTTTTGTCTCTTACTCTGGACTTCAGATCAATTATGGTTAAGTTGTTTTTATATTAAAAACAAAACAACTGCAAAGAAAACCTCCCCAAACCTTTAGGTTATGCCAGACTTCTGTTTTATCAAATTTTGGACTTTTGAGATCCATATTTGATCGACATACACTATTTTGAGGCTCACCTACACAAGTCTTGCTCACATGAATACTAGTGGTGAAAAGTGATTTCTTCAACATCCTTGAAGCTTATTTCTCTGAAAAGGCACAATCTGTAATTTTTCACCATCTATTTGCTCGTGTAATAATTTATGGTGTTGATGTTTTGGAGGTTTTGTACATTCCTGAACAAATACGCTTTATCCTTGTTAATGGCTCAAATTTTAAGAGCACTGCTGTAAGTAGTATTTGACTTTTTCACATTTTTGAATGTTGATACTGCATGTTACATAAAGGCTTGCAAAGGGCCAATCATACATTCCAGTAACTAAATTTCAAAGAGTACCGTAAGTACTTGAAATTATTTAAATTTAAAAATTAACCTGTCATGGTGGTTTTTTACATGTGGGACTGGTGTAAACCAGTGTGTTCAGTTTACTTATTGGTAGTTTAGTATTGTGCTGCTTGAGATTAAAGGAAATTGCTGTTTAAAAGGAAATCCTTATGAAACAGATGTGGCAAAACCACATGGTGTTTACTGCCAAGTTGGATGCCAAGGTGAGCTTCCAGTTGTGGTGAGGATGTACCTGTGATTGCAGAAGGGTGTCCTGGGTTAGGTGGTGTCACTCCTTCCTCTGATACTTGATGGGAAAACTGATGAGGGTCTGTCATGCAAAACTGGGCTGTGGTGGGTGAAGTGCACTTGGCTCCTCAGTCAGTTCATGAGAATTCACAATAGCAGTTGATTTGCAACCTCTTTATCTGAAGATTGACTCCTCCAGGTTTCCAGTCTTCAGTGCTCTTGTCATTAACATCATAAAATCTTTTCTTATTCACATACTCAGGGTGGTTCTCATCAGCTTTTGTGCCTGCTGTCCTTTCAGCTTTACCCTGGGAAATGATCTCCCTGTTTTACAAGTGGGATTAGGGAGTTACTATTTTCCAAAAGAAACATTTGTTCATTTGTGCAATACATTGTAGACTTTGCTTGATCTTTGTAACATCTTTGTACCTCTCTGAAACTTCCTCTTTGACACTTTCAAACTTCTTGGTATTTCTACTTCTCCAGGTTTTAATGCCTTTTCTTTAAGTATAGCTTTTGTATGGAAATAAGGTCGTTACTTTTCCTTGGAAAAATGTATCAGTATTATAACTTAGAAAGGAGTTGCAGGTTTTTATACCTAAAGGAAGGATCTCCATGGAGTGATGCTTCTGTCTGATAGCTTTGCTACATGGGCTTGTTCAAGTTAGAGAAGGCACACTTAGTGCAGGAGGTAATGCAAAAATCCAAAAGTTATGTCCTTTTGTTTAGATGAGGAAAAGAAGTGATTGTACTTCTTCACTGATACACCTAATAAATTGTGTTTTACTGGTTACCAGTGATGTGAATGTGAGCATTTGTGTGTTCACAAGAGTGGCAGTTCTCGCTTTCATGTGTGAGCAAAACAGTTCCTTTCATTAGTTGACTTTCTTTTTTGGGGTGAGGTGTTAATCAGAAGATGAGGAGGAATATTTCTACTTTTCAGTATATATAGTTATCTCTCAGCCATAAATCAGTGCTCCAATCAGCCCAAACTGCTTTTCTAGAACTAGTGTCTAGTTTTCACTGTTGTGCAAGTGACAGACTATAAACATATGTGACTTTTTGGCTTGCTAAATGTAATGGGCATATAGTACCCAATCTTGAGAATTGTTCTTGCCTCAAGCAGGCTGAGGAGATGGATGAGATTTTGGTGATTAAGAGGAGGGGGAAAGCATTTACCTTTAAGGGTAGAAACTTGTCTCACAGGATGCATCATGCTGTTGCTGGGTGATGTGTTTTCTTTTGCCAGAAGTGTGATTAGATTTGCTTGCTCCTTATGTAATATTCACATGTGAATTGCAGTAAAGCCATTGCTTACATATTTTAGAATAAAGCCATTTTAAACTTTTACATGTGAAGTAATATTTCATAGTACCCTAAAATCATAAGGCTTTCCCTACTCTCTATTTGGATAGTAAAATTCTTATTTATAAGGACATGGTTGGCTTGTTTGTATTTGGAAACAAAACAAAGTGCTCTTCATCCACTGAACAGGTTCAGAAGACAGTTAAAAAGCTGTGATTGTTACTTGTGATGTTTCTAGGAAAAGTAAATATAGTATTACTCAAGTTCTAGAGCTGAACTTTGGTATCTGAGCTACTCTGATATTTCTGCTGATCTGAATTATGGATTTTAATTTTCAGGAAACTTTGGTTTTTCTAAGCTTGTCCTTTTTGGGTTTGTCCTCTCATGTGACAGCCCTTAATATGTTTATTATAACAAATGACAACCATTATATTTGCCAAGAAGCTTTCTGTGTCTGAAAACTATAAAGAGAAGAACTCACAGAATTGTGGTTTTAATCCTGTGGTGACTTTACTGTTAAATCTCACAAGAAGCTATGGGAGTAACTTTGTTTGCAATCCTAGTAATGATAAACTTTTAAAATTGGTGGGATTTGTCGTTTCTTTATTTGTGGTGTAGAGGAATAGGAAAAGCTGTAGCAACTTGCAGCCTAGCACTGCATAAAACATTTGGGGTTTGTGTCCTGTGTATTTGCAAATCTAATTATTTGCAATACTCTTAAGTCTTTGAAAGACAGCCAAATAACTTTATATGTGCATATTTAATCACTTTAAATATATGTGTATAATTAATCAGTTATAACGTAACTTTATATGTGCATATTTAATCACTTTAAATATATGTGTATAATTAATCAGTTAAAACATAATATTCCAAGAAAAGCTATTGTTTCACTACTATAGTCCAGATTTTTAATTACTACCTTGTTATTTTTGGGGTTAGCTGCCTTAGCTGTGTGCTCAGAAATTTTTGATAAGTCTGGTCTTGATTTTGTTTTAATGGGACACATCTGAGTCTTGGATTTTCCTCTGAGTTATTAAAACCTATTAAAGGAGGGGAAGTGGTGTATTGGTGTGGGAGAAAGGTGGAGCTGATTGGTGGGTTTTGGTGTCAGGAAGGTGCTTCAGCCTCCTTTCAGTACCTTTATCTGCTCTGAATGAGAGAGAGAAAACAAAAAGGCCCAGTCCCTTCATGGTTATTAGCAATGGCAGATACAGACAGACTGGGGGGTGATGCTTTAAGGATATTAAAAATTGCACTCTAATAGAGACTTTGAAAGCAACTGTTGCAGAAAGTCACATAAAAAAGGTTGCTTCCCTTCTGGTTTTCTCTTCTGTGTATTGGACAAGGAACAGGCCTCTGTGCTTTCAAAATATTATGTGTGGGGGTTTTTTGGTTTTTTTTGTTTTTTTTTTTTTTTGGTTGTTTTTTTTTTTTGGTTTTTTGGGGTTTTTTTTTTTTTTTTTTGGGTTTTTTTTTTTTTTTTTTGGGTTTTTTTTTTTTTTTTTTGGTTTTTTGGTGTTTTTTTTGTTTGTTTGTTTTTTTTGTTGTTGACTTCATTATGTTGAAATTAGTGTGCCTGTTCAAAATGTGCTGATAAACTTATACTTATGTTCTGCTTTGCAGTCCTGTTTCAAAGCATGACATCTTGAGTATTTTGTACAAAAAAAAAGAGCTTGGTTTCTTATTCCATGAGATTACTTAAAAACAGACATTGAAGTATACATTATTCTCTGCCCCTCTTTCTGTATAGAATGTGTGGTTTGGGATTTATTTTATGCTTAGTTTAGCTTTTTCTCCACACATTCCCCACACCCCCATCTTTTCCTGATTGTTGCAAGTCTGCTGAGAATTGACCAGTTAGACTTCTCTTTTCCTGCAACTGATGAATTCATGGTTTCAGGTTATCTACGTTCAGGAAAAAGTTGGCTATTCCTATTTTTCCTGAGCAGTTTGGGATAGGGGGACTATTGCTGTGAATCTCTTTTGGTACACTTGAGTTGCCAGCTGCCAGGCCAAGGTGGTGTTGCTGTTGTGTTCCTTTCTCTGCTGGCTCCGTATTTATGTGGCAGAGGAGCTGGTGCAGACTGGGACTGATGGCTTTTTTTTTGGGGAGAGGATGTTCCCTGCCCATTCATTCCTAACTGAGCTTGCATTGGGTTCAGATGAGTGCTGGAGGTTCAGTGAGGGCTGTACAGTAGGACACAAAATGTTGTTTTATTGCTTGAAATCATTTATGAAACATATTTATACTGTGCCCGTCAGGTGTAAGCATTGTGAAACATCCTGGTGGGAAGTTGATGCTTTATTTTTACCTTTGTTTGACCTTTTGGAGGCTCACACCTCTAAAGGATGTTTTTTCTTTCTGTCTGCTTTATTTTTCTAAGGCTTTTGTGGTTTTCTTTAAAAGGAACTTGGCTAAAACTATTACAGGGAACTCTTAATAGAAATGTGAGGCAGGACTATCTTATAAAATGTTTAGTCTTCTTAAGAGGAAGAGTATTTATATACAAGTCTGCTAATTCTTCAGTTAACCTAGATATTTGCTGCACTAAGCTAACAGTTTTTCAAACAAATTATTAAAATAAGTTTGGAAAACTTAGAATCTACATACAAAGTATGAATCCATCTCAGCTGCTGTTGCCTTAGATCCATCCTATGTCTAAATAAAGCCAAATTTACTCATTTGATCAGATAAGGAAGAGTGGCTGGAATGTTTGTGACTCTCTGCTGACATAAAGACTGGAAGAGTGCAGGTTACTCTTTCCCTTCTTGGAAAGTTTTTAGACTAGAACGTCTGGATGTTGTTACAGACTCTAATTTGCATCCTCTTGCTAAATAAAAACTTGTGTTTAAATACAGAGTGCAATATCTACTGTGGCACAGCACAAGAAGAAAGTATTTCCTGTCTTATCCTCTGAAAAGAATAGTTGAAGGTCCCTTGTGATATTCCTTTCATGACATAGGTCATAAACTCAGCTCCTGAGGGAGAAGGAAGGGAGCTAAAGCAGGTGTAGTGTTAACTGCTTCCCCTTTCTGACCAAGGAGAATGTCTTGGATAATGATCTATATTTGCACGTTTTTGCCTAGGTTGTTGAAGACTATGCTGGAAGGTGGCAGGTCCCTTTGCCTCAGCTCCAGGTGCTGCAGACAGCGCTGTGCTGCTTCACATCTGCCTGTGTGTCATTCCCAGCCGAATGTGAGCACGTACAATATGTACTGAGTAGCCTTGCTTTGTGAGTACTTCTTCATTTTTGCTATTCCTTCCTTTACAGTAGCAAAGCAAAAGGATGTCAGGTCCTCAGAGCTCCCAAGAGGGGTTTTATTGCTAGGGTAGCTACACAGAACCAAGAATTGCTAACTAGAATTTAGTTTTGTCTTCTCTATATCCTTGCTAAATATTCAAGTTGGCTATGACAGTGTTTTGTCATAAGGGATGTCTGGGAAAATGAATAATCTAAGAAATAAGTGATTATCATAACCTTATTTTGGAGTATTTGAAGACCAACCTTTGCCAGTAGATAATTTTAAATCATTTATCTCAAATTTTTACTTGTGTACTTGTAGTGATGTAATAAGCTAAGTACTTCTTAAGATAAATTTCTTAAGAAAGAAGTCACTGACTTTAAAATTGTATGGATTTTTAAGTTTGAGTCATCAAAATGCTTGTGGGAATTACTTGTCCTGCAATTAACTGACCCAAAGTCACATTCAGCTTCAAGAATTGCAGGATGTTGTGTCATAAATTTTGCTCTAATTTCAATTTTTTTGATGCATTGGTCATTTTTCCACATGAAGACTGAAAGTGTCAGGGTAATAAGTACATAAGGAAAAACAAATGCTGTCTTTAAATGTTGGTGAAGCTTCACTGTGGACATTTCCTGTTTTGTTTGTGTGAAACTGTTTGACAGAGGACTATTTATGGCATCATAAGACCACAGTTTTCAAAGTTACATCAAAACATGGTGACATCTGTTGCTATGGGTTTTTTCACTACTTTTAAGGGAAAAAACCCTCAAAGTTCAAATGTTTATATGTATGTCAATGTTTATATGTACTTTTAAATAGCAAAGCTTGGGAGATAAAAAGGTGGAAATTCAGGTAACTTTTTGGATGGATACATTCTGATAACTGCGAAGTAAATCGGTCACTGAGTTCTTGTCACCCTTGTCTGTTTTGATTTTTAAGACTGGGTTTACTCCATGAGATTTGCTTCCATTCTAGGATGTTAGATTATTTATTCTTCTGCCTGGCTGGTACTGTTTTGCATGTGATGTGATATAAAGGGATCCCAGGGCTTAGAAGCTGCAGTTACCTGGGCAACCTTGCTCGAATGTCTTTTGAAAATTCAGTGTATATTAGGTCTTAGTTCTTGGAGAGCAAAACTCTGCCTGACTGTATTGTCATCCTTGAGTAAGATTTCCTTGGTAACCAGACAATAAACTGTTAACAGGAGCAACTGGGTTATTTCTTATACTTAATAACCTTGCTATTCGTATCAAGTGAAGCAGCATCTGCATTAATATCAGGGGGTTTTATAATGGTGCCACACTGGTGTTTTTAGGCAATCTTCTGATGCCAAAGCAGTGATGTGATCAAACTAGATGGATATAAATGTGGATATGCAGTGCTGCAGACAGTTTTGAGATAAACAAAGTCGGAACTGACTGCAGTATTTACTGGAGACTGGTGATGAGGAAATAAAAATATTTTGATGGCTTCCTTTATTAAACCATTGATAAAGCAGAAGATCGCAGTTTACACTTGTTCACTATTGATTTCCAGATTTGTTTTTGCAAGATCCTCCTCTTTTTAAATCAGTCAAAGCAAATTTAAATGCAAGCATGCATCACTTGCTCAAACTAGTTTTTTCTTATTATTTAAGTTCCAGGTTGGTTGCTTGCCAGATCATGACATGACTCATGGCTGACCTTTCCTGAGAGTAAAGTATGCTGCAAAATTTTGTTTAACATGAAATGAGATAATGTTTTTTCAGAACCAAGTACTTATTTGGGTAGGGATTGTTTTTTCATTGCCTATTTGAATTGAGATTCAAAGACCTAGCCTTGAGAGAAATTCTGTCACTGAATGTAATAAGTTTGTATCTATTTCTCTAAGCCTGTTTTTGGCGTAGTTAATCATTGGTTAGAAAAAAACCCCTTCAGCATAATCTATTGGACTTCTAATTTTATGGTACTTTTCCATTATTCCTATAGAAAAACTTAATTGTGTCTGTGAGTATTAAGACTTCTTTTAATGCACAGTGTTCCTGAAAATGTTACTGAGGAGAAAAAAATGTCTTTAATTTCCACAATATTTTTTGAAGTCCTGCCTGTCCCTCTGAGAGTTGCTCACTTCTTGTCTGCTGCTCTTGACTTTCTCAATCAGCAATTGCAGCTCATTAGTGCAGTGCCTGCCTGGTACTTTTTCCAGGTAGAAATAAAATTTCTCAGAATCTTCAGGCAGAACAGTAACAGTTGCACTGCAGATCCACGAGCTCCAACTGCCAAGTTTTTGATTGAATTCACTCAACTGCCTTATCTGGAAGGAGTCTTTTCTAAACGAAAACCTGAATTGGAAGGAGATCTGGAAAGCTGTTTTTTACCAACCTGTCTGATTCTGTAACAGGATTTAAAAGAAATAAAATGGTAGACCAGTATTTTCAGATGATAAAAACCATGGAGGCCACAAATCAGTTTGAATCTAAGCAGCTGTTGAAGATATTAGTCCTTTCTTCACCCAGTTCTGCCACCTCTTTTTGGGGTAACACTTGTGAATTCATCTTGCTGGACAGAGACCTGATCTGCTTAAAAACTTGGTGGTGGTAAAATTCAAGTTGTGTGAATTTGTATGAATGCCACACAGAAGGTGAACATAGTTTTGTTTGCATATTTGCCCAAAAGCTGTCCCTTTCTAAACAATCTTCAAAAGTTTTTTTTGCAAAGATAAAATAATTAATACCTTTAAACCAACATCTTCATAGAGACACTTCAGTTATGGCAAGACAGGCTGAAATGAAATAAAGCGTGTTTGTAGAAAGTGCCTGAAAACATGAATTGTTGGCCACCAAAAAACTCTGAGTGACTCCACATGGGCACAAGTCTAGAATTCACAGAATTCCTGATTTTGGTTTGAGTGCTGTGAAAAGTAAGACTTACAGTAGTTTGATTTTTTGAATCAATGTTTTTAGTTTGACTTGTCTCTACTTCTGTTTTTTAGGAGTTTTTTTGAATTGCTGCTGTTCTTTGGAAAGGATGAGTTCTATGAAGATCCTTTGAAAGATATTTTAGGTTCAATCCAGGTAGTGTTGCCTACTTTCATATAAACTTTTAATATTATTTTATTAGATGTAAAGATAGTGTTTGTGAATATATGACCTGAAGGAAACATGCCATTATAGTGAAAGAAAGACTGTTTATGTCTATTTAGAGCTTAATGTCATTCAGTTCATGACATGAAACCTCATGTTTCCCTTCTGGTTTTAAACAGTAAATTTGAAATTGAAGCTACATCTCAATGAAGTCTTAAAGTCAGCATAAACATGGAATGTTTAAATAGTTCTATTCTTGAGTAGATTGGGACAGAGTTTTCTTTGTCCATGTACAACTGCATAAGATAAATGACCCTAGATTAAAAATTTGTTTTGCCAGGTGAGTGTGGGGTTTGGTTTGTTTGGGTTTTTTTTAATACCTGAATGGATTTTTAGGGTTGTGCCACCATGAGAGGAAACTTTGTAGGGAAAGAAAGATTAAAACCAGGGTTGTATCTCTATTAATATGCTCATGGAACTGCAGTTTGAGAAAAAGCTCTTCCTTTGCTATTTTTATGTTGATGCTTCTACAAATTAATGTGCCAGCACTGTTTCTGCATCAGTTGTGTAATCAAACTGACAGTGAAAAACAGGTAGTTGTATGTGGATGGAAGCCATTCTGCTGCTGCATTTTTTGTTTCAATATTAGATAACTTTCTCATTACTAAAATTTTCTGTTGATTAATGGTGCTCTTGACACTTTTACAGCAAATGAGGTGTGGGGATGAGAAGGAACTTGACACATGAAAATCATGGCTGGCTAAAGCATTCCATGATATTACGGGCAAGCATAATTCCTGTTATGTAGAAATGTGGAGAAAAATGGTTGCTTGAGGGCTGGTGACTCATGGCTTAATTCAGTTTTTCCCTCAGAAATCACAAATCCAGTTCAACATGTCTAAATCTGTGCAGGCTGCCATGAGGTGAAGACTTGTCTCAGTGTGTGCCAGTAATATCTCCAATCCAAGTCGGTTTTGCATTGTTATACAACTGGAAGGCTCTTTCTGAGGGCTGTAGAAGCTATGAAGTTGACCTTCAACAATTCTGTATTGCTGTTTGTAGATAGTATCAGTTGTTGCTTTAGGGCTTTCTGTATGGTCAGTGAAAGACTTTGTAGCTCAAATTACTGAGTGAGGAAATACTCAGCCATGCATGGGTTTCTTGGTTTGTATCTTTGGGATAGCCTAACTGTTTTTAGACAACATCTCCTTATTCTTTCTAATTGTTTCTCTTTTTACACTTAGGAATGTCAGAACCTTCTAAATAAATACAGGAATCTGAACCTGGAACTAGTGACTCGAATCATTCGAGATGGTGGACCATGGGAGGATCCAGTATTACAAGCAATTCTTAAAGCAAAGCCTGTGTCACAGGAATTAGGTACTTCATTTATCACAGTAATTTTCTAGAGTACTGAAAAATGTGTTCAATTATGCTTTTTTAAAATACATGGGCTCAGGTGTTATCAGCTGGCATTGCAGTGTTTTAACTTTTTTTCTGTAGTAAAATGTGCTGGTCCCTTTTTTTGTTTGAAAGAAAGTTGAATTTCTTTGCTAATTTAAGTCTGCTTTTATAACGTAGAAATCAGATTGGTCAGACACGGCAGCTATGGAGTAGTTCATAAAATTCACAGGGTGGATTTCCCAAATCCAAGTGTACGCTTAAAGCATGGAGATCAACTTGACTTCAGTTAGACTCCTGAAATAACATATTTGGAGAGGATCTGATGTATATTTGTCTCCTGGCACTCTTACTCATTTAATTTTTCTCTTCAGTTGTAAATACTTGGTCTTGTGGCTTTTCTTGGTTCTGTTTCCAACAGTGCCCATGGCTACATGTGACAGCTGCTTTTTGTTTATGGATATGTAATTCCTGGAGCTGGGAAAGGTGCAGTGCATGGGAACAAAATCACTGGAATGTTAATGAAAGTTCCTAAGAGGAAAAATACCCAAGCTACAGTAAAGTCTTTACTAACATGTTAAGCAACAGTGCTCACAGGGGAGCTCTGAAAAGTTTTTTTATTTGATAGTGATGAAAAATGCCAGCTCTTCCCTAGTTATTATGGTGTAGTGCCTGGTACAAACTCATCACTGTGTTTGTGACAATGTGTTCATTGAGAGAGAGGAAGAGCACTTTAGTCAGGACAGCTCAGTGAGCTGCCTCCTTAACCAAAACAAGGATTTTGATAGCAAAGTAACATCATTATGCCTCTGTTGTTCTATCTCTTTTGTGAAGCAACTGTTTGCGTTACAGATTTACCCATGATTTTTATTAGATATCTCATAAAGTTCTGGTCAAATACCTACAGAAACAAAATGAAAACCAAGATGAACCTTGTTTTGTTCTGCAGCGTATGATTTCAGTGATTATGATGGGGAATTAGGTCTTGATCTCCATCTTCCCGGCCAAGAATTAGTTTAGTCCTTTGCTGTAATGATTCTCTTGGTTGTCATGAATCCTGTCTATGATGGGTAACAGTTTGAGGATGTTTGTTTTTAACCTGGCAGAGCAGGAATGAGACATGTTGTCTCTAGATGAGCACTTTGTTCCCTTTTGTTTCAGGCTGCATCTCCTTCCCCTCTGCTGAGAGATTTTCTCTCCTTTTACCTTCTGATATCCTCACACACACCCTTGACACATCTCATCTGTGCTGACAAATGTTTTATTTTAGACAATTTATATTTTGAAAGCTCGTTCTTTCTTCCTCTCCCTTCCTCTAAAATTTGATTCTTGTAAAGTCTTACACAAAGCAAACATCCTGTGCTGCTTTATAGGCCAGCAATGTTTAGTGTGTATTTTGAAACTTGGCCATATAACTCCCTCAGGGGTTATTTTAAATAGGAAAAACTGCCTATTATTGCTGAATCACCAACCATTCCTTGCAAAAATCAGTTTGTGTGAACTACATAATCCTGTCCTGGATTCATTAACTCCATGGAGAAGCTTAGGCCAAGACAAACCTGTCTGTGTCTGTCTTTACATGAGTTGTAGTCAACTTTGAGATGTCACAATCTGTTTGGAGATGGCTAGAAACAAAGCAGTCATTCAGTTGAAAAAGAATAGTAGGGTTGAAACATAAGAACAATCAACTTGTAATGGACTAGGGAGAATAAGGTGAGCATCTAGAAGAGAACATTACAGAGGTGCAGTCAGATGGAGCAGTTAATGAGTTTCTGAGGTGCTGGTTGATGTCTCTTGCTCTAAAGCAAAGCATCACTGCCTGGGTAAGAATAAATGTTGTTTCTTAGTGTATCACCACCTTGGCCAAATGCTACTGTAGCTGGCAGTTGTCTTTGGTTTGGGGGGTTAGAAGAGCTCTGTGTGCTGCCCTGGGAAAATAGGACATTCCAGGGCAGGGAGGGTGCACTGCCCTGCCAGCAGCATCAGTGGAGCTGTTTGAAAACAGAGGAGGCTGTAGGAGCCCCCATCCTTGGGAGCTCCTGCTGGCAGTGGTGTAGGGTGTGAAGATGCCCCTCTCTGGGAGAGAAGGTTGTCAGAGTCTTATTTCTGGAGCAGAAGGGACCTGAGAGTGGGAATGGTTAGAAGAGGGTTAGCTGTGCTGTGAAGTGCAGTTCTCCCTCCTTTAAGGGAAAAGGATGTTAGAGCCACTTGTTAGATGGGCAGCATTTCCTTACCATTAGGGCTTACCAAAGCTGAGTATTTCCAGCCTTATTTTTCAGTAATCTGTTGGGTAATGCTTGCATACAAAACAGAGGATGTAGTTTATTACCCCAAGGGTGATAATTCAGAAAAGGAGAGGCCTCTACTTGGCTCTAAGGACTTTTCCATATAATGACTTTTTCTTGCAGTTCATCACCACCATTAGACACTGGCTTGCCTTTTAGTCCTCTTGTTTTCTGAGTCTGTTCTCAAAAGTGCTAATGGATAGTGGGAAGGAGATGTTTCTTTCAGTGTGTCTGTTAACAAATTGAAACCTGTCACCTTGAATTATACTGCTTAAGTGTTCATTAGCATGGAACACTGCTAGCTTGCATAAAAATAAAGATGCTAGAGAAATCTTGGGTTTGAGTGTAAGGAATGATTTCAATCCTTAAAAAGAAAACTTTAACTGAAAGCTTATTGTACAAGTAATCTATTCATTTTGGGGTAAAAAAAATTTCTTTGTTCAGATTATGGTTTTTAGTAACTATTTCATAAGTATCACTTTAAGTTGCTTGTAGTTAATACAGATTCCTTCTAAGGGATGAACTTTCAGCCTTCACTGACTTGAAATTGACAGTCTCGTTCTTTCTTTCTTTAAGACATAAAACACTAAAATACTACAGTTGTAGCCTTGAGTGATATTTTAACTTTTAATCCAAAGAGATACTACAGTCTGCATGATCTTTTATAATAAAGGTGCAAAGCATGTCTTCTAGGTATTTTTGAATTTCCAGTTACTTCAATGTTGAGTATTTTCAGTATCTCACTTGAAATTATTTCATTCAAATCTTAGTGTTAAGATTATCTTTTAGAGCTGAAAAACAGATTTCCAGAAATTAGGAGCCAGAATTTAAAGGCATTTAGATGGGAATTGTGCCCAGTAGCACTTTCAGAGGAAGATATGTTTTCCAAGCAAGCAATATCAAGGCATTCAAAGCTTCCTAAGGCAATAGCATTGCCAATTGTCAATTGTAGTTAACTTTTTTCACCACTTTGAGGTCTTACATTTTAATGGATATTGAACATTTTAAAAATATTTAGAATTATAGCTTTGGAAGTTATGTCAATCCTATACTTCTGACAGTCACATGAATTCTACTGCTGAGAAAGGAGGGAATTTTCTTTCTTGAAAATGCTCACATCTGCTTCTATATAATATAAATTTTACCAATCCTTTGCAGCACCTTGTGTTAACTTGTTAGAAACAAAATACTGAATTAGATTACTGGTTTAAGAAAAATAAAAATTTCTGTTTCCTAGCAGAAGGACAGATTCCTTATGGTATTTAATTTAATATTTGATAGACCTTTTGTAGCAGAGCCTTTATTTTTTCGTGATATTATTTGTTATTAAAAACAACATTACATTTAGATATATTTGTTGTATGGACTTCATATTCTAATTGCCTTTAAATCTTTCTTTTCTGTGCAGTTAACAAATATTTAAGCTCTGAAAATCCACTGTTCTTTGAACTCCGTGCCAGATACCTTATTGCCTGTGAACGCATCCCTGAGGCAATGGCTCTTATCAAATCTTGCATAAATCATCCAGATATCAGTAAAGATCTGTATTTCCATCAAGCTCTTTTCACCTGTCTTTATATGTCACCATTAGAAGATCAGCTATTCCAGGAGGTATTGTTTGTCAGTATACATTTCTTTTTTAAAATGAAGTGGTTCTTTATACTTGCTGTGTACAAGTTGTCAAGAGGAGCATGTGGAACTCTGATTTTGTGGAACCAAATGTCATAAAATCAGGCAGCCACACTGGTGTTGCTAAAGTTAGTACTGGCTTAAGCTTGGAAAAGTTGAGTGTGAAGTGCCTACAAATCTTGTTGACCGAAATGCAATTTTTTGGTCAGGTATTCTTGTAGATGTATTCCCTAAATATTTTGTAACTTCAGTGTATTGACTATTTTACTATTGATGATTTTAGTAAAAGCACTTGAGCCTAATTGATGTTAATCATACATTATATAGTTTTGTTAAAGTTTTTTAATGATGCCCCAATATGAAAAATGACACTTGAGCTGAATGTGGCCCTATTTTATCACTGATAGCACTTAGTAGATAAGTGCTTTTCTTAATGCTGTTTTAAGAACAAGCCACCAAAAAGTGGCAAGAACAAGCAAAAAAGTGCTTTTGTGTAGTATTTTAATTTCTCAGACAATTATTCTGATGGTCATTACTCTAAGAAATATGAAAGAGCTCTAAATACCTCCAAAATCTTTACTTATAGATGTACACAAAAGCCATTCCAGAGACATCCTGTGTAAATAGCAATTCTTGAAGTTTTTAGTAGAGCAAGGTCTGATTGGTTTTGATTTCATGTCAGCAAATTGATCTAAATCGATTTTATTTTAATTGTATAGCACTTGTTGAGGACTGATTGCAAGAGTGGAATTGAGATCATCTGCAACACTGAAAAAGAAGGGAAGACTACCTTAGCCTTACAGCTTTGTGAATCCTTCCTAGTCCCACAGCTCCAAAATGGGGACATGTATTGTATATGGTAAATACTTTATTTCTGGGAAAGCAGCTGAGCAGAAAATACATGCTTATTGCCAAAATGAAACTCACTGAACTTAAAAATACTGGATAAAAATGATTTTTAAATGTTCCTGGTGCTTCTGTTGTGCCTGTTTGCCCCTTTACACACAGTCATATACAGGGTAGCCTAATAGTTCATAACTCTTATTTACTGTTTCAAAGTAACAGAAAAGTGAGCCTTACATACCTTACCTAGAAATGCAGCATTTATTACTAGTAAAATGCAGTCATGTAGATATTTTGCTCTGTAACTGTAGTATGTCACCAGTGTGCCTAAAAAGAGAATGTGTGGTGCTGGAAATGTGCTGTTAATTATGGAAACTTGGATGTCATGAAGAGGTATCACCTAGGTGGGGTTCTCTAGAAAACATTGAAGATATCTTCACACACGTTCAATTATCTTGATACCTGGACTTGTTTTTAGGGCTAGAGAGTTGTCACCCAATTTTATCATTCTGAGGACTAAAAGATGGCTAAGGAATATAATCCTTTTGTTGAGCCTGTATAATTTTTGTACCTAAACGACCATCCTCATTCCTTCATAAAATATGCTTTGTTTGTTTATGTGGTTAAAGCAAAACATCCTAGCAAGGATTTGATAGAGATCAAATTATCAATCTGTCTAACTAATTTTTTAATATTGAGTTCAGAAGCTACCTTGGATTTCTGTGTTCCCAGATACCAGGAAATCAAAAAGCTTTGTTGTCTTGAGAAACTAATGAAAGTTAGATATGATAGTGTTTGGTTTGATATTAATATTTTTCCTTAACTATTGGACTGTTGGATGAGTAATTGCTCAATCAAAACTATTGGGATTATGATAATGACATCCATTTATAGTACAATGTGTTGGCCATAGCTGCTGGCATTTTTCTTCCAGTCTGTCCAGGAAAAGATAGACAGTACTGTCCGCAGAGCAAAGATGAAGTTCAACTGAAGAGGTAGAGGTTGTGTGAGCTCAGTGGGAATTGAATCCATCTTTGCTGATTCCTGCCCAAAAGCTGCATCTCCCTATTTCTTACTAGGAAACTACAGGTGTAACCTCCATGGATGAATGCTTTCTGTTTGGGGGAGTCAGTCTTTGAAGAAATCCATTTTTAATACTGTAATTAAAACTCCTTTTGCTGAAATAACATGTTGACCTTGCTCTTACCCAGCTGATCATTGAGTTTTGCATCATCCATTTTTGAAATTACTGTTCAAAGCAAGATGTATCTCTTTTTGTTCTGACAAATTAAATGTCAAAGATGAAATTCTGGTAGAGGCTTGAGTACTGTTCAATACCTGGTTTTCAGAGAAATAATCTTGGCATCTCTCATTATTTTAATTTATTCAGAATATAGAACTTGAGGATCTTTGGAAGAGAGTTCAGAGCAGTTACATCTGTGCAGCTCAGACAGATGTTTCATTCTTCACAGATGCTGAGCCTTAACAATTGTGTTCTCAACAAGAACTCTGTGTAATGCTGAATAGATCATGGAAACTGCAGCAAAGCTTGTGAAGGCATGAATATACTGTAGTCCAATTTTTTGAAGAAGTAGGAGCCAGGTTAAATTAACCTACAGAGTCTATTTTTCCCCAGGGAAGATTTTAATGTCTCCAGCACAGTATAAATCATCTCACCTTGTCTGGAACTGAGAGCCTTGCAGCTCTAACACACTGCTAACACTACAAGCAAAGATAAGACAACAAAACAGATTAGAAAGCTGTAAATAGCAGATATTTGCTACAGCCTATATAAAATCTTTAAGCTAAAACCATTAGCTGTCGTCTTGGAGGAAGATGAGCTTTAAGCAGCTTGGCCACAAAACTCAAATTTTCACTGATGTTAAGAATAAATTCTAGATTCAGATGAACAAATTATTCTTCTGAAATGAAATCACCAAGGAAGCTGTGCTTAGTCATACTAAAAATATTTTTGTTTGAAGTAATGGTAAGAAATCGATTCATAATACTTTGTATTAAAGGATTGTCTCTTCAGGAAGACACACAGTATTTTGATGGAGCAGGCATAGATGGCCTTCCTTCTCTGACAGATGATTTTTAAATGCTATTTTGTCTGTTTTCATGTGATTCCTATGCAGTAAATTCAGTAAGTCAAAGATTTTTTACCACAGGTTTGATCAATCTTTTGGCAAAGCATGTTCCCTGCTTATTGAGAGTCGGAAAGTGTTTAGATCTAGCTAAGTTAGGGAGGGTTTAACCATCTTTTCATGTTGCTGGTGGAGGCAAACAGTGGTTTTAGTATTTTGTAGGTAGTTAAGAGGCTAGAATGCATGGTTGCCTCTGGTAAAGAGATGCTGAGTTCTGTGATCTCCCAAAAACAATTTAAATTGTCCCAACAAAGTCAGAGAAAGACTTGAAAAGGAGAACCCATTGTATTGACATAGAAAAATAAAACTAAAAGACTAAAATACTGTTTCATGTCAGGGTCTAGGTAAACAAGAAACCTTGCTCTTTACCCATGCAGCTCTTCCATCTACTTCCAGTTTTCTGCTCTCCTTTTTCAGCTCTTTCCTTGTGCCAGCCTAGCACCTGTCTGAACACACAGCAAGCCCCTTTAACCACTAATCTCTCAGAAGAATAATTTGATTTTTCTCATGTTCTCTGGAATTAGTATTGAAATGGCTTGCTCTGAAATGGTGTGAGGCAAAGCAGAGAATGAGATGGATTATTGAATTGTAACATGTAACAGCAAAACTGCTCAGTTCTTACTTCTGTACTTCAGGTTGAGACTTCTACTGAGTTGTTAAGAATGGTTTAGTGCATGAAGACACTAATTTCAAACTTGCATATGGGGTTTGCAAATATGTAGAATTCAGGTTTCCAGCCTGGTAAAGGCAGAGGTGAGCAGTTTGTGTCTTTAGAAAACCAGAAAGATTAATTTTTTTTGTGTGTAGAGCTGCTTATAGGTCTCACTTTTCAGTTTCCCCCATAAGCTTGATCTTTATTTCAGATTTAGTTCTCTTGGGTTCTGAATGAAAGAAAACAATCAAGGTCTCAATGTCAAGCAGAATTCTAGTGCTGTCCTGAACTTAAAAGAGGAGTTAGTTTTGTCATAGGGAGTTCTGTCACTTCCCTTCCTTCAGGCTCTGAGCTCACTAAGAGAAGCTTAATCTCAAAAGGTTTGTTTGACTCTGGAAATCAGCCAAATATTTTGTCAGTAACCTCATTTGTTTCCTGAGGGAGGAGACTGCTGGAGTAGACAAGCATCTTCCTTCAGAAAATGAAAGTCACTGGGTCCTGCTTTCATTGTAACATTGTGAGATTTCTCCTGAGTCCTAACTAGAGCTACCCCTGTGTGAGATCTCAGTGCTGGCAAATCTTGTGACTGTAAGTTAGCCCAGTTCTCTTCCTAAGTCTCTGAATTGAAGTGCACAGAACTATTATACCGTAAACTTCAATTAGCTCTATTTTATAGGCTAACATATCACTTGTGCAGAGTTTAGCACTAATCTGTTCTGACATTTCGTTTTCTCAGGCAGGAATGTTATTTAACTCCAGATCATGGAGATGTAGGATAGCTGTAGAACCTGAAACTTTGGTGTAACTGCTCTAGGCAGAAAATTGTGCTGTAATAACTGGAGAACATCACTATTTCCTGCCACATCAGGAGCTTCCTATGCTGCTTCCATTTTTCACATTCAAAAGCTTCTTTTTCTGAATGACTCTTCATCCTTGTACTGGAAGTGACTTAATCCCAGGAGCACACAGATGTACATTGCCTGTGGTGTTGAGGGCTGTTCCATCTGATTTTATTGTGCACTTCTCTGAAACTGAGCTGAATACATGAATGTTTTGTTGAATATTTAATTGGTTGGTGATAGGAGATACCCTAAATGCTTTAAAAAAGTAATTAAGTTGCATTTTCCGTTGTGCATGTTGTGTGCGGTTGTGGTGTTAATTAGATCAGTATTACACCCTCAAATATGATTTTAGTCACAGAATATGCAAATAAATGTCTTTAGTAATGCATTGTGCTTAGTGAGAGAGTTCTAAAACTCAGTGTAATTGGAATATTTTATTCTCTACCTAATAGGGACCTGATCTTCATTTGGAGTAAACTGCAGCTCAAATCTAATCCATCCAAACAAGTATTTGTGGACCAGTGCTACCAGCTTCTAAGAATTGCTACAAATGTCAGAGTAATTTTCCCTTTCATGAAAGTCATTAAGGATGAAGTAAGTTCTGTTTGTTTTTACCTCATCCACCATTCTTTTGGTAACCAGCTAAAGTAAAGAGAAGTGATGTGTATATTGTGTAATGACCACTTTTGGTGGAAAGTTAAAAAAGAGAGGTTAGGGAAGGACATGATATTAACTTTAAAATTCTGTCAGGTTCCAGAATGGGCTTCTATATTATGATTGCTTGTGTGGTTTAAAGATTAATTTTTTTTTCTTAATTCTGACTTTTTCTGTTTCTGCAGCAAGTTTGAGGAATAAGTCCATGGATTAAATGTGAATGATTTATTGGTTGGGGTTTTTTTTTCAGCCTGACCTCTTAAGGAAACAGGATCTGTGTAATTGCATGAACCCTTCATCCATGTTAAATTCTGAATCCTTTTACCAATTCTAATTAAATCTGGAAAAATTTGTTTAATATACCATAAAGGAAAAGGCAGAATAATACAGGAAAAGACATTCTTTTTCTTCAGAACATTGTGCTGTATTTCATGCTTTAGATCTCAGTCTCGTTCTGCCCCATCTGCAAAAGATGTCACGTGCAATGCTTTGCACACAGGCCTGTGAGTTGTTTCCCAACAAATGTTATTTGTTGTTGACCTGACTTAACAGAGCTCCTTCATGTTTGATGCCCTAAATTAATTCTAAATTATTTTGTCAGATCTAAATGCAATAATTTGCTGCTGTTCAAGGGTATGTATTCTAAAATGCTTGTGGTGATATTAATAATTGTATTTGCATCTTAATGGTCTTATTTTTTTAATAATCCCCTACTTATGGAGCATTGTCTGTATTTGTTAAAACCCAAATATAGGAGGTAGTAATTATTTTTAAGTTTCCTGTACCTCTTTTGACTTTAATCTGCTGCCTGTTGGGCAGTGTATTTCTGATCATTCCTGAGTTCCATGTTCATGACAGGGCCCCCAGCTTGAAGTGTGGAATAGGAATTCTCGTTGGAAGGATGGGTCATCAGTTTTGGAAAATGAAGCCTTTTAGACTTCTTGGCCATGGGTTGTTACGGTTCTCCTGCTGGTTGTTCAAAGCTGTGAGCAATATTACCATGGTTTTTAGGTATTACAGGTTCATTTTAAAGTTTCAAGCTGAAAAAGTTCGAATGGCCAAAATATAGAGGAACTGTCCAATCATAGTGTGAAACAGCCTAGGCAGTGAAGAGGCAGGTAGAAGATACTGATAGACCAGATATGATCTCTTGCAGTTTTGGTTTATATCCCCAAATATTGTCTTTAACTCTAGAATAGCATGGGGCGGAGCTGAAGTAGCTGTACAGTTTTCAGTGCAAACCATTTCTGTACGTGTATTTACAGCCTTGTTTGAGCAGTATTTAAAAATGTTCATACCCCTGGGTGAGGTTCAGTAGCAGGATGCTTTCCAAGCTCCTGGTTTGCAATAGATTAATACAAATACTTGGGATGTTTGGGAATTGTTTATGTACACTATGATTTCCTTCCTGCAGGTTGGTGAAGATGGCCTTCAGATCTGTGTTGAGATATGTGGATGTGCTCTACAGCTGGACCTCCGTGAAGATCCCAACATGAAAAGTCTTATTTATAAAGCAATCGCTCATTTTCTGCCAAATGACTTGGAGATCCTCAGAATTTGTGCTCTCTCCATCTTTTTCCTGGAGCGCACCTTGGAATCTTACTACACTGTTGAACACTTGTATAAATGTGCAGATGAAGAATACAATGAGTGCACTAGTTCTGTTCAAAACCGCGTGCGGTTTGAGCTGCTGCCCATCTTGAAGAAAGGATTGTTTTTCGATCCCGAGTTCTGGAATTTCTTGATGATCAAGCAGAATTGTTTAGCATTACTGGGGGATAAAGCCTTGGATGGCTTGAGTGAAAGTACACTGGAAAACTCTCCTGCAAACACAGAGAAAACAGCAGAGTTCAGGGCTCTGGGTGAGGAGCGTGGCTGTTTAACAGATGTCAGCAATGGGGAGCTTGACCCTGGAAACTGCTCCGGAGCCCGCTCCAGAGGGAATGCCAGAAAGAACCACCAAGCGCTTGAGGCATCCAAAACGTTGGATCAGACTGAACCGAGGCACCGCTGTGTGATCTGCAACAAGGAGTTCCTCGGGGATCACATAGTGAAACACGCACAAGCTCACCAAAAAAAGGGCAGCTTCTCCTGTGTACTCTGCACCAGGAAGTTCAGGCAGAAAGGACTCATGCTGAAGCACTTAAGGAATCATGTCAGGAAGATAGAAAGGCAACATCTTGCTGCAGCTCTTGAGGCTGGTCAGGAGGCTCCTGCTATTAATGAAGTGCAATGTTCTGGTGTTTCCGTGTCTCTTGAAAATGGGAATTCTGAGGGTTCCAAAGATACTGAACCAGAGGCTACGGTAGCTCCGAGTTCTGATCAGGTCCAGGAGGAGGCTGAGAATGCAGAACAGGTTTTTGAGGCAGTGGAAAACCATCTAAGTGACCAGGATGATGCTACTGAAAACAGTAGTGACAGCTGTTTTAATAATGTTCCTGATGCTTTAAGTACAGAGAGTTTGCCTGAGGACGATGAGAGCTCCAGTAAAGAGTCACCCATTCTGCATAAAGTGAATGGAGTGTTTTGCCCTCAAAAAGACATTGATGCTTTGGATGAGGAAGGAACCTTTAAGTGCCCTGCTAATGGTTGTGCTAGAGTGTTTAAAAAAATAAGATTCCTCAATAAACACGCCAGAAAAACTCACCCAACTGATCTGAAGGTGCAGCAGCATATAATGAAATGGAATAAAGGAAAATGCCGCTTTTGCCAGAGGAAATTCGCTGATTCCCAACATTTTATTGACCACCTGAAGAGACATGTGTATCCAAATGTTTACTTTTGTTTACACTTTAATTGTAATCAGAGATTTAAGCTGTCGACTGAGCTTGCAGAACATACAAAAAGTCACAGTGTGTTTAAAGCTCAGTGCAATTTCTCGAACTGCTGTGAGCTGTTTGAGGAGCTCCCTTTGCTGTATGAACACGAGGCTCAGCATTATTTAAATAAAACCCCAGAATGTTCAGAAGATGCAAGTGAAAAAGATTCTTCAGATGATCCTTCAGAACTTTGTAGCTACCAAGATGATGATGAATCCGTTAATGAAAAAGAAACTGTAGATTTACCAATTCCAACCTGGAAGTCAAGGAAGGATTCTGCAGAACCAAAGACATATATTCAAAGTGTGGAGAAGAAAGCAAATAATGTAATTCACAATGGAAATGAAAGCTCATCTGAGGTCGGTGCTCCAGTTTTAAGTTTGATAGACCAAAAGACACCTGTGTTACAGCCAAATCCTGAAAACTGTAATGTTGTTAGTGACCAACTGGTCAATGGGCACAGTGACCCAGATCAGACATCATCCAAGGCATCCCAGATACCTTTGGACAGAGTAGCAGATGAAACAAGGACAGAAAATGGGTCAGTGTTACCAGTTTTACAGAATTGTCACGATGCACCACAAAATAATGCTCCTGCGGCCTCACAAGTACCTTCTAAACCAAATCAGACAACAGAGACTACTTCGTACGGTGTCATCTTAACAAAACCCTACGTCAGACCATTGCCTCCCAGTTACCTTGATGAACGTTACATTAGCATGCCAAAACGGAGAAAAATTTTGGCTGATGAAGTAGATGCTTATTCTGAACAAGACAAAATTTGTAGCAAATCAACAGAAAGATTTAGATGTGGCAACTGCTTGACCATCTACTGTAATTCAGAAGCACTTGAGGCTCACCTTGCACAAAAGAAGTGTCAGACGCTCTTTGGATTCGATTCAGATGATGAAAGTAAGTCCTGCAGTCCTTCCCTGTTGGTTTCTTTGCCAGTCAATAGCAATCAAAGTGGTCTTTGAAAACAGGAATTAATAAGACAGACACTAACTAAATCACAGTACTCTGCTAAATTGGAAGTTGAAATTGGACATGCTGCTCAGAATAAGAAAGAGGTGGTAAGAATTTGTAGGCAAACTAATGGAAAAGACTTCTGATAAAACAGAATGGGGTGACTCAATCTGTCTTTGCTTGCATGTTTGAAACAGAATATGGTGAAAAACATAAGCAGTGTTCTAGATTAAGGAATGATTTACATTCTGATCTTTTGTCATTTACAGGTGCCTGATTCAATGTTGTGGAGAAAAGTATCAGATGAGGAGTGGTGTAAGGAAACACTACATGAAGCAGCATCAGTTTGTTTCCCAGTTGGCCTTAATCATGAAGCAGTCTCAAATTCCTATAGAACAACATGACCTTGATAAAGACAAAGCACATTTTCTAGACAAAACTCACAGAGGAGGAATAGGAGCTCTGCAGGTCTTGAGTCCAGAAAAGTTGCTACAAAACCCCCAAAGTACCAGTTATCCAAAAAAGCCATGTTCATTCCAAATGTATGATTGACGCTTAATGGCACAGCTTTTCTAGCATGAAAGTTGAAGGACAATGAGGCATAGAGGTGAGCAGGCAGAGGAAGCAGAGGTGTTCATTGCCTTGTGGAAATCCTACCAGCTGGTTCTGAAAGCTGCTTTAGTTTGTGTGGTTAATGGGTATCTGTCCACACATCTGAGAAGGAATCATTCAAGGAGGTGTTACATTCTTTTATTTTCAAAGTTTGAGTGTGTGAGTCTGTTATCTGCTCAAAAGCATGGAGCTTGTTTCATAAACTTCTACTCAGAATCCAAAGAGGAATGTGGAAGGAAATCTTGAGATAGATGGGATGCTGGAATAGCCAAAAACTTGAAATACAGAACAAGCAGGGAAAAGTGAGTTGATGTGATATTTTGTGAGACTTGCACACAGTGGAAATCAGATGCATGCAAGAGAAGCCCTTTGCAAGGCTGAGGTAAAAGTGTCCTGTAAAACATCTGCTGTAGGTGTGGGAAGACCAACACAAGTGATAGATTGTGTGGATATTAACAGCAGCTGATGGAAGCAGATCCAGAATATTGGGAGGGTTAAGTTTGCATCACAGAGCAGAGTTAAACTAATATTCTGCAACTACAGAGGTTCCTCAGCTGTTGGTAGGACCGACAAGAACTTCAGAAGGCAAACAAAGGCAGAGCACATCAGGTTGGGGTGAACAAAAAGGTCAGGAAGAACCTGTTTCACATCTGTTATTGTTGCCTAATGGTGGTGGGCCACAACTCAGTACTGTCACTATTTATTCACTGTCTAGGAAGGAGAAAACAGGGATCCTCTCAATCCTGAAGACACACTGCAATCCCATTTAGTAGCATCCCTTGAAAGGAGAGCCTTTCCCAGAGGCTGGTGAAGGAGTTACTTAAATGTTAAGCACTTTATTTACAATTCACTGTTCATAGAAACAATCACAGTGTGAAGACAGGAAATAGGAGTCCTTAAATTCCATATGGAAAACTGAAATACAGAAGATTTTGAAACCAAAAAGATGCTGTTGTAATTTTTGGTCTTCCTACCCCAAGGCAGAGGTGTGGCAAACATGCACATTTTCCAGTTACTGTGCTAATTTATTCTCTAATTTATCTGACACTGTCTTGCCACATAATATTTTTTTTATTTGGGATCCTGTACTATGAAAGTTGTAGTGGGATTGCAGGCAGGGGAGGTACAGTGGTGAAAACTGATGTTCAGAGTCATTCCAGAAATGCAGGACAGCACAGAGCAACTGTTCCTGCTCAGCTGTCACTGAAGTTTGTCACAGTGTGTGCAGGGCTTAAATCAACAGGTGGGTGAAAATTCATGAGTAAAAAATCAGGGGGTGCATAAAACCCCCTGTTCATTGTAGCAATGTCTCACTCTTGCAAACCTAAGGGGTTCTCTGTAAGATTGGCTGTGAAGTAGTTCTGGAACATAAACTCAGTAGTTCAGTAATGCCTCTGCTAATAATCCTCTGAGGAAGTAAACAGATATTTGCATTAATTCTGCTTTCTTTCCCCTTCCCGCTAGGTAAAAAGAATGCAAATTCAAAATTGTGCTCTTGAGTTCTAGAGGAGTTTTGCCTTAACTTTGAGTTGGATTAACATAAAAGGTTATAAAATTATGATCACAGGTATGTGTGCATTACATGAATCCCAGTTATGACCCACTTCAAGGGATTTGTATGATGTTTGAGGCACCAAAGAATTTTTTTTTGCAGTTGCAAAAAACCTGATTTAAATCCATCATTCATTATATATACATATATACACACTATATATATATATTTACATGTATAAATACATTAAAAGTTTTAAACATAAAGTTAATGGGATTCTTATCAGACAAATGCACTTTCACATTTTTTACTTTCAAGATACCAACTAATTTTTAGGGACCTGGGTACTGTGTTGAATGTTCCCAGGCTCCCCCTTCTTTGCTTAACATTGCTTAAATATATTTGGGGGGGAAAAAAAAAGGTTCATTTTAAAGTATTACAGTTCTGAAAATCTAAAAAGTGAATCAACAAAGATACAACAAATGTTTGTGTAAAATCTTTTTAATGTACCTTTTAATCTTTGGTGCTTTTATTGCCTTTTCCCTGGAGCTCCATATGTTTGAAGATGCTTTAAAAACATGATTGAGACTTGTATTATCTTTGGTTTAAGTGTGTAGATAAATGCATCTGTGTACATGCATAAACTGTGACCATAATTTTTCGTACCTGCATTAAAGTAATTTTTGTTCAAAGATGCTTTTCTGGGACACCACCATTTGTTTCTCTCACGTATTTAGTGTGTACACTCTGGAGAACAGGAAATAAGAATTCTTACGTAGGTGAAGATGAGCATCACCTAACTATTACCAGGAATCTGTTGAATTGACTTAAAGTACCAAGTGGGTGGTAACGTTTTAAAATAATTATTTTCACTTCAAAAGACATGGTATTTTCTTTAAGCTACTCTCTGATACCTGTTGGTATTCTCAGATAGTTGCAGTATTAAGCAACTTTAATCAGAGGCAAAAAGATACTTGGATCATGTGTGGAATAATTCTAATCATGTGTGGAATAATTCTCCATGCTTTTTAAGGATTCTTTATTATCTTGAGTATTAGCCCATACTAAGCCTACAACTTCTAAGGCTGAAAACAGGTTACAAGTCTTCAAAGTTGGAGGTTTTTTGGTTGTTTTTTTTTCCCAGGCATTAAGCATTGTGTGATACAATTGGAAATCCTTGAAGATGTATCACTTTGATTCAATAAATCCTGAAGTACGTGTGTAATGTAAGCCTCCAGCTACTCTAAAGCTGCCTGAAGTTATACATGAGCTTAGGAGCCTTGTTGGATCAAAGTGGGTGCAATTCAGTGCTCATAATTGTATTTAATAACATTCCTCCAGTTGGATTTGGACTTTCCTTTTAAGAGTGTCTCCTCTGACCCCATCATGTTTCACTGTAAAGGTCATGTAACTTCTCATTTCAAAAAGCTGCCGCTTGGTGTAGGCACCTTTCACAAAAAAAAAAAGGAATACTGAAAGTAGGTTGCAAGTGGTCATATCTGTGGGGCAAGGTCACTGGTACTTTGGTTATTTAGCCATATTCATAAAAATTATATTAATTGTATAGTTTGGATAATTTATAACATTAAACTTTGTGATTTTAATATCACATGGAAGGTTCAGCTGTACTCATTTCTTTTATTGTTTAACACCAGTGCTATGGACAAAAGACCCAAAGGGGGTGGTAGTGTTACTATTTTCTTAATTTATTTGGTACTGTATAACACCTTTCTGATTAAATGCGGTGTATGCATTTTGGGACTCTTAATTTGTAAAAGCTGTTACAGGTTCAGCAAGAAAGGAAATTTGTGCTTCCTTGTTGAATGTTAAATTATTTTACTTTGCATTTTATATAAGAGTACAAATTAAAACTGAGCCATCAAACTGCAATAAATCTACAGTAGTGTTTCATTTTAAAGACCTTTTGTACTGTACATAGATTTGTTCAATAAAACATTGTCTTTGTTGTTGATAGAAACTGATCTTGTCTTTTGGAGAATCACTCTGAAAATGCTGCTGTGATGTTCAGAGCTACTGTGTTATGTTTGGTACATGATGGTTGCGTGGCACCTGTGTGAAGATGCTAGGTCTTGAAGTTCCAGGTGTGTGGATATGTGAATTTGAAGAGACCAAGCTTCAAAGTGGGGGCAGCAGTTAATTCCTAGGGCTCAAAATCCAAATTTGAGGCTGCAGACAAGTCTAGGTGCAGCTGTTTTAAGATACCTCTGCTTCTGGTTGGTTGTCAAGTTCAGACAGAAAACAATGTAGCTGCTTTTTTCTTTTGCTTCAGAAAGTTCAATACTGCCACCTAAATTACTGGATAATTTCGATTTATTAGTCACAGCCCTGTAAATTCCTATGTTTTTTTGACTGTCTTCTGGAAAATTTTGGATGGTGACTTTGTGTGTGTGTCACTTCAAACTTACCTTTATTTTCTACTTTGGATAATTTTGACAAAGTCCTTGCCTGAGCAAGTTAAGTGTGAGTATAAGGATAAGGGTACATTTCAGGTACATTTTGCCAGCAAAAATATTTATCAAAATGGCAACGTGTACATAACACGTTTAATAATTGTTAAATATATTAACACCAATTATAAACTTCTTTGCCCCTCCTCAGATGGACAGGAGAGAGAAAACACAACAAAAGCCCTTGTAATAACTCCTTTAATTACGACAGCAATTTATTGTTACAAGAGTACTGTTCACCTTTTGGTTTATATAGGCTAATAATGTTCCTGTTTCTTCCTCTTTGGGAATGCCAGTTCCTGCTCAATGCTCAAGTCAATTAAAAGTTTGAATAAAAACTCTAAAGGGAATTCTGAGTTGAGAAAGAGAGAAAGAAATGAAACCTTCTTCTGAGATTATTCCCCTTCTACCCCCATCACCTCCAAAGGGGAAGGACTTACAAAGTAAAATAATATATAAATATATTATAAATAATCCTGCTGAAAGGGCTGGTCTTGGTTTAGAGCAGGAAAGGGGAGACATCAGTCCTGAATACTGAAAAGTCTCTCCAATCTCCCTGATGCCAGTGCACTTTTCCTCTCTAAGGATTAATGGGAATGTGACCATTTTGAGGCAAACTGTCCCTGCCTTCCCCTCCCACCCCCTCATTTCTTACTGAATCTTATGAAAACACACCAAACATCTCAATCTAATTTTTAAAATGGCATCTTGATGGTTGTTTTTTCTTTTCCCCTGAATTCCAGAAGATTTGGATAGGTATTACTCCTTGAAGGCTGCAAATATAAATAAAGGTTTATTGAAACATAAGCAAAATGAAGAAAAGGTAATTTATATTCCTCAGATGCATTGTCTAATTTGTAGTTTGCAGAATTGATACTAATCAAGAATATTAAATCAATGTACACGTGAGAGGAAGTTTGGCACAGCAGACAATAAGCATTATTATGTTAAAGCTTTCCAGATGCTTCCAGACTGAATTTTTATTTTATGAAAGTTGAACTTAAAATCCATGGGCAAATTTTGTTCAGCTGTTTCTGGCTTATATGGAGTTCATTGCTGCAGCTCAAGAGAACAGCTCTTATTCAGCTGAATATTTGTTGGTTTTCCTTCTGATCAACCTGGGAGATCTGCATGGACTTTTTTTAAATCTCAACGAGGAAACAATAATCTAAAATACAGGGATAAGGAATGTGTCCTCTCTTCTCACCAGTGTTCTGTTGTAGGTTTACGAGATCTTGAGGGCAGGCATTCCTTACTACAGCTCTGAACAGAGCCCACTGTAAGGATGAGTTCACTTCTTTGTGCAAAAGCATCATCAGTAATTCGAACGTGGTTCTTTTGTGTGTCTTTACAAAATCTTCCTGGGTTTGAAATCACAGGCAGCTTTAGCACAAAAAGGTGGTCTCCTTACACATCCATATTAAAGCATGGGGTTGAGGAGAGTGTTGGCTGTTTCTGCCACAGAGAGGTCAAGCACTCGTTGCACCTTTATTTTTCTTGGCATGTAGCTTATTATGTTTAGCTCAGCTGAAGTGTCTGCTGTCTTCTATTCCCTTTTTTGTTCATCTTTCCTTCTTTCTCTCTTTTATGAAGTGTCCATCACTGGTTGCTCTGCCCCTGACAGAGAAACTAATGCCAAGTGGAAGAGCAACACAAGGTTGAGAGCTTGCACTTAATTAAAAAAAAAAAAAACAAACAAAAAAGCATCTTTAAGGAAACAAAGTCTTACAAGACTAAACAGGTGCTGTGCTGTTGGATTTCCCAGTCCTGGGGACATGCATTACTTTGGGAACACGCAGTTCTTGTGTGTCCACCACAAGTGGATGACTTGCTTGCTGCCCATGGGGGCTGCAGCTCAGATGTTCAGAGAAGACTTGGTCCAAATGAGGTGACCAGTGGTAGGAATCATAGAATGACATGAGACAATATCCTGATCTGGATGGGACCCACAGGGATCACTGAGTCCAACTCCTGGCCCTGCACAGGACCCTGAGGGTCACACCCTGTGCTGAGAGCATTAATTGTCAAGACGCTGCTTGAACTCTGCCAGGCTGGTGCTGGGGAGAAGAACCTTTTTCTAATATCCAGCCTAAACCTTCCTTGACCCTTCAGGTCATGCCCTTGGGTCCTGCCAGTGTCACCACAGGGACATCAGTGTCTGTCCTTCCTCTTCCCCTCATGAGGATGTTGGAACTGTAGTCGGGTCTCCTCTTGTCCAACTGAAGAGACCAAGCCCTCCTCATACGGCTTCTCCTCAGGGCCCTTCCCCATCTTTGTTCCTCCCTTGGACACTCTCTAATGGCTTTATAAGAGAGGTTCTTGCTGAACCTTCTGATAGTGTGGTGCCCAAAGGTGCCCCAGGACTGGAGGTGAGGCCGCCCCAGAGCAGAGCACGACAATCCCCTCGCTGTCCCGGCTGGCCCTGCTGTCCCTGACGCCCTCAGGACAATCCCCTCGCTGTCCCGGCTGGCCCTGCTGTCCCTGACGCCCTCAGGACAATCCCCTCGCTGTCCCGGCTGGCCATGCTGTCCCGGATGTCCCCAGGACAAGGATGTCGCCCCTGGCTCCTCACATCCACTGGGACCAGTACCCACACATCCCTTTCCATGCTGCTGCTCTCCAGCATCTCCCCAGAGCTCAGCACAACTCCAGGATGGGCTGGAAGGGAAGGATGCACTCAGTTATAAACTCTCCATATGTGTAACACATAATCTATACATTTAATCCTGCCTCCTTGTGGCGCTGCTCCCCCCCGCGGCCGTTTCTCCTTGCGGAACTTCGGTGCCGGCCGATTTTTCCAGCCGGCGCCCGGCGCTGCACCGGGCGCTGCACCGGGCGCGGCCGGGCGGGGCGGCCATGGCAGGCCCGGGGCTGAGCGAGCGGGAGCGGGCGGGGTGCCGGGACCTGCTGGAGCTCCTGCACACCGAGGAGCTGCTGGCGCTCACCGACACCGTCACCAACCGCCTGGTGCACCCGGAGAGCCGCCAAGGTGCGCGGGCAGCGCCGGCGCCGCCGGTCCGGGGCCTGCCGAGCGGGGCCGGGCCCTGCTCCGAGCTCCGCATTCGCTTCCCCGGGCCCGGGGGGGCCGGGGCTCGCAGGGCTCAGCCGCTGTGGGGGTCGCTGCCGGGAGCCTTCTGCTGCACAGCCCAGCAGCTCCGGGATAGGCTGCTCGGAGCTTGGGGTTGTTCAGGCCGAGGAAGTTGTGGTGGCGACGCGCTCGTAGCAGATCTTCAGTTCTACAGGCATCTTTTTCTTCTCAGACCCCTGCAGTGAGCTGCGAGCACGGCTGTGCCTTTAGTGGTTAAAAGTACTGAAAGCTCAAGAGTCTCTCGCTGCTGGTGTCAGTCACATTTGCTTTCAGGTTTTGAAAGGGTAAAAACGAATCTACATTGAACTTATTTTTTTTTGCAGGACACTTCCAATTGTGACCATCCCCCGTCATTTTGTTGGGATTTGTTTCATAAGAATTGATTTTTTATGTGAGTTACCTGAGGCCACTGGGTTTGTTGCCCTGATATATACTCATCCTAAAGCCTTGAGTATGTTTCATCTGATGTAACTAAAACCTGTAAAATTTGCCCAACACATTTCTTTAAAATGTCTTTTGCTTGTAGTTTTTTTTCCCCTTACCTTTTTTCCCCTACTTTTTGCAGTGGTTGTAGGTTACATTAAAAGATTTTTGTGTTTTACTTTAGCTATTTCTTTCAGGTTAGATTTAGGGTTTTTGTAGATCCTGTGTTGAGTACTAGCCGCAGTTCAGGTGGGAACTGTCTGCTGCAAAAGTGAATGCTTTAAAAGTGAATTTAAGTTTGTCATGTTTCCTCATTCTGCCACAGAACCTTGTAGCTGAATTTTGTTTATTGTTGCCATTCAATGCACTGTTGTTGTGCTGGGATGCATTTTCTTATGAACATGGGAGTTGCAATCACACTAGTATGGAAATAAAACAGATTTAATTCCATTTCCAGCAGATTTCAAGAAGGAGGTGCAACCTCACTTTTTTTCAAACTACTGTGCATTTCCAAAACACCTCACTAGAATTCTTGTCCACGAAGCATATTTGCAAGCCTTTGGGTGTATTCTGTGTCTGATATCGTGAGGCCAGATTTCAGTTTACAGACAAACTTTCTCTCCATGTCCTGTCACCTTGTCTTGTACCGTGTGTGGAGGTCAGGAGTTTAAGAAAAGGCTTAGGCTTGGGGTTTTATTGTGAAAGAAGGTAACTCTGACTTCAGTTTGTTTCTTTGCAGAGGCCATTCATGCCATTCTGGTGTACAGCCAAAACGTGGAAGAACTTCTGAGGCGCAGGAAAGTCTGCAGGGAAATCATCTTTAAGTATTTGGCGGCGCAGGGAATTGCAGTGCCTCCTTCCTCGGAGAAGCACCTCCTCATCGAGCGTGTGAGGCAGCTCTGGAGCGGGCAGCTCACGGAGCCAGGGCACAGAAAACCTCCTGCACAGGTGAGTCCTGCTGCTGGAAATCCTCAGGGTGCTCAGCATTGCTTCCACAGGATGCCCAGTGCAAATGTGGCTCTGCACCTGTAGGAAGGTCCCAAATCTTTTTAACTCTTGGTTGGTTTGGTTTTAGTTGGGTTTGGTTCTTTTTAAATTATGAATCTGAAGGTCTCTGCTGTTTTCCACAGTATTTGAACTCAAATGTGCAGGGTTTTCTCCATGCTTTGAATTTTTAAATTGTCCTATAGGCTAAAATAGAAGATACTCACAAACAGTTTTGTGGGTTCAGGGACAACTGAAAGCAGTATGAATGGCACAGAAATTCTCTAGAGGCCCTTGTGATTTTAGTGAGTTTATATATTGATAAAATGTGCAGTTTCCAGCAGTGACAGGTCAGTGCCATTTGTTTTCCCTTGGTATTTGTAACACTTAATACAGTGTAAGGAAATGTGTTTTGGCAATAGTAAGTTATTTTGAAGTTAAAATCTTTGCCATTTAGCAAATCCTCGTGGTGTAATGAACTTTAATGGGTTTATTTGTGGTTCTAATTGGCCCTCTTGATGTAGTTCAGAGCCCTCATGGGCAGCAGCCCCACCTCCTGGGCTGTGAGAGGTCTGTCCCTGTTGAGAACCTATTGCACTGAGCTTTCACTCAGGGATTGACTGATGACAGCTAGGATTTAGCTGAGAATTGTTTCCAAAACAATTTTCTGTGTGCATAACTTGAGAAAAAAAAAGGTTTCTCTTAGCAAAGTTCTGTGGTTGATGGTACATAAATGAAGTACTTAAAACACATTCATAAATTTAAAAGAAAGTCAGTTGATATATTTATCACATACATCTTTCTTTACATTTCTTTTCTCTTAATTCTCGTCTCTTCTTTCTTCACCACTTTGAAGAAATGGGAGACCTGAACATATAATATAACAGAACTGGAAATCATTTTCAACTTGTGGTGAAACAAATACAGCATTTCTATACAGGATTCTCCAAACTTTTCATGCTTAATTACTTAATGTTTATAACACAATTTAATACTTCCTAGACTTTGGTGTTAGCAAACTTGACATTTTATTTACTTCTAGAAAAAGTCTTGCTGTCAAGTCATAAATACAGAGAAGTCCTACAAAGTAAGTGTACATTTAGTTCCAAAAAATGTCACTTTACATCCTTCCCTTGCCCTTTGTCAGTAGAACCAGGATTTTCTTCTTTGTTTGTAAAGAGCCCAAGACACTGAAGCACTTTCTAGGTGTAATTCAAGGAACCTGTCCTGGTTCTCTACATTAGATAATCATGTTAGTAAAAATAATTGAGATTTTTCTTTGGTGTTTCTCTTCAGGCGCTCTGGCTCAGAACACTTAAAAGGTTTAATATAAGTATGTGCATGATTTGATGTTTTTCTAAGTGGTAATCTTGCTGAACAGTTCTAAGAAAAAAATTTGCTTGGCTGCAGAGTCATGGAAACAGGCAGAAGTCACCACAAGATGACGTTGGTGGTCTAGGAGGAGAATTCTGCCAGTGGTACTTTGAACTCCTGAACTCTCAACACCCTTTGGGAGTAAAATCTGAAGAGACATGGGGACCACAGCATTTTTGGGAGGATGCCAAACTGAAGTTCTGTTACAACACTTTGGAAAAAAACGTGGAACAATATGTGGGTGCAGACATGGTGAGCCTGCGCCTGCTGTCCTTGGTTAAAGAAGAATGTCTCCTCTTCAACCCAAATTTGCATTCCAGTGGCCTGAAATGTGCCATTTCCCCTCATGGATTGGTGCTGGTGGCAGTGGCTGGCACAGTGCACAGAGACAACACTTGTTTGGGTGTCTTTGAGCAAATCTTTGGGCTCATCAGCTGCCCCATGAGGAATAACACCTGGAAAATAAAACTGGTAAATCTTAAAATAGTAGGGCAGAACACTCTGGAGCCTGGGATGCAAATTGAAGAACCTTCCATAAAATATGAGTCAAACCAACTGAGAGAGTTCTACGATGGGAATGAACTGACTGTGTTTGGACCTCAGAAATTCTGAGCATTTTGTCACAGCTGGGTAAGGGGCTGGGTTGTTGCTGCCATGCAGTTTCTCATCTCTGAGTAAGATTTGCTGAGTGGCAAGCTGAGATACAGGGTGGTGTATTAATACAGGTGATGCTTGTGGGCACTTTCCAAGAGCTAACAAATATTTCATGGGTATTCCTTCAGGTTTTGCACTGTCATTAGAGTGAAGTTTGGTTATTCATGGTTGCATTTAAATATGGATTGGCAGCCGTGTGTAATGAGGGGTTCACAAACTGCAAATTCTCTTCAGGACACCAGCTGAAACTTATGTGAGCTGTAGCAGGAAGTCATTGCATCTGGCTTTTGAAATTTGGGAGAGGTAAGTGTCTAAATGGACATCTGAGTCCCAAGAAAACCCCAAACAAAACACTGAATGGAGGCAGCTGCTCTGGGTGTTCTAAACGTGCTTTAATGGGACAGTGCAGGGAACTTGGCGTTGTTGAAGTATTTTTTTTAACTTATTTGCTTTAATTGCTTCCTGTCCTTCTACCTTATGGTTCCAATTTTGTCATGAGTACACACAAATTGTTCTGTGTCCCCAAGCAGACAAGCTTGAGATGGTTGCCCATTTCTAGCACTGACTGTCTTGGACCAAGAACTTGATTTCAAAACTTACAGCAACACTGTATGAACCAAATGCTCTGATAGTTATTTTGTATATAATTACAAAAGAGTTCTTAATATAATAGTTGTGGTTTTTGTATGTTTTCTCAAAATAAGTATTTTGTTTACTCTGAGCTGCTTTATTACAGGTACTGAAAGTCCATTTGTTACCACTGGGTGGTTACAATGATAGGTCATGCTAAGAAAGTATCCAATTACCACTTAATAACTGAAATGATTGCCAGTGCAAAACTTGATTTTTTTTTTACTCTATTTATTTATAGGGGATTAGAGGCGAAATCAGGTGAAAACTTCTTTTTCTGCATCTCGTTTGGATTGTTTGGGAGTTTTGTTTTAGTTTTCTGGCTTCACTATTTAAAGTTCTGAAAACATAAACATTCCCCATAACTTAGCAGAACTAAAAGAACTGTTCCCAGGTTTGTCTTGGTAAAGTATGGCTGGGTGAGAGGAAACAAGAAAGTTCAGATATGCACAGGACTGATTTTTATGAACAGTCTGAATCTTGCTTTCTCCTTAAAGTAATTTCTTTTCTAAGCAAACGTTCAGATACTGTGGTGGGATGTTCTTTCTCAATAAACGGCTGAGTTGTGGCTTCTAATTTTTCTGTTGTTTAGAATAAATATCCTTACTGAGAGTTCCAGATTCAATTTTCAAATCATTGACACGGGCAGAATTTTTTAAGAGCAGAAAAACATTGACTGTGTGGCAAATGTGTAAAGCTTAACCTTGATTTTAGGGGAAAAATTAGGACTTGTTTAAATGGATCTGAAATTGTTTCTGGACTTGTTTAAATGGAGCTGGACAAGTTTCAAAAAGCTGAAATATTTACAGTGATTTCATCCCTCTTTTTAATGCTGCTGTTCAGAGCTGAAGTAATTAATTGTTGATTTACCCTTGGAAGCACTGGAAATTTTAGTTGTTTTTAGGAGACTGAAAAAATTAAGTAAAATTTCTTCAAAACTGTTATCATCCATTTCCCTCTGTTTCTTATAATGACAAATATTTTCAATAACAGTTTCTTTCATCTGTCACTACCACTGAAGCTGCAATGCTAAATTTGTCCTTTCTAGATCTCTCTCTTGTAAATAATTTGATAGAAAGCAAAATTCTGATTTGTAGCAAAACATGTGGAATTTTCTGAATGTTAAACGGAATTCGTGTCCCTCTGTGCTTTCTTTGGGTGCTCCCCATGAAATGAAAGTTTTAAGTGTATTCAGGAGTTTGTAAAAGGTATCTAATAGTCATCATCTGTTTAGACTATCATTTTTTATTCTGTTGTTTTTTACCTGTTATAATTGTCTTTATTATGACAGGAAATCTTTTATGTTCCCTTGTCACAAGGTGCTTCTGCTTCTTTCTGCATTGCTTGCTGTTTTCTTGCAATCCATTATCTGTCTCAGTAGCTTGTTCTTTTTCCCCTAAGAGTTAGATAAGGGTAAACTCTGCAAGGTGATAAAATTCTGTGAAAGGAGAAATACAGGCCTCCAGTAAAGATACCAACAGCCAGAGCATTTTGCTTTTAGCTCTTGCAATGTACTTTAGCTTTCAAAGCATTTTGAAGACATACTGCAGCTTGAAAGTTACTTTTCTTTTTGAGGGCACAAAGGAGAAACCTGAAGTTAAGTGTGGGTGTAACTGCAGGAGTGATGACAGTGCTGTGACCATCCCTGCTGCCTGCAGGAAATCCAGGGGCTTGCTGGAGTCTCAGCAGATGACAGGAGTGGCCTCTGGGTGACATCTGGTGGCAGATTCATCACTTGCCTGGAGCTGCAGTCCCGAGGAGACTGGGCAGAGCAGGCTGCTTTATTCTGCTCCTTGATGGCAACAAAATGCCCTGGAATTGCCAGGTTCCCCCTTGCCTTGATCTAAAGGAAAGCTTGAAGGGAATCCCTCAGCAGAATGAAAACGAAGAAACCCCTTATCTTTCCGGGATAAACAAATGACAAAAATACAACATTTATTTGGCTTGTTGCCAGTAGTAATTGCCCTTACAGAAACTCTTTAGGGACGTGGTTTAGAACAAAGCAGAGATTTTTGTGAAAGTGGTGTTTGTGCAGAGAGGCATCTGCTGGGAGGAGCAAGGGATGTGTAATTCTTGCACAGCCACCTCTTCTCTGCCCTCTTGAGAGCATAAATTGCATGGGAAATAACATCATGTTGTACATACTGCCATAAATCACTAATTTTATAACCAGTAAAAGCCTGAGCTGCTCATCAAGATGAGGTTTGGGTGCCTTGCCAGCATTTTCCCACATAAGACTATTGAAAGGAAATGGTGATTTTTAATAACTTGACTGTGATTTAATGAAACAGGCTCATCTTGATATCTGAGCTTTCTTCCTCCTCAGCTGCTGAAGTCTATTGTCCCAAATAATGGACAGGAACAGCTTTCAGGTAAGGAATGAGTGAGTAAACTAGGGATCTTCCACCTGGAGAGGTGGCAGCACCTCCTTTGCTGTAAGAACTGTGGGATTGAGTAAAACTTGCAGGTGCCACATCCACACCTTCTTGGACACTTCCAGGGCTGGCAATTCCATCAGTTCCCTGAGCAGCCTGTTCCAATGCCTGAGCACCCTTGCAGTGAGGAAATTCTTCATAATATCTAATCTAAACCTTCCCTGGCACAACTTGAGACCATTTCCTCTCTTTCCTGTCTCGTTCCCTGGGAAAAGAGAATGATCCCTGACCTCACTACACCCTCCCCTCCTTTAAGGTAGCTGTGGAGAGTGATAATGTCCCTCTAAACCTTCTTCTGGCTAAACAACCCCAGATCCCTCAGCTGGTCCACATCAGACTTGTGCCCCAGACCCTTCCCCAGCTCTGTTCCCTTCTCTGGACACACCTCAGCCCCTCAATTTCTTCCTTCTGTTTCAGGAGCCTGTAGAAAATCACCGCAAGTGTCCTCTGAAGCAGCCTGGATAACTCCAAGTGTGCTGTTTGAATACCATGTTTTAATTCCAAAACACCAAACCAAATGTTTTGATTTTTCCTCTTGGCAAATTGCAGAACCTCCCAAGCACAAGGAAAAACATGTTCTTGGGTTCTGTCTTGACAAGCTGTCACAGCCCTTACTGAAAAGGCTATTTTAGATACCCCTGGTTGTCATTGGGTCATTTGGCTTGTGTGGGTGAGTGTTGCACTGAGGTCTCTGCTGTGTCTGGCTCTTTTGTCCTAGGGTGAGCCCTTTACAGTGCCCCGAGTGCTTCTGCTGCAGGAAATGTTTTAGTGCCAGTCAGGAGGCTGCTTCTGAGGAAAATGCTGTGTTTGCTGCCACACCCACAATTGCTGTGATCTAATTCACACTACAGAGCGTTCACCCTGGAGTTCCCTTGGGACAAAATGGACCAGGAGGTCCTGCAGCTCTGTGGCCAGGGTACCCTGCTCTCTCTGAGGCACTCAGGCTGCAGGACCACCCTGGAGCTGGCTGGCAGCAAACCCCCAACACATTTAGAGATGCTGTGCTGGCAGCATCTCAGCAACAGCTGTTTCATGCTCCTGTTGCACAGCACTGTTTGCTAATGTAAACATAGCTTAAGGGTGATGAAAATGATAATATGGCCTCCTTAGGATGAAATTAAATTAGTTTTCATCCTAATGCCTTCTTAAAATGTGTGTGTATATATATATACACATACATATTTTTAACAAGTCTCTCACTCACTTTCTAGCATTTCCCTTGCAGGATTTATATTTCAAATGGAGTAATTGTCAGCTCCTCTTTAACAGCAATAAGCTTAAGACATCATGTCAGTACTTGTTCATCTATTCCTTTTTCTCAGTTCATTAGGGTTATTTATTGCCTGGCTGGATTTTGAGTATTAATGAATTCTCCTCAAAGTTTGCATTTTTTATTGAAATAAATCGATCCGTTTAATATCTCTTCAGTAATTATGTGTTTAGATATATTTGCTCAGTGCCCCAGCTCTAACAAGATTAGCGGCAGGAAAATCCCATTCTGCAGATTAGCATGATGTATTGAGTTGAACTTTAGGATTTTCCTCTGGTGCTTCATTATGAAGGTTTATTACAGAAAAACACTTTGTCTTCAATTACTTGCTGGCTGATGTGCATCTGAAAGGCTCAGATGAGCAGTCATTTTTTTTCTCTGAAATTAGAAACATCATCTTACTAGACACAAACTCTTTAAATGCTGCCATTAGAAATACATCTTGTGACACTAAAAGGATCTCAGTATTTTCAGTTTACAGTTCAATTTTCCATTCTGTCACATCTGTGGCATCCTGACAGTGACCAAACCATGAGCTCCCAGCAGTGTCTCCTGCATCTTCCAGGGGGTTGCCAGCCCCTTGCAGCTGCCCGTCCCTTGAAACATGGCTGGGCTGGGGTGCTGTGGGTTCCCCTGGCTGCCTGCAGACCCATTTCTACATTCAAACTTGTGTTGGTGACAGAAACTGATAAACATCGGAGTGCTACCACGGCACAGATGACTTTGCAGCTACTGTAATAATCATAAAAGTCTCCTTCCAGCTGTCTCCAGCAGCTGCTTTCCCCAGATATAACAGGCAAGGACTCTGCTGGAGGCAGGAGGACATCACACAATTTACTTCGTGCTCAGTGAGGGGTTAACAGCCAGGACAAAGGCTTTCAGAGCATCAGAAGGGCAAATTCTTCCCCAGGTGAGCTGAATTTCAGTGCTGGTTGGTCATCCAAGTTATTGACCCAGACTGGGATTGTGTTGTGGATATGCTGGATTTTGTAGGAGCCCGGGAGGGCTGGTTTGTCACTGCAAGACAGCTCCTGCTTCAGCCCAGGATGCCACCCCTTTACAGCTGCCTGGGAAACATGAGCAGTGTCAGTGGTGATAATAAAACCACTAGATCATAGAATTAACATGTTAAAAACATTCTAATTCAAACACCATTAAGAGTTTTTGCATCGGGGAGAAAACCACCCACAAGAAATTCTGCGCTGCGAGTGCAAACACTGTGTTTGCCCTAAAGCTTTTACATATGGAACAGGGGGCTTGGATTCCAACCTAAAAAAGTTGGATGCTTCCAGGCTATAGCTGACAAATTTTGGCAGCAGGCTGACACTGCTAAGCATGATGGATACGATTTTTAAAACCCTGCCATGGAAAATATCTGGCTGTGGGCTCCATGGGGAGAAGCTGGTGTGTGGATGAGCCCTTCCAGTGGTCCTGTGACACAAGGAGACAGCTCTGCAGCCCTTTGGAAAAGACCACCCACCCTGTCCTCCACGGGACCGGGAAAGAGACAAAAATGTCTTCTCCAAAAATGTGTTTCTGAGACTTGTGACTCCACACGTGGGAAGTTGCTGAGCAAAAGTGTCCTGCCTCTTGTTTGCATGATGTCAGCTGTGATTTCTCATGTCCTGGAAGCCATAAGCATTCTATAAATGTGTAAGTTTAATTAGTAACTATGCCATGTTTCAATTGCATGGAGGTGGTGCAATTACCTGGGACACTTCCTTGTGGCTAATTCACTTAGAGTGCCCTAAATCTGGACTTTTCATCAGAAGGCACATGTTCTACCTCCCTGTGTGCTTCCCCTGGCTTCCTGCATCCTGGGCAGGGCTGGAGAGAATCAGAGGCTTTGTATTTCCATATCTGCTCACAGTAACTAGAGCATTACAAATTAGGGAATGGGCTTAAAATTAGCTTTACTTCTTTTATCTTTTCATTTTCACCCTTTTCACTTTGAAATTCTGAGCTCCTCACTTCACTTCCAGATTCCTTCTGCTCTCAGTGTCCCCACAAGATAGCAACAGTCCATGCTGGAAGATCCCTAACATTTTCAGTGTGCAAAAGGAAAATGGTGCTGCTGAAAGGTTGTTCCCCTTCTCCGTCTCAGTGATTGTTTAAGCAAAAGTTTAAATAAAAGAAGTTTGATCAAAACATCTTCAATGTCTATTTTTAACCTGGGAAATCCTGGGTCTACTGTCCGTAGATACGCTTTTTGTAGTATTCTAGTTTTTAAACAGAAGTAAAATTAAACCAGAAAAGTATGGCTGCAGATCCCAGGTCAAAAGTGAAGGGCTGCTGGCCTGGATTTCTATTTGTAGCTACTTTTTTTGTGATGTAGTTTGATCTCTGCAGGTAAAAGTTATCTGATTAATTGTGTGCTCCTGAATGGTGTTGAGGATGTTTTAATTTCAAATTCTTGCATTCTTTGAATGTGTTTGTGGCCTGTGTGCTTTTCTATGTCTTTTCTGTCTTCCTGTCTCTCTCTCTTTCTTCCTCTTATAATTCCCCCTTCTTGGAGCATTTTGAGTAAGTTAACATCAAATGGGCTTAAAGTTTGCTAAGTTGAATGGGCCAAGTTAATGCTCTGAGAAGTGTTTTATATAGACTGGATGTTGTGGTAAAGCCTTTGCCAAACTCCCTTGGTTTTTCTGAAGTGCCAGTAAAGCTGTTTTGACCTCTTCAGAGGATATCTTGTCAGTATTTTCTCAACTACTGAGTGCACACTCGGAAATATCCTCAAGGAACAATGCCAGGTTGAATATTGCAAGCTCATTAGGGTCCTTCTTCCCTTCTTTTTTTTTTTTTCTCTTTTTTTTCCCCCATTTTAAATCCTGTCGTGTATCCCAAAACCTGAGGTGAGTAGAAGGGGAGGGAAGTTGTCTCTTGGAGCAGTGCTGGGGGTTGCTGCCTTGCCTGTGGCAAATGTTGCACTTGTATGCGTTTGTTCTCCTATTTAATGTACAGAGAGAAGTGTCCCTTTCCCATCTCAGCTGAAATAACATTTTGCATTGATCAAGTCACTTTCTTTTTCTAATTTTGTGCCATCCCCAAAGAGTTATTCACAAAACTTTGTCTGGGGGCTGGTGATTCATCTCAGACAGCACCATTAGCTCTGTATTTCCTTGAAGGAAGGATTTGGGATGGAACAAGAAGCTCTGTTCCTGTTCCTGAGCAGCAAAAAAGGAATGTTTTCTGTTTGCATGCAGGGTAGGTTGCTTGTTCAGTGTGTTGGTCACTCTGAATGTCCTGAAGGAAACAAAGTAACAGAATAATTGTGAGGGGACAGTGACCCACCTGAGGGAGAGGAGATGTCCCCTCTGCTCTGAGCCCTGGCAAAATGCAGGGGCCAGGGAGTTTGGTCTGCTGGTGACAGACACATGAGGAGAACATACAATCATATAAAAAACTCCAGCAAGCACTTGGGACCTTGATTTTGAGAAATCAGGGAAGAGAGTATTTTCCAGCTCTTCCTTCCCTGCGGTTTTTTTTCTTCCTTTTGAACTGACACGTGAGCCAAGGTTTGGAATCCCTAACGTGTGGGAGAAGTGTGGTAGTTTCTTTTTCTTCTTGTTTTTTTTTTTTNGAAACTTTGTGTCAGGACATTGTATAGTCTGCAGAGACACAACTCAGACCTGGCAGAGTCGTGCTGATGCCTTTGGCTGGTGTTGTCTCCAGCTGAAGGATGGGAAGGGGATGAATTCTTTGCTGGGGAAACACAGTTTTCAGGCAAAGTCCTGTAGGAAGAGCTGTGAGTTAGGAATGCTGAGCTAAAATGTTTTATTCTATTTTTATTGGCAAAGTCCAACCAGAGAGAAGTGATAGTTTCCAGCAGTGTTGATGTATAGGAGCAGAGGAGAAATAGTCAGTGTTCTCCTCCACCTCCAAGGAAAAATGGGATCAGAGGGAGCATACTGGCCTATTTTGCTATGCTCCAGCCTCTGTTCATGGGTGTGTAGATGAAAATAAAAAGGTTTTAATTTGTTATTGAACTGTAGATACAAACTTGCAACACTGTTCTGTTAGGATGATAAGTGTGTGGCTTTTGTTGTGAGGAAAGCTTTTATAAAAACCTCACGTCTGAGAAATGGCACTTGGTAAATCAAACTGCAATCCAGTGCAGGCAACTCTATAATGTAGCTATAACTCATTATGAAAAATACAAAATAAATCAATAGGGTCATCAGGTGATACTAAACCATGTCTCAGAACTGGGCAGGTTCTGTGTTGTATTTGCCTGGTAATACAGATGACTGAATTCTGGTGTGATCAGACACCTTGCTCAAAATTTACACTGCAAATTGCTGTACAGCACAGACCCTCCTCAAGTCTGCTTCCTTTGTCAGGAGGTGGTGATAGCAACAAAGGATTCAAAACAATAAAAATAAATTAGTCATTTACTAGGCTTCTTTCTGTTCCTTGACATTATTTTCAATGACATCAGTGGCGCTGAAAGTGGCTCTTGGGGACACAGTAATGGCAATACAGAAGCAAAAACAGCTGCACTGGGAGTTGGTGCTGAGGAATTGAGGCAATTAGGAAAAAGTGGTGCTAGAGCTGGGTTGAGCCAGATGTGAAAAAATGGCACCCTCACATCACCCTGAAATGTGATGGTGTCAGTGATCATAGGCAGAAGAGATGGTTTTCTCAAACTCAGCAGCTTCCAAAAGATGGGAAAATATTCAGAGGTAAAAATCAGAATTCCAGCCAGCATTCAGCTACATATCTAATCAGAGCTGAACTTCAAAACAGCTGCACTTAGAATGCTCTTTTGCAGATCTAACACTTGAAAGATGTGGAAAATAAAATTCAGGATGAATTTTAAGAATGCAACAGAATAACCAGCGTGGCAGATGTAGATTTAGGGTATTCTGCACTTTCTGAAGGATTTGTTTTTAATGTGAAGCATGTACCTTCACACTCTGTAACATGTGCTCTGATTCCCTGACAGATTCGTTCTGCACAGTCCCGCTGGAATATTGGCACTCACACCATCTATAAACAGACAGTCAAGGTTTGTGTCTGTCAGGACTGGACCTCATTTTATTTACTGCATGGTCTTTGGGGGTGGGAAGAAAGGGAATTAATCAAAAAAAGCACGCAACTCTCCCTTCCTCCTTCCCTTTTTTAAATTTATTTTTGGAACTTGAAAGCTCTCAGAACTCCTCATTATTCCCAGGGTTCATTTTTTATTCTTTTTTCCCAGTAGGAAAGCAGCTGATCTCAGCAGGTGAGGGGCAGGGCGATGAGCTGTTGGAGACAAAAGGCATTTCCAGAGATCATCACAAAGATAAGGGGTCCTCTGGTGATTACCGGGGCTGATGGGGTGAAGGGGACAGGGTGCAGAGGAACTGGGGGCTGGGTACCTGCTGCCTGGGGGAGGAGGGTGGAGGTAGGGGGTGCAGAGCAGGAATAGGCACAGGGCATGGGCTTCCAGGGGTCAAGGTGGGGAAATATGCCTTTCTGCAAGGAGTGTGTTATAACCCCTGAGTGCTGTGCAGAGTATTTGTGGGATTGCCTCCCGTCTGGCAGATTTAATGCTGGTGGAAACCCCCGTGTGTGTGATGTACTAGCACTGTTTCCATGAGGAATACTCTGTGTGCTCCAGCCTGTCAGTAAGGAAAAGCTCGCCAAGCAGGAGGCTCTTAGTATTAAGTGGTAGTGTTGGAAATGATACCGAGTTGAAAATATTTTTATATAACTTCTGTCAGGGGTCTTGTTCGCCTTTGCCTCGGGGGAAGGGAATTTTAAGTTTCTTTTCAAAGGACTGCTTCAGCACTCAAGGCCTGATGTCTCAACAGACTGGGAGTAGCACAGAAGGTACACAAAGGATGACAACCATCAACGTCCATCAGCACCAAACAACACCCTTGGCATGGTCGGAGACATCTGGTCTGGAAAAACCTGATAAGAGAACCAAGGAATGAGAACCTAATTAACGTCGAAGGCAAAGAGATCAATAACCAACAGGAAACCAAATACTGAGAACTCTGTAACTTGGGGCCAGTGGACATTGAGCCAATGAGTTTCTTTGGGTTTTGACTCTATAAGTATGCAAAAAATCTAGTAAAATTGATGTGTGATGGAATGATTTCCTCTGCACAGCCCGGGCCCTGTGTGGGTGAAATTATTTCTGTTGCACATCCTGGCCAGAACAGCATCCTGGCCAGCATAAAGTAATGCCTTGATTCTCCAACACTAAAAAGGTTGTTGGAGAGTTTTTGTTTTTCCCACAGTTACGGATATAGTAGGGGGACAGCTCAAAATTTCACATATTACAGATAACTGAGAAACGCCTGCAGGGCCAGTGCACTGCCACCCGTAATTCATGACCACCAGCACAGAACAATGACAGACATTCACTTTGAGGACAGGAAAAACAACAGCCCGCAGAATGCTTGTGACAATCGTTTTTTTTTTTTTTTTTACAGGCAGGAATCTCTAGAGGACAGTCTTCTAGTTCAATTGAAGTAAAACAAGCAGGATTACAGAACTTCAGTGGCAGCGTTAAAGCTGGGATAAGAAACTTCAGTGGGAATGAGAAAGCGAGGGGTGGCTCGGAGAGAGCGGGATGGAGAAGGGAGCGGTCCCCTCCGCCCAGGGTGATGCTTACCCGGGATTTAGTGACCCGAGCCGTAAAACCCGAACTATAAACGTGGTCAGAGCTGCGAGCCCGTGGCGCGGAGGGCTCGGAGGAGCGGGCAGAGCCCCCGACCCCGCTCCATCCGCAGTGCGCGCAGCGGCCGCGTTGCGGAGCTGTTGCCCCGCGGTGGCGGCGCAGCCACCGCGCTCCCGTCCCGCGGCCGCCGCGCATCCACGGGAAAAAGGCAGGAAAGGCAGGAGAGGGAGCCCGCCCGTGCCACGGCAAGAGGGGACGAGCTCCACAGGCGAGTGCCATGGGATCAATCGTCGATACCGTGCTCTCCTCCGCCCGCACGGGAGGGATCCCGGCGCAGCATCCCGTGCGCAGCATCTTCCGTGCGGGTGCCAGCCCCTGGCCCGGCCAGGTGGCACCGGGCGCTGTGTGCGCTGTCCCCGTGGCTCTGTAGCTGCGCCGGGCTGGTTTAGCATCACCGAGCCTGCGGGAGCCGGGCAGGGCACTGCCCTCCTCTCCTGCCTCGCTTCACGTAAAGCAGCAAGCCGCTGCTGTCCTGCAAGGAGAGGGTGGCTACAACAGCCACATTTCCTGACTAAAACCCCACGGTTTTGGCCTAGAGTCTGGGGGCAAACTCCTGGGTGGGATTTCCCTGGGGTACAGCCGTCGTTCCTTGAGCAGCAGGTACCGGGCACACTGAGTAGGCTGCAGGAAAGCTGATGGTGCCATGCCATGATGAAAGCCAAGAGAGGGGTTTTGATGCTGAGGTGACTGGGAAGGGCTTGGGATCACCAGGAAAGCTGCAGTGTGAAGACATTCCCAACAGGAGTGCCCTCTTCCCCTCCTGAGGGACACTGTGGGCAAGACCAAATCCAGCTCATGGCTCGAGTTGAAAGAGCAGCAGTACCAATATCAGTCATTTCAAACCCTGGCTCTACAAAGCTTCATTCTTTTGCAGTGCTCACTCTGTGCAAGGGTGTTTGCAGCTCAGCAAGTCTTGCTCAGGTCTGCAATAACTTGTGATGCAGGGAGGGCACTCTAATCTTGATCTGAAAAGATTTAACCAAAACCTACACCGCCCAGCTTCACCCCCTGGCAGCTCATTTCAGGGGGTAGCTGTTAAAAATGTGTACTTTTGCTTCTCATTTTCAATGACCTGGATTTAGCTGTCAGCCCCTGCCTGGGGTTATTCCTCTCCCTGCTAGGCCCAGTCACCCTTCCTAGAGCAATAGAACTGAGGGCTGTTTGCATTAGGGATGTGTCACCGGCCAAAACCTCGGGCTCAAGTTTGTTTCCTTTGTGAAGAAACAATGTCTGTGCTGTTGGCGATCCCCATCCCACTGAAAAACCCTCTTCCTACTCCTACTGTGATGATGACAGGCTCCAACCTGGGACAAATCCATGGGAACAGTGGTTCGGAGGGCAGTGGCCCAATACTTTCACACTGGAAAAGCAGCATTTGCTGGAGAGAGTGAGGAGCTTTTACCTTGGCTCTGGCCCACAGGCTTTCTTCAAAATATCCCTTTCACATGGAAATTGCTGCCAAGTGAAGATTGCTGGCTCTGGCTGGCATGTCAGCCACGGCAAGAGACACAAAGGTTCTGTATCAGTGGAAATACGTGACACAATGGAAGGGGAAGGGGTTTGTTTTGTGCTGGATACTGTCATCGGCCAGCAGCGTGCAAGGAGTCTTTGTGGCAGGGCTGGGAGAAGGGGGAGTGGGTATAGGACAAGAGAGCTAGATTTATTAACATTAATTCCAAATAATCAGTTTTTTGCTGAAGGCAGCACTACTGGTCTCAAATTTCCCTGCCTTAGAGTCACTTCTTGAGTCCCTTGCCTGCTCCATGGCCAAGAAAGCACACCTGCATTAACTCTGCTGCACGTAATTTATTGAGCCATTTTACCACAATGCTTTTTTTGTTCCCCATCACCAGCAAAACAAGAGTAACTCCTAGCATGACCATCCTACATGTTGGGTTTTAATCAGGATTGCGCTGTGCAAACAAGGCAGGTGCTGCTAAGTGGTACAATCCCTGTCTGCATTGTGACTGTCTTTGGAGATTGGCCTATGGCAAATTCCCAGATTTTTCTAGGAAATCAGATCATACTTTTGTGAAAGAAAGTTAAAGACAGAAAGGGACCACTTGGTCTCATCTTTCTCACCCCAAACCAGACAATCAGGCACTGAGTACCAAAAGTGTATTGCAAATTCCCATCTGAGGTGTCTGATGTCTGCAACATCTCACAGGAACCTTGAAATTTCCTTGCAAAAGGCAAATTGTGTCTCAAGGGAGGAAATCCAGTCCGTGGTGGACTCTCACACTGCACTTGACAGTGCAGAACAATTGCAGCATGAGCAAGGGTGAAACTAAGAGTGATTCACTCCTTCTGGACCTGCTCATAGATTCTGGGCTCTGGTATCACCAGCTGAACTTCTTTTTCCATATGGATCTCTGTATTTTGTTGTACAGCCATTTCCATCAGATTATCAGGCTGGAGCTGTTGCAGCACAGTTTCTTCATCATCTTGCTTGAAAGGCCTTTTGAGAACTTCTGTTTTCTCAGAAACTTTCAAATGGTTGCTTTAAAATTTATTCATGAATTAGTGAACGTGATAAAGAAGTGCAGGGTGCTGTACCTGAGCTTTGGAAATTACAAACATGAGGACCTCAGAGCCCCTTGCAGTGCCTAAAGAGGGCTTATATAAAAAAGGGAGATGGACTTTTGCATGGGCAGACAGTGATAGGACAAGGGGAAATGGTTTTAAACTGAAATAAGAGACATTTAGGTGGGATATTAGATAGAAATTCTTGCTTGTGAGGGTAGTGAGGCCCTGGCACAGGGTGCCCAGAGCAGCTGTGGCTGCCCCTGGATCCCTGGAAGTGTCCAAGGCCAGGCTGGACACTGGGGCTTGGAGCAACCTGGGATAGGGGAAGATGTCACTGCTCATGGCAGGGGGTGAAACTGGTTGAACTTTAAGGTTCACCCAAACCATTCCATGATTCCATGAAGTTATTGCAATGTGATTTTGTGCACACATAGACTTCAAGTGAAATTATTTATTCTCTCCTTGAAATTTCTATTGTAATTTTATTTTTTTCTAAGTCATCCTGAAGAGAAAGAAGACTTATTTTGAAACTTTGGTATTTATTTTATAATTTTCCTTTCTTCTTTCTGGAATACAAAGTGAATTTTATTCACATCTCACTTCAATTCTGTGGATATCTAGAAATTTATGGGGAATGAAACCAGAGCTATTGAATTTCAGTGCATTTAAATATCTGTCAGCATCAGCTTCTGCTCTTTCCTACAGGCTTACACGGTGCTGTGTCTCCACGGGCAGCTTGCAACAAGAGAACTCACCACACCTGAAACCTTCTTGATAAGGAAAGACAAATGCTAATGGGCTTGGTTCTTTTCCTCTTTTCTGCTTATTCTCTGCTTTTTTTGAGCTCTCTGCTATCCTCATTTTTAGGCAAACATGCCGTACCCTATTTCTGTCACTCACGTCTCCTTCCCTCTGTGCTGCTCACCTCCTTGTGAAGTCTTAAATATCTCTTTTGCTGAATCTCACTGTTCATTAGGATATTTAGGCATCTTCCAGCTGCTCCATCTGGGGTTTTTAATTGGAACAAGGATGCCTGAGGGTGGAAAGAGGAAAAGAGAAGATGAGGGAGCGAGTAAGGTGTGGGTAGGGCAGAATACAGATTTTTCACAGCTGGGAGAGGAAGGAGCTTCCCTGCAAGCAAGCAAAAGCAGGGGAAGGAGATAGGAGGGAGCAAGGTGAGAGACAGGTGAAGGGAGTTTAAGAAACCCTGATTACTTAATGTTTGTAAAGTGCTGCTGAGGTGGCAAAGTCATCTGTATATGCTGATCTACTAATTGGTGTTTTGTGGCGTGTCCCGCTTCATGAATCTGGGGTGATTAATCACAGCTAACTCGTCAATAGCAAGGGCTGATGGGAGTGGAATATAAAAATTAGGCAGCAAGGAAGGCAAGGCTCTTTTTCTTTTCTGCAGCAGAGAGGGATTTTATTTTGAGGAACTTTTAGAAGATTCCGTGTTTGAGTGGAGTGAGCCCTTCCCCCCAGCAGAAGGACCCCCTGGTTGACCCTGGTGTGCCCCCTGCCCTGGTGCAGAGAAGGTTGGTGAAAGCTCCTCTCTCATTTCTGTAATGTTTTATGGCAATATCAGATGGAGTAGCAAAGAAAAATAGCATTGGAAGAACCCTCAAACAACCCTGTCTCACTTCAGGTGGTATAAAAATCTCATCCCATGTGGTTTGTGTGAATTGAATATAGAGATTGGGGGAAAGCAGGTGATGAGAACATTTTTGTGTGGCCCAGTGGCCACCCCCACAGTCTGTGTGAGCTGGTCTTTCAGGTGTCCAGCTGGGCCTGGTATCCAGAACTGACATGATAGTACCAGTGGTGGCCAGGGAGAGAGAGATTATTGCTAGAAGGAGCCTGTTTAGTCATTTTTAGAACTAGAGTTTGTTTGTGGTGGGGTATTGGAGGAGGAATTGAAAGCTGGTGATGGTGTTGGATGGAGGGATGGAGTTACTCCTTGCTGGTTTGGTCTTCATGGTCAAAGTTCTCTCAGATGAGATATGATAATCAACAGCTATAGCAGCTTTTGTTCTCCCTGTGTCTGTGGGAGGCTCGTGGGCCTGAGCTAAGGTATTCTGAAATTATTTAGTGTTGATGAGTGTAAGGCTTTTTTTGTTATCTGCCTTTTTTGGGAAATGAATACAACCTCTGTTTGTGTTAGTGCTTTAACACAGGTGGTGACCCTTCTGAAAAACCTCAGTGCCTCATGTCTGGTCTCTGATAAGTGTCTTCAAAAAGTCCTGGTGCTCTCTTCTCTCTCCTGCTCCCATACCTTGGTTTATCTACTCTCTGTGTAACTGTAATTACAAGTGGTATTGCTCAAGAGCAAATCAATCTCCTTTTTAAACACAGGCAGGACAGAGAATCACTTCTTGTTTTTAAAGAGAAATCAGAGTTGAAACTTGCATGCTATCAGGGCAGTTAGAACCATGCTGACCTTTACCTGCTACTTTAATGTCTAAAGCACAGGAATGATGTGCAACTTCATTGGCACTTCACTGGCAATGAGGGGAGAAAAAACCCCAACCGTTGCTCCTGTCTGTGACTTTCTGCTCAGGCTTTCTTCATGCCTGTGATGCCAGCAGCACTGCTTCCTTGTCTGACTCCAGGGAGCTGTGAAATGAAAGATGTGTGTTTAGGATATCCTGGTGATTGAGGTTCTCCTCCTGCCCCCGAAGAAAACTTGGTTCTCTGGGGGAAAATCCTTAATATGTCAAAGCAAAGCAATGAACTATGGATAACACAGTTTTCAGAAGGGATGTGTCAGAGCTGCTTTTCTTTTGGGGTGTATCAAGGTGAAGGATTGACATAATTTTCAGGGACTGGAAAGAGTGAATAAATATTCCTCTTTGGAAATAACAGATGCAGGACTCCTGAGTGATGACCAGAAGAAGGACATTGGGAGCCTCCTAGGCCTCCTTGCTAGGCAACAGCCCTCAGGTCTCTGTGTCCACTGGCAAAGAAGGGCATGTGAGGACTCTCAAAAGCCTGAGATATCCTGTCATGGCAGAAAGGCCTTCCCCTGCTGCAGCTCCTGCTTGGCAAATAAAGAGCATCTGCAGAGAAACCCTCACTGGTGTCCTGCTAATCTGCTCAGTTGGGCACTGCAGAGGGGAACCCTCAGCTGAGAGTCTGGCAAATAAACATCAGCTGAACGATCTTCATTTTATTTGGCTGTGAGATTAAACTGGGAAGTGTCCAGTGTGTTTCTCTGTCTGTGGTGCAGTGGAAATGCTCAGGGATGGTGTTGTCCCCTTGAAGTGCTGATGATGTAAAATGCAACATTGTTCTGTTATACAGTGGCACAAGGCTCTGTGGGTTTAGCAGTAGTGTTTTGAGCTTTATTTTTTCAAGGAAAAAATAATAATATGAGACTCCTGTTCTAGCTACTATTGATGGGAAGGGCACTATGTTAGCTCGTTTCTATGTCTGATATCCAAACCTGAGAGAGTAATTTTCAATTACTGTGCCTTCTCCTGTTATTGTCTTTGGAAGCCACTATTTCCTTTTCCCTCCATACCAAAGAAAATATAGGGCAAGGACAAAACCAAGGATGCTGGGCTAGTGGGAAACAGGGAGCATTTGGGCTCTGATGCCCAAACATGAACATTAAGGTCAGTTGGGGTGCAGGAGCTTAACCTAAGCAATCTATCAGAGAAACCTTTGGGATGGGCTGGCTGCTGGAAGAATGAGTTGCTGCAGGTAGACTGTGTAGTGGCACCTCTGGTGTCCCACAAGTTGCCTGCCCTACATACCCTGACCTATATAGTAAAAGCTGAACCAGGTTTTACACAGAACATGCTTTTCCCTATTGTGTGGGAAAACAGATTCTTCAAGTTCTGTTTGTCTGGAAAACATGAATTTTTTGTGCCTGTTGCTTCTGTGGCTTCCCAGAGCTGAAATCTACCTGGCTCCTGACCTTCAGCACATCCTTTAGGACTTTCCTAGTAGGGACTTAACTGAGGTATTTTAATATCATGTGTTTACAAATATGTGCTGAAAAATGTGCAGCTTATTCTCATTGACCGCCCCCCTTGTCTTTTCTCCCACTCTTTTAAATACTGCTAAAATAGCAAAATCTGTAGGATTTGACTTGGAAGGTGGTTTGGATGCTGTGCTTGGGAATAACACCTTTAGACTTGTGTTTTTCCTGCCATCTTCTAGAATATTATTTGTACCTCAAAATATATATTTATTAATAGAAATACTCTTCCTGATTAATTTCTAAAATGGAAATAAATGTCACCAGAGTTTCTCCACATCAAAGTTTTCACACAGGCATTTTTAAATGTTGCTTTACATACTCACGCTATTTTGGGGAAAATTCTATTTTGAGTATAGGTTTGAGGGTTTTTTTCTTTTGGGGAGGGCTGTTTTACAGGAATGCTTCACAATTTTTTTTTCTTTTAACCTTTTTACTGTTTAGTTACATAAAAATGGAGGGAGGAATATATTAAAGCAGAAGAGGCAAATCTATAGACTTCTTGAAGGTTTCCCCAGTGTCTTAATAGGGACCAGGATTTAATCTCAAATAAGTATTGTGGTTTTTGTCCTATCCTCACAAATTCTTTTCTGTGTTTAAAAACAGTTACTGAATCTCCTCTTGGATCTGTATATTCTTCCTTTCTCCTTGTCATGTATCACTCAAGGGAGCAGAGTTATTTTGGAGCAGAATTTTAGGACTTCAAAAAAATGTGCATGGACAGCAGTAATCTGCTTTTTTTTTTCCTCTCTGGTATTTCACAGGGAAATATCTCTGGAATGTGTTTTTCTCTGAAAAAAATAATTTAAACCTAAGTCAAACTTCTTTTGTAGCACCTGTAAGGGATCCAAGGAACTGATCATTGTCTGTCTGTACTGCCAGCAATCTTGGTCAGCCCAGACCTGCAGTTTCACTTATTCAGGTTATTTGCATGGTCTGCCTTATCACTCATTCTATTTCAATTACACAAGACAGCAAAAAAATTAATGTCTTTCAGCACAATAGGGCTGGTGCAGAATAAATAAAATAATACTAGCAATTGCTGCCTGTTAAACTTGGATTACTTGGATGAATTTTTTTCAGCTTAATTCCTTTTTTTTTTCCCAGTGGATTTCATGTACTTATTCTGGATTTGGCATTAGCAGGGTCTGAAGTTGGCCTCTACTTGGGTTTGAGAGGATGATGCAGCCTCAGGCCTCTTTCAAAAACTTGTTGCAGGATTTGGGTTGTTTGATTTTGCAGTAGGAACTCTTTGTTTCCTTAGTTTGATATACATAGATGTATTTCTGGGACCAACAAACCAAACTAAGAGAAAAATGTCTAGGCAAACTTCAGGAACTTGGAACATATTTTAACAGCTCCTGGATATGAATGTTCAGCTGCTCATCAGTAATTTTTCAGGACTTAGGACCCATAATTGCTTTAATTCTTTGCTTCTCTATTTAATTCTTTCCTAAACCACTCCTGATGTGCTGTCTTGTATGTTTGGCTATTCTTTAATTCTGGCTGTATTGCATGGACAGCTCCTGTGTAATTTGCTGTCTGTCCTAATCTTCAGACACAGTCAGTGTCGTAGGGCACAAAAGGAAGTGCTGCCTCATCTTCACTTTCCCAACGATAAAGCTTTTTGGCCTTCCTAGTATTTAACTTCTGTCTTTCCCCTCAGATTTCTTCAGTGTGTAAGCTATTTTTTTTCTGGGAGAGAATAAGGAGGGAAGAGAATCTTGGAATTAAGACCAATCCCCCATCTAAACCTGTGTACTAAATGCTAAAACAAAAATTAATTAATTACTTCAAGATAAAACTGGTCTTTGACTGAAAACACGTTTATCATAGAGTGCTTAAGTCACAGACCATCATTTATTGATGGGAAGTGATGAAAGACAAGGTTAGTCAGTGCAGACTTGATCATGAAATTGCAATTTTATTAATGGATGCAGAACCTTATTATTGTTTTCCAGAATATGAAAAAGAGGCAGGGTATCTGTGGCTGTGAGTGATGGATAGCTCACTAAGCTTTCATATAATTTGCTTAATTTCAGTAGGATTTGTACAGTAAAATTCAGTGTTTACAGGTATGTGAGCCTCTTAGCTTTGTACTTGGAGAACAATAATAGATTTATTGGCAATTCCTCTTTGGGAAAGGCAAAAAAAAGTGCATCAAGAATTCCAAACAAATGCCAGTAACTTGAAAAAGCATAGGCATTTTGTGGTTTTTGAGCTACAAAATAACATCATCTCTAAAGCCTTATGTCCCAAAGCATAATATTAAAAAAGGAGGTTTGCCTAATGGGAATAAAAAAAAAAAGAAAAATTTCTTGCTCTGCCACAGATTGGACCAGAAGCAAATTCTGAAGAGGGAGCTCATCATTATTCTCTCTTCTGAAAGAGGAGAAAATTGAGGGACAGCAGCCTTGATCTTATTGAGAAGAAGATTGAAGCGAAAGACAAGGTTGGTTGTTCTCGCTTCAGAAGGGTCTGAAAGCTAAATTGCAAAATCAATTTACTGTGGTTACTGTTACAATTAAATTGACGTGATGAAAAGATGGAGGAGGAGGAGGATGGATCAGAGAATCCACCCCCACAAAATATCTGTGTGTGCAGGTGGCAAGTGTTGGAGCTGCCAAGGGTAGAGCTGCCACGACTGCCTTTCCTCTAATGTGACAGGCAGCCATCTCCTCCCCTTTTCCATCTCCTCCCAAGGTCTGTGCTGCTTTCCCTGCTCAGATTTTCCTCCTGTGGTGATTTTTGAGGGGTTTAACTCCCTAGTTCTGATTTTTGGGTGCCACTCACATAGGCAGCCGTCTCCTCTCCTTTCTCCATCTCCTCCGACCATCCGTGCTGGTTTATCTGCTCAGCTTCCCCTCCTCTGGCAATTTTTGGGGTTTTAACCCCCAATCCTGTTTTTTTGGGTGTCCCTCAAACAGGTCTCCTCCTATTTTCCATCTCCTCCTGAGGTCCGTGCTGCTTTCCCTGCTCAGATATCTCTCTTGTGGTAATTTGTAGGGGTTTTCAACCCTAGTTCTGCTTTTTCGGATGTCCCACAAACAGGCAGCTATCTCCTCCCCAGGTCTGTGCCACTTTCCCTGCTCAGGAAAGCCTTGTGGGGGCTTTCACCCCCAAATCCTGTTGTTTTGGGTGTCCCTCAGAGCCAGGAGTTCTCCCTGTCTCATCCTGCTGGTGTTTGCACACCACAAGGAGACATCTGCTGCCCACCAGCTCCGCGCGTGCCCCGGCGGAGCGCCGCAGTTGACTGCTCTCCCATTTATATTAATTGAACATGCTGTATTCTGCATACACCGCTGATTACCCTCATTTATTTCGGCTCCTAAAGACCCGAGGATTTCTGTTGCTTCACCCTCCCTGCATTGTTTTACTCATTTGGCTCCAATTAGCCTCGGCTAATGAAAATACATTATACCGAACCTCTCGTTACCCCGTTGCAGTTTCTAATGACATAATTTGTGAGTTTTGAGCCTTCTCAAGTAGAGACATCAGGAATTGCATTACAGTTTCTTCGGTGGAGTGGAGAAATATTAATTGCAGGCATCTGGGCTCCTTCCTTTAAAGAAGGCTGGTGATTTTTACTTAACTAATAAATGTTGACATAATCAGGGAGCTATCAGCACCATATGTTGGCCTTTTGTGAGATGCAGATCTTATCCCTGCCCGGCTGGGTAAGGAAATGCTTCAGTGTTAGCACCATGTCTTGGTATATTTTTAAAGCATCACTCAGCACAGGCAGATTGCTGTGAGAGAAGAGATGAAACCTATCTTTAAAGAGCAGGTGGGCCATTTCCCCAGCCATCCAGGTGAGGTTATCTTTAATGATAAACAGATGCCAAAAGCTGCGTGTGCTACCGTGCTTATCTCGCGTGGTATTTGCAAAGCCCCTTTTTGTTAGCAGAGCTTTGCCCTGGGGACTCTTAGGGAGAGGGTGGAAGGGAGCCAGCTCGAGCAGTCAGCCGTCTGTTCGTGTGGGGTGCGCTCATCTCATCTCCTCTCCCTCCCTTCTCCTTTCGGGAACGTCGTGTGCAAACATCGGGCCCTGAGGATGCTGCTGCAATTAACCAGATTTGAGGGTCGAACCTGAAGGAGAGGTGTGCTCCTGCCCTTCATGGAGGGATTGATGCTACTCTCCTGCCTCACCATGCCACGGAATCAATTCAAGGGAAAATATATATCAAGACTGGAAAAAAAAATAAAAAAAAATTCAGGGATGTGGTGCGTACTGCCAAAAGGCAACAATAATATTTCATTGTGTCTAGTCCAAGCTGGGTTTTGACAGAGCACACTTCAGCCCTGAAAGCTCTGCACATCCTCCCTTCTGTTCCTTCCTTACCTGTTGGCTGTCTCGACAAGGAAGCTTCATAAAATGTCCCTCCATCTGTCTCTGTTCTTTGGAGGAGCTTCTTTGGCCTGGTCTCCTCTGAATTTTTCTGAAAACTTCTCATGGCCTGGTTTCTGAGAGAAAGCGGGCCGTGATCTGGGGGCAGCTGGGTGGATAAGGCTGCCATACCTCAGGGATGTTTTTCTGCTGTCAGTCTTCAAAATGTGTAGAAAAAGAGGTTGTTTAGCGCATAAGTAGCTGTTAAAAAGGAAGGGGGAAGGTATGGGGAGGCATTATAAGCTGTGGCATGATTTGAGTGGCTGCCTGGTAGCATTCCACATAGACCTCTTTGTCTGAGGCTGCAGTTGGCTGCGTGACAAGGACTGGGAGGATCAGTTCTTCTCCATTAATCACTCTCTCCTCAGCATCGGCGCTGCTGCGGATTGGGCCAGCAAGAAGGATCGGTTTCCCCCGGCACGAGGTGTTCCATTTCCCCATGAGCAGGATCAATGAGGCCTCCCCAGCCCCATGGGCATGGCGTGGCCGTGGCTGGCTGGGTCTCCTCCAGCTGAGAGCGGGCCCAGTGGTAGGGCCTTGTCCTTACCCTGAGGAGCTGCAGCTGGCACAGCTTCCAGGGGGACGAGGACTTCTGGGAAGGACAAGTGCTCCTGCTGGAGCAACAGCCAGGTTCATGAAGTCACCTTGTTGTCACGACCCTTGGTTTCAGGTGTTTGTGTTGTTTTGCTGAATTTTTCACCATGGGTTTTTATGGAACAGAGCAGTCTGGAACAGTTATAGAGCTTGCTCCTGACTCCCTTTCAATCCCTGTGCATGCTCAGAAGAGGTGAGATGGGCTGCTGCTGTATTTATCCTTCTTTTGGTTTGGCGCCGGCAAAAGTGAGAATTATTTAGGAAACCCATTATCAGGTTGCACTCCGAAAACAGCACGCAAAATGTGTTTACTTGATTTGTTGGTTAATATTCTTTATTTCTTGCCTGAAGGCAACGTGGGAGTTGGTACGTCAAGAAGACAAGCTGCGAAGAACTTATTTTGTTTATTTATTTATGAAATAAAATGGTGCCCCCTCCAGTAGCTTGTCCCATTTTAGCATTAACTGCAGGTACTTCCTCCACACACATCAGCAATCCAGGCAAATACAAGCCTCTAGTGTCCCTGGAGGTAACAAAATAATGTTTTTCAGCAAATGAGAAATTAGGGTTAGAGGTAGGACTGTTCCCTGACCAGCCATGTGGCATGTGTCATCTTCCCAAAAAGAACTGCCGGAGAGAGTTGTGTGACATAAAAGTGCATTTTAACTTCAAGAAGTTTTTTTGATGAAGAACCTTGCTCTAATGGGCAAACTTGTGTTTTCCTGAGGATGAGAGGATGGAGGGGCATTGCTCACCCTTCTGGGTGATGGTTTGAAGAGTAACAATGAATTTCACTGTCTTTTGTGATTGGGGCTGTCCCTGGCTGAGGCAGATCAGTGTCTCATAGCAGGGCTCTTGATGGCCTGTGTGAATGTGCTGGGGTGGGTGCCAATGCCAGCTCTGGCTTTGGAGCTGGGGGTACTTTTTGCTTTGCAGGCTCTTCTGGTGGATTTGCAGAGCAGGGAGAGGCTGGAGCTGTGCGAGGGAGAAAAGGAGAAGGTGGCTGAGGTGCCACCAGAGGAGATTTGGCACGTGGAGGGGGCAGGGAGCCAGAAGGACTTGTTCTCCTCTGCTGGCAGGGTGACTCTGAGCACGCAAAGCGAAAAAAATCTACTTGAAAAATGAATTTTTAGATGAGAAGTGTCATTTAAGTAAGAAAGTAGAATGTGACTGTTCTTCTCTATTAAGATGTGACACGGAGACATGCAAACACACTTTGGGGTATCCAGAGCACCATGATCCAGTTTCTTCTTGATTCCCTCCCCTACTCCTCTTTTTTTTTTTTTAAATTTTGGAGACATAGTGCTAGAATACAAGATCAGAACAGAAATCATTGGGCAGTCTTCAGTTGTCTTTTATCCTTTAAATAAATCCACCCTGCCACAGAGTGGAAAGCTAAGTGGGGCAAGAGGAAAAGAGCCCCTGAGAGGACAGGCTTATTGATCCCATAATGAATAGCCTTGTGTTGCTCAAGACTTATGGCATTTGGCTGGAGGTAAAAGACATGTGTATGTGTGTAAATTCATGTCTCCATGAAGTGTTCCAGCCGTGTTTTAATGTGCTGCCTGAAATATTATGGCCAGGCAAAATCAAAGCTGGCTGCTTTGGTTTGCCTGCTCAAATCCTGCCTCCACCTGATTTTGAGGACAACAGAGGATTCTTGTAAGGGGTGTGCAATTCTCCCTAACAGGAGGGTGTGGACCATGATTATGGTAACTCTGTTTGAATAAGGTGGCTGAAGTGACATTTTAAAATGTTTAACCTGAATAAGAGGCTTAGAAGCCATCACTGGTGTACCCTGGTACATTTTGGTGTCAGCCTGTGTGTGCATTTGGGCCAAGACCTGATCTCTGTGCACCATCCCATGTGACAGCTGCTGATCCCAACTGCAGAGCTCAAGTTGTGTCCTCTCTGGCCTTTGTTAAGGATGTTGACAAAACCTTGCCTTTAATAATTAACCAAACCCATGCCCACTGTAACTGGAAGTAAATCCAGTAATTTTGTGGAGTTCATTTGTTTATTCAAGGTTAAAATCTGGCCTAGAGGCCTTTAGTTGAATGGGTATTAAGTAATGTCACCAACAAGTTTAAATACAAATGTCTTGGGGTCATCTCCTTGTTTAGATGTTGCATTACCCCTCACTATTTTTAATTGAGGTTCACTCTGTCTGGGCCCACTTTACATTCTTCAGTGTAGGAATAAAAAGTTTTGAAGAGTTTATTTTTCAGAGGTTCAGTGTCACTGTTCTTGCTGGATTGATAATCTTAATGGGTTATGTTTGGAATGGTTCCAAATTCTAATTTTGGAAATTGAATTGTTTTAGTGATTACACAAAGTAACTGAGGGCATCACCCTATTAAATAAGATATTTCATGCATATGATTAATTGTAATCTCAATGTAAATCGTTTTGATTTAGAGATTAATGTTGATTCTTTGCTTCAAATTTACTGTCCATTTGTTTTCTTAATTAAAATTAAAGGTAGAAGACAGATAGCAGAGGAACCTCTTCAGGATGTTGATGTTCACTTTGTTAAATAGAACATTTTTCATTAGGAGGCTCAGAAGTAATAGGCTTGGTATAACTATATTAACCCTCAGACAATAGTGGATAGATTGTATGGGTTTTCTATTGCTGGCTAAGCTTGTCATGCTTTAGATCACTTAAAAAATATTGGTAGCTGATCTTCTGGCTTGAATGCAGTCTCTTTCAAAATTAAAAGGTAGCCTTTGAAAAATAGCTTCCTGCTTTTTAGAGAGGAAATTTCTCCACCACGCTACTTGAAGAGAATGTATTTAAAAGTATATCATGTTCCCAAGTCAAAATAAGAATGTGTGGGGGTAGAGGGAAAGTCTCCTGTTCCCCATCACACAAAGCATCTATACCTGCTCCTGGTCCAAATGGATCCAGCATCCTATCAACTTTAATAAATGGTTATCTTTTCATTGCTCAGCTGTTAAACTAAATCCAGTGGGGCATGTTAATGCACTGTGCTAGCTCTGGATATGAAAGCCAGAGGGCAATACTGCCAAAGGGCAGTATTGACACAACACTTGTGCTTCCAGTATATGCTGAGCAAAATGTACATGAAATACTTTATAACACAGAGGGAAGCCATAGAAAGGATTTGTTGTGCTCCTGCAGTAGAAAGGTAACAACATTAAAAGCTTTTTAGTGCAAGGATGTTGGGCTTTTGGGGAAAATGAATATCACTGATAAAGCTCCAAAGCTGCTTTGTATTAATGGGGTATGTTATGATACAACATGATGATCTTAATTCATCTTAATAAGAATGCAAATTATTGCCACAGCAAAGCAGTATTGAAAATCATCGGAGATCAAATAATGACAGCAAATTCCCCCACGTCACCACTCTGGTGCCTGATTGTGGTTTACAGCAGCAGCATCTTGTGCTTGATTTCTAGGAGATCTTGAGATAAGATTGATCAAACTACAAAGGCAGAGGAAACCTGAAAAAAAGTAGTGCACCAGAGAGCCATCAAGTACACTGAAGTCATTTGTGATGGATGTCTGACTGATCTGATCCTTGGCTGCTGCTTAGTTTTCTGTGCTGTTCCTTCCCAAGATGTGTTTTTATGGTTTTTGATGCAAATGAAAGCTTCTCTGCCCTTTAATGTGTAGACCACCTGCCCTATAGAGAGGTAGAAATCATCTGGCTCATGTCTACAGCCTCTTTCATTGAGCCAAAGTCCTCTCCTTGCATAACTACTTCCGATCAGATGACATTAAGCCATTTTCAGTTGTAAGCTTTTGGAGCTGGGGTTTGTGAGATACAGCTCTGATGGAGTAGTGTTTTCCCCCACAAAATGGAAAATTCATTCAATGTGAAGACTATAGCTACCATATCAATAACAACCATTTAAAATGTAACATTTATTAAACTTTGAATGGTTCAAAACTTGGTTCTGGTGCATTCCTGGCATTGCTCGTGCAGTGAACACTGTTAAGCATTCTGAAAACAAACTCAATCTATTATTTCCTAGCGTACTTCTCCTGTGAAAACTGATTTAGGACCGTGCTAATACAGGGAAAACCTCCATCAGTTTAATTTTCCAAAGAGTTAGTTTGTTTAAAATTTAAGGAGCATTTTCAGAAATCCTCCTATAATATTGGTAGTATCAACACAACACATCAGTGAGACACAAGATTAAATGCAGCTTCTGCTGTCTCAAAATGTGCTTTCTCACATGTCCTGCAGGACCAGCTTGTTTTCAAGATCTCTTAGTGGTTGCACTGTAGCTCCCAGCACTGTTTAAAATTTCCTTCTTTTCCAGATGTGCCCATTCTGTGTGTTTATGAGATGAGCAGGGTTTGGGCTCTGTGTCCTTGTCAGTTGTGCAAACACAGCTGGATTGGAGAGGACAGTTCAATGTTCCCTCTCTGCTATTTGGTTTCCCAGAGAAATCAAAGATAATGACAGGGGAATGTTGCTCTAATTTAGGCTTTATTGGAGCCAACCTACCACTTTGAAACCACTACAGACAGAGCTGTGCTCCCACTGATCCTAGCAGTGTGCAATTCCCTAATTATCCCCTATCAATGGAGAACTTCCCATGGAGATCAAGGAGGCACTGAAGAACTGCACAGAAGTACCTGTCTATTTATCCTTTCAAAGACCTCCTAAGGGAGGAAAAGCAAGCCCTTGGGCTGCTCTCCCATTAGTTACCCCAGGAGGATGGGGACACTTCCCCTTTTGGTGAACTCCTAGGCACAAGGGAGTAAATGCATCATCTTCTCTTTAGGAACGAGGTCTTGCTTTCCTTTGTTTCCTCTTGTTATATGTGAACCAATTTGTTCCTGATGCATTTTGTCCCTTTCTAGTTAGCTTTGTGTCTTGTCTTTAATGCGCTGTGATTAATGTTGGTTCTTTTGTATTCCTCAGCCATGTAAACTTGTTTTTGACATATGATTTATGTTTCTTTCTGTTTTCAAGTGCCTCTTTTTGGCACAGCCGAGATGGTCTTGCTATGCATTCTGTTCCTCTCTATCAGAAGAAAAGCTGTTTTGCTTAAAATAATTATGTATGTATATACACATGCTTTTTCTGACTGCTTTAATCCACAGTGTTATTTATTACTCCCATATGTCAAATTCTCAATTGCTTCTCTTCTATTCTCCTGTTAGTCAGGACTGGAGCAGAAATAACTCCCCTCTAGTACTTTCTCTAAATTTTTTTTTTTTGTTGTTGTTGTTCGAGGTTGTTAGGGGAGTTTATCCAGAGATTATCCCATTGAATTCCAAGTGGTCATTGTGGCTCTGTGCTGCTTTATCAACATCCCTAGATGAAGTCCTCTGCCCTATGCATCAGTGGCTTCTTTTCTGGGCTGCTTTGGATCTGATGATAGTAAATAGTGACATCATCCTTTGGGTTTTATTTTTCTTTTTTTTTTTTTTTTCCTCATTTCACATTGAATTACACTTGGGGTTTAATGTAATAAATTTGTGTGTCCTTCCTACAGAGTGAATGATGCTCAGCTGCGGAGTTTGCCCAGGAAAATCTCTTCTAGTGCTGGTTGAAGTATTAGAGCTCCCATTTGTTCCTCCCTGTCTCCCCTGCTCCTAGGGTTGCTGTATAGACATCCTAGTGAGTTTCCCTGAGTGTCAGGCTGCTGCTCCTTCTGATAGACTCTATTACAGCTCCTTATCACTTCCCCAGATTTCAGCCCCCTGGGCCAGATCGTTGCTTTTGGAACACTCGAATTTTGTTATCCTCTGCTATTCAGTCTGCCTCCAGATCTCTCCCACTTGATAGGCAAGCTGATACTTTCCCCCCTGCTCCTCTTATCTCTGCTCAGAGACACTTCTTCCTGGGATAACATCCCCGAGTTGGAGGAGCCAGAGATGCCTTGCTGGTGCCATCTGCACAGCTACAGAGAGGCATCTGTCTCTGTCACTGCCAGCCCACGGGCTTTGTGCCTGGGCTCCAGCCTGGCCCCCACCCAGCCCCATCAGTCACAGGTGAGTGGGGGCCTGGTGCCCTCCAGCTCCTCTGCAAAATCAGGGCCCTGCTCTGAAAGAGATGGGGAAGGGGAGAGGAAAAGCATCAAACAAAAGCTTGCTTTAAATGTGGCTTCTGTTCTGTATCAACATTTGGAAATGGAGGTGGTTTTATTTTAACACAATGGAAAGAGAAAAGGCTTATCATTCAGAATGTTAAATTAGAAAGGAAATTAAACTCTTTTAAACTACCTTGCTGTGGTGTGCCTAGTCACTGCAGGGGATAGTGCTTAATCTGAAACCCTTCCTGATGCTGCTTTCCTTACATGGGTGGGAGGTCACCTAGAATAGGGAAGCAGGTTCTTTCAATCAATTAAGCACAGTATATTTACTTTATATGTATGCATATATATTTTATTCCTTATGTCACTGCTTATTAAACTGAAATCCATCATCATAGTTTTTCAATGACTTATAATTTAACCTTTTGCTCTACATAAATATTCAGTTCTCCTTATAGCAATCAGAAGAAAGCCTGGTGAACCTAATAATGCTGGATTTAATACAAAGTATGTGCAGGAGATAATTGGTGAAATGACCTTTCATTTGTGGCAATAACTTCATACTCCTGATTCAGAATTATTCCCCTGCCTTCTACCTCTTTAGGCTTGTTGCTTTGAATAATGACATCTCTCAATTGGCAGATAGCAGATCTGAAGGAAGGAATTTTCAGGAGGTTATACCCCATGGACATGCTTCTGCCTAGGGTGGAAATGTCTGAGAGCCTGTCAGTAAATGAATCTGGGCTGCTGTGACTACTCTTGGAATTGCCCAGGCTGGCATTTCACACTGAGCATGCCCCAGACCCTGTCTAAACATTTTTTTAGCTTTTAAATATTTGTGATGAGAAGACCCAAAGGTGCTTATGGTGTTCCAAGGGTTGCCAAGTGCTGCTTGAAATCGAGGTTTTTCAGGGCTGTCAGTGAAGCAGCCATGACAAGGAGTTAAATCCCAAGTGTGGAGCCTCTCACACGGGCACAATCTGTGGAGCAGGGGACAGGCATCGACTGTGTGAGCTGGGAGATGTGAAGCACGTCTGGAGGTGGCTTCCAGGAGCCAAAACTTGGGGCTTTAGCCTGTCATGGGACTCCTTCTTCACAGGAGCCATCTCTTGCCAGTTGCTTTGTCACGTAATTGTGCTTGTGTGGCAGGAAGTGAACATTTCTCTCCGTTTCTGTCAGTGTGGAGAGGGTGCAGCTGTCTAGGAGTCAGCATCAGAGGGTACGGGTTTGTTTCTTGTTTATTCAGAGGAAAAGGAACCTCCTCACCTCCTTGGTGTGCTTGGCACTATCAGCTGGAGTCACTGTGGTGAGCAATGGCAGCTTACGAGGCAATTTAATGTTTCAGTGCTGGATGAGAAGTCTGTGTGCCTAAGGAAAGGCTGTTCTCCATACCCCTGGTTTTGTAGGGAGAGAACTCCTGTCATTATTTCCCAAGAGCCAGCTGTGACCATGGGCAGCACTCCCTGCAGCCCATCCTACTCTTGGAGGGCAGCATGAATGCTGTTTAAAACAAGAATATCTTCAGTTAGAAGGGATCTACAAGGTTTGTCTCATCCAAGTGCACCATATTCCAGTTCCCCAGCACTTGGACACTGCAGCTCGAGGAGTTTGAGCTTAATAGTTCATTCTTACCTGAATATATCTGATTGGAAAACATATTTATGAATGGCTGTAGGAAGCCAGATTTTATAAACATTGCAGAAACATAAGTCTGAGTACCAAATGCTATCAGAACCCAGAAAGCAATTACTTGTAAGACAAGAAATGTGATTGAGCTAATAGAAAATACCCCAGATTCTCCAGTTAGCTTGTATGCTAACACTATTCTTTTTTTTTGTTGTTAAGATGAAAGGTAAAAATGTGTGTGTTTTCAGTACATTAATTTTAGTGCCACTGTTTCAGCATTAGCTTATTTTTTCCTTACCTTCCTATTGCCATGTACGTAAAAATAACTTATTTGCTAAAGGGGCAGTTTAAAATTAATTTCATGGTGGACAGAGGGGACCAGAAAGCTTCCATAAAATACTTCTCTTTATTTTACATCTTGATTGCTCCTGAACACTATGAATGGCCATTTTCCTATCACAAGCAGCCAAGAATTGAGGCCAAGTGCCAACAACACTGGATGGTGCTACAGAAACTTCCATCCTCTGCCTGCTCAGCCCCAGAGGACCATTATGGGATGAAAGGCATCTTAACTTACACTATTTAAAGTACTTTGGAGCTGAGAATTGTTTGCTTTTCCTTGTGAGGCATTGCTCATTGAAGGAAGCCATCCATTTCCATGCAAGTATTTGGTGGAAGGATTTCTCCTTGATTTGGTCTAACATATATGAAATTATGGGAACTGACAGAGACAATATCTCAATTTTCTGTTCCTTGGCAGCTCTGAGCACCCCTTGTTGCAGGAGCAGTCACTGACCATGCTACAAAGGCCATGTGCCCTAGAAAAAGGTTTGGATCTGTGCATCACCAGAGCATAGTTTTTAAACCATGTAGTGTTCTGTGTAGAAAAATGGTATGTGCTTTCTGTCTCCATGGAAAAGAAGAAGGGGAGGTCCTATGGCACAGCAGCTGAATGATTTCTGTATCACTTCCTTTATTTTAATAAATTGTATCAGTCTAGCCTGAGATCTATTTTACTTTCCACAGTGTTTGGGATCTTTAAAGCTGTATTCCACACAATTTTTCCAGTGAGAAATTTTTGTCATTAGGAGCCCAAACAGATTTCAAAGTGTGTGATGAACATGAAACTGGCCATGTGGTCTTGGAATGTGAATTTTGTGTGCCATTTACCCTTGTCTTCTGAACAGAGAGGCTAGAGGTATTTGCTTGTGGGTGATTAATTTTCCAGGAGAGTGTTAGCAGATTATTGCTATGCTTCAAAACAAATGAAGTTTCCATAATGTGTATAATTCCCATAAAAATATGTATTAACTACCCACAGATTAACAGCAGGGGAGAAATAAATGGGAAAAAACCCCACCACAAAGATGTTTATAGAAAATTGCCCAGAGGACAAGGAGCTGGGGGTGCTGGTGGCCAAGAAGGCCAAGGGCACCAGGCCTGGATCAGGAGTAGTGTGGCCAGCAAGACCAGGGCAGTGATTGTCACCTGTGTTGAGCACTGATGAGGCCACACCTCGAATCCTGTGTCCAGTTTTGGGCTCCTCACAGCAGAACAGACACTGGGCAGCTGGAGTGTGTCCAGGGAAGGATCTTGGAGATCTTTTCCAACCTAAGTTATTCTGTGATACATTTTTTGAGGCCAACTCTTTGAAAAGGGATGAATATTTGTGGAGGCAGGGAAGGGTGAAAGCCCACTGCTGGGAATGGTTTAGGAGGGACTTTATTCAAACAGCATTTACTGTGCATTTCAGAGAGTTGTTGGTACCATAATCAACATGTGGGGGAAGGACTCCGAGTTATTTGACAGAAAAAAATGGAGAACTAAATGGCTCAGGTGAGCAGGCAGGATTCTTACCTCGTGACTGGTGGCTGTCTCATAACCCAAATTTGCAAGTTGTTCTTCCTGTCTTGTGTTCTTCCCTGTGTTGTGTGCCTTCAGGAAAGCCCTTTGCAGGAATGTGAAAACTTTGACCACTTTTGTCCAGGATTGAATGAGATTGGTCAATGTGGAGTGATGCCAAAGAGCAGTTGGTTTGTAGCATTGCACCAGGGACTTCAGCAGCACCTCCCTCTGCTGATAGAACAGGGCTGGCTGGGGGCAGGAGGAAAATTATTTTAAAGTTGCTTCCATACACATTTGTTCTGTTGAAATGATGTTGTACCCATTGTTTCCTCCCTCCCACATCCCCCAAGTGTATGGATACCACTTCATTTACTGAAGGGAAGACTATTTTGCTATAATATTTGTAGTTGTTCTTGGCATTTCTTTGCTAGTAAGATGTGTGGCTGGAAAGTTTAAGGTTACTGCTATAAAAATGTCATCCTTTATTTAAAAAAAAATGAAAAAGTGATACATGGCTATATGATAATGAAGCACTTTGATTAAAAGCACCCAACAGCCTGTGATGTATGGGAGCTAGCTGGAAGACCATTGGAGTGTAATTAATTATTAGCTGTTCTTTATGAGGTCTGGTTGCTCTTCGCAGGATTGATTTTGGGTGGTGACAGAGAAGCAGCTCTTGTTTGGAATGCTGCACAGTGAATATCTGGATGCTGGCAGGAGCAGGTGGTGTGTGGTGGGTGATGGAGAGCAGAGCCCTTCCCCTGCATCCACTTGCTCAGGCTGAAGTCAGACAAGTTGTTGAGGCCATGGAGTTGCTGCTGATGGACTGCTTGGGAGCCAGCACAGCTCCTGCATGGTGGGTGTGGAGCTGGGTCTTAAAAATTGTGGTGGAGCACAGTGGGACTCTGCTTGGGCTCAGCTTCACCTCAAGGGCTGGACACACACTCTGCCACAAGGTTTTTGTGCTGGTCTCCATGCTGCCTCCTCTGCTCTGGGGTTAAATCGAGCAGTTAACGTAATTTACTTCCTTTTATGACAGCTATATATGCTTGAAATTGAGCTTTTCAGAAGGGAATTGTGCTAATTCACTGGCAGAGACTTGTTAGAAGCTGATCATCTGAGAAGCTGTTAGTACTGCGAAGGACTTTTCGTAATCATTTATTCAATAATTTTAGTTAATGAACCTAAAGTGAAATTATAAAAAATGCTTCCCCTTATTCTCCCCTCTACAATGCAAAAATATTTGTTTCCTCTTAATGTTGCTCTCTGTCACACAGTAAAACTTTTTAGGCTATCATTATGTCTGGAAGTATCAAAAACAATTTAATACCATCTTTCCATTGATTAAACCTTCACAAGAAGTTAAAGGTTTGTCTTACTGTGATTGTTGGGTTCCTTTGGCCTCCTGAACTCTTGGGAGAAAGAGCTCGAGATATTTCCAAGATCTTGTTTCAAGTGCAGATAAGAAACTTAACTTGTTGTTTTCATTATTACAATATGAATTCATTGAAAGTTGTTGAAGGATTTTTCAGATGTACTTTTCTGAATGGAACTTGAAGAAAAAAATCTGATGCTAGAAATGTACATACCCTGCTGCTGAATTTCACGAAAAGCAAAAAATCAAAAACCCCCAAAGCAACAAAACAACCCCAAGCCTAAAAGCATTTAGTGATAATTTGAAAAGCAAACAGAACACCTTGATGAGTTGGAGTGGATCCTGGGAAGCATGAGACAATCCATGTTGAGTGTAGGGTTATCCAATGAAGAAAGAGGTTAAATTTGGAAATATTGAAACTCGGTCCTAGCACTTTGTACCCTTACTCTAGGGTAAAACTTTAGTAAAAATTTTACTTTTTATTAAAAGCTGCTCTTGTATTATGCTCTGGTCTACATCAAAATAAAAGAATAGAGCAATTAGGCTTAAACATTGTCCTGTAACTTTTGGAATAGAAACTTTGTATTAGAACAGTTTTCTTGAAGGATCATGTTTGCTGGAGCAATCAAGAAAATCATGGGTGGCATTTTGCCAACCAGTCCTTTGCACAACTGATAATGGAGAGCAGCGGATGGCAGTCAGGGTTGGGATTTTTCTTCCTTTTTCTGGAAACATCTATTTGTGGCAGCTGCAAGGAAAAGAGTCCAGGGAGAAGCAAGGCAAGCGTGGCTGGGAGTATTTTTTATTAAATACGTGAAGGAATGAAAGGCCAAGCACCAACTGCCTGCAAGGCTCCAGTCTGCACTGACGATGTGAGAGTGAGGGGACGTTTCCAGGACTGTGTTAAACAGCCCAGGGCTGCAGCTCTGCGTGTGGCTTTCCTGGATGTGGTCAGGAGTTCCCAGTCCTCGAGCTGAAACCTGGAAGCACTTGGGCTGCAGATCTCCAGCAGTGGTTCCTGTAGGTCCAGCCTTGGGGAGGGATGATGTTGGGAGGTGAGGATTTCTTTCCCTCCCTCTGGGTGGGAAGGGGATCTGTGCTTGGAGGGGGGTCTCTTCCTTACTATTCAGTTGGGAGATAAACAGGATCCAGCTATGGTCATACTCAATGTCTTTTCTTCCTGAAATGTCTTTTTTTTTTTTTTAGTGCAGTCCCACTGCCACTTACTCTGTAGCTTATTTCATATGTGAAAATAATAGTTTATAAATTACATTTGTGGTTAACTTTTGCTTATACGTCATAAAGAGAAATATCCTATAATTATTATGGTCCCCTAGTAAATGCACTGTTATTACCTAGTTATTTTGGCCATATGGATTACACCATATTTAAGGTCCCAGTTCAATAAAAGTACATCTGGTTCCTGTGCTGCAAAAACCTATTAAAGATTGAAGAAACCATGCAAATAGATTTATATGGTCTTTTGTTGCATTTTACAGTGTTTAATTGGCCTTTCTTTTGAGAGTTACCATGACAAACTTGAAATTCTGGGACTAGCTACTCTGAGCAATATTCCTGTAGTTACTACGGAGTTAATATGTGCCATTCTCTTGCTAGGACATGTTTTAAGGGTCTCACTTGTTAGAGTCTCCTCCACTTCCTTTGGGAGAATATCTCACAGCCTCATAGATCTCCATGTCAGGAAGTCTTTGACCACAATTTATGTAACTGCATATGTTTCTTATGGATTTCTCCTTGGCCTATACAAAATACAACACAGGGCTTCAGAAGGGATTAAAAAAAATAAAAAAGACTTGAACATGAATGGCATTAGGAACACTTTCCATGTAGTCTATAAAGCTGGCTCATTAAACAAAGCTGAAAGTGGGCTGAAGGGATGTTTTTGGGGGAGGGATTCCACAGCTGGAATTAGCAGTATTTCAGCTCATGGAAACAAGTTTACCAGGAGCAAAGTAATAGCTGAAATATTTTTGCTTCCTCTCCACTGACAGGCTCCTAGCCAAGAAGACTGTAGTGCTAGCAGAGTTTTCTGATGTTCTTGTGCTTCAAACAACCATCACTTGCTGATTTCATACTTCCCCCCCCCATTTTAAGTTACGTATTCCCCCACCTTCAGAACTTTTAAAGTACTTGTCATGTCTAAATTTGTTGTGCATATTTACAGCAAATTTAAGACTTGCTCCTGGTTTAGGTCAGGATATTGAGTGCTTGTCCCCTGCCAGATTTTTATAGGCTCAGGTAAACACCTGATAATGCCTGTGAAATTGTGTGTCAGCTGTGAAATCCAAGCCCAGAACCAGCACTTCTGTGTTATAGATGGGAGAGAAGGTTGACGTTCCTTAGGCTTTAATCTGCTGCTGGAAGTTTCTTTGAAAAACTACTGCAACTTTTTGCCTTGGTTCTTTTCTTCCCCTCCTTCCTCCAGAGTAAATCTTTAATGAGGATCTGAGTAATTTAGTGTATCTCTGTTTCTGAAACGAGAGGGCAAAAGTTTTGCTTTCCTTATTAAGATATTTGTCTAAGATGGTTCTGGATCATTTTCTTGTTGGCATGATGACGACTTTTTTAGCTTTAGGCTCACGCTCTCAGCTGTTATTAAAGTGTGAAGTGATAAACTCCTTTTATCTGAAAAAATGTGGGAGACTTAATCACAAAACATATCCAGATAACATTAATTTCTGCTAACCCGTTTTAAGGAGTGAAAGTTGAAACTTTTTATGACGTTGTCTTTCTGTTAGGAAAAATAACTTTGGAGGAAACTTTATCTGGTAATCCATGCAGGAATTAAAATTACAGTGCATGAAGGATACCTGGCATACCAGAGCTGAGTTCCTGTGCAGTCAGGTTACCTAAAATGGGGGAAAAAATAGGATTAAGGTCCAAAGGATTCACTGGATCTCTTGGGGACCATGGGGCTGCCTCCCATGGGCATGGGCTATGCTGTACACTCAGGGGGATAAAACGCCTTTTTTCCTCCAAAAACAAAACTTCAGACCACATATATCCAACCTTTGGTTGTGCTAGAGCCCAAAGCATAGCTTCTGTGTACAGAGGGCTGCGATACATTTTTAGCCTGAAAACACATTTATTTTATTATTAATTATCTGGACTTTTTTTGAGGGGGAGGTAGTGAACAGAGACGGGTTTTCTGTGTGAGGGCACATTCCACTTACAGCTGCAGAGTGCTGTGAGTGGGAAAGGGACAAGAGAGGAGCCACAGTCAGAGACTTAAAATGTGAAGGAAAGTTTTGTAGGAAATCCATCTTCCTAGGAAGAGAGACAGAGGAGAGGGCTCCGGCAGCAGGTTGCCCAAAATCCCAGGTTTGAGTGAAGGGCTGTGAGGAAGGCAGAGGAGCAGGAGAAGGGGCTCCCACCTGGGAATGATTCCACCAGGAGCAGCAGCATTTGTAAGGGCAGATCCCTGCCACGGGAAGGGAAGGGGGAGCATCCAACATCTGCCACATTCCTGGTTTCAGTGCCTGCCACAAGCTGCCTTTCATGGGAACACACCAATGCTCCCTCCCCTCTGTGTGGTGTCGTGGCAGGGATGATGGGAAATGACAACACTGAACCAAAAAAACCCCATCCAAACATGTTATTTGGCTAAAATGTAAATAAAGATCTTGCAAAACCAGTGACCTATTTCCTGCCCTCCAGCTCCCCAGATATGTCTGGAACTAAATGTTTGACTTTGAATGGTTTTGCAGATTAAACCCTTTTATTTGAGTGAAAGAAGTAGATAATACAAATAAGTAGAATAAAATTCCCCATTAAAATGAGCACATAAGATTTGTCTTTGTGGCAGTGTTGTCATTGTCTTTACATTCAAAACAACAACTTTGAAGCATCCAGCTTCAGCTGAAGTCTGTTGATCTCCTTAGAGTCAACCTCCTGTTTCATGCACAGTAAATAAAATGTAATATCAGATTTTTTTAAAATAACTTTTTTATTTTGTGTAATGTATGGGTATGCTTGACAGACTGAAACAAAAAAAAATGATCCTTAGGAAGGCAGTATGCTCAGGGTCAGAACATCTGTCTGTAATGTAAATTGGACCATCTTCAGGCATTTTCTTGTGTGCTGTGCTTGCACGTTTTTGTTCGCTATTGTCAGATGGGCTGCCTTTATGAAAGGGACATGATCTATTAACTATTTACATACATCTGTCTTGTATGGAAATCTACTGGCACAGGAAAATGTGTCATGGCTTGTGAGGGTGCAGGTTCAGCAGATTGGTGCTCCTGTGATGTGCATGAGCATCTCTTCAGCAGCTCTCACCAGCAGTGTTTGCTCAGCTTTGCAGCTGTCTTAGCCTCACACGTGAATCCTCCTGGGCTGTCGCTGTAGTTTTCACTCTTTCCAGGAGAATGTTTACATTAAGATGTTCAGAAAATGAAGTAGAATGAAATTTAAAAATGAAATAAATCCTGAGCAGATGTAAGCAAGCAGAAGTCTGGTTCAGCAATTCTGGGTTTGGAGTACAGGACCTACAAGGGACTCTTGATTTTCTGTTTATCCTTTGAGTAAGTTTCTAGCACGGTTCCAGATCATGTCTTTCAGATTTTTCCCTGGAACAACACAACCAAGAGAAATTAAAAAGAAACTGCATTTTCAATTGAGTGCAGAAAATTCAGATAGGCCTGCCTGGCGCTTCATTAGCCCTGGGATTTGACAGCAGTGTGGAGGGTGAACTGCAGAATATGAAAAATCAGTGTTAGATGATTTTTTTTAAGGCAATCTGCTTTCTGCTGCATGCTAGACATCAGGAATGCATAGATATCTGCAGTGACTGGGCAAGAAACATTCTGTTTGTGGTGGAATAGCAATGAGCAGAGCAGGGTGGAAGGGTCTCACTGCCATTCAGAGTAAAAGCAGCAGGAACACCAGCAGCATGTCCATGTGGCAAGCTGTGTAGAAACATGACAAAGATCAAGGGAAAAGGTCTCCAAGCTGAGTCTCTTCCCTCAGCACCATGAATCCAGAGCTGGCTGCCAAGTGTGCCGAGATCCAAATTCATATTCCCTTCATATTTGGAAACTACAGAGAGTAGTTTGCTGAGATGTTGCATTGTGACACTTGGTTCTTTTTACTGGTCTCTGCACAAAGGGATGTGCTGTGACTTCTCAAAATCATGAATATAAAACTTGTCTGCTTTTTCCCGTGTTTTTCTTTTTTTTTCTCACAAAGTTTGTTTTATATTCACTCACCTCCCCTTTCTTGTGATCATGTTCTAGCAAGCTACTTGGATTTTCCTTATTTCTCTGTGACTTACTTAAGAGACAAACCAAAATTATATATGGGCAGCTATTTTTTGTGGGTTCCCTCCCAAGCTTTCCTTATAGTGGTTCTGGTAGGAAATATTTTACTTTTTCTTGTACATTAACACTAAAAAGTATGGAGGGCTGGTATTATTTGAACACAGGATATTCTGTGAAGAGAATTCAGCTTGGCTTTTGAGTTGAGAACTCACATGCAAGTCTCACAGGGAGAAATCTGTATTCCAGCATCTTCAGTCTCTGCTCTGGACTTGTGTGGTGTCTGGTTATAGGACAGCATTAAATCTTTGTCTGACCATCTTGTGTAGTTCTTTTTTTTCCCCCCGTGTGTGTGAGGTGGGGTATTTTGCATGTGGTTAGTTTTTTAGGTTTAGTTGGGTATTTTTTTTGTGTGTGTCCATTTTAAATTCAAGTTTAGATTTTTATAACAGTGTGGGGGGTGGTTTTTTCCCTTGCACTGTTCCTACCTAGATGGTGTCTCAGCTTTGGAAGCTTTTTCTGAATTGGAATTTGGCACAGATATCTTCATCCAAAGCAAATTTGAAACAAATGCAGTTGTGAAACCTACTCATGTTTTCAAGCAGGTGTTCCAATACAGTGTGATCTACTTACCTGGTCAGTACACGACCAAAAATGTCACATTTTAGATGAGTGGATTTTTCCTGGAGTTGTTCACATCTGGTGATGTTTTCATTGGTGATTGTACTGAATCTTTAAAATGAGAGCCCATATTGGTGAAGCTGTGCTGGTTGTGCCAGGTGAGGGTTATCACTCTTTACAGCTGATGTCAGCAATGTTTATGGGATGGGATTTGAATCCCTGGGATTAGCCAGTGTGGGTGAGTCATGTTTTGACTGCACTCACACCTAGGCTGATGAGTTAGGCTCTTCTGGCTGGTGCATGTAGCAAAAAGCCAGATGTGATATTTGTAGCACATTGGCTCAAAAGTTTTTTTTTTTGTTTTTGAATTGGAAATTTACAGGACCATAAAAATGTGCATTTTTTAACTGGGGAAGAATAAGGGTGAAAAAAGATCTGTTTTCATTAGGCTTTTTCACCATCTCATGCAATTTCTGGTTAATGGTTATTTATTTTGTAATGGTTTGGGTTGGAAGGGAGCTTAGAGAACATCTCATTCCAACCCAAGTCCCATGCACTGCCTGGTAGAATCAAATCCTGTGCTGGATGTAGGGTGCTTCCATGGCTTGGAGCAGCCTGCACCCCTCCATTCCTGGAATTGCCAGCCCTAATTTCTTGTCCTTGCCTCTACCAGTAAATAAAACACTGCCACCGAGAAATTCTGCCTTCTTAATCTCCAGTCTTTCCTTGTTTGTTGGTAGCTTGAAAGAAAAATTCAGATAACAATATTGATTTCTGTGTCAGGCTATCAATTCACTGTGTTTCCTATTAAAAAAACAAATATATAATATCTAATTATGTGATACGTTTTGGAAGGAAGATTAAAAATACTTTAAAAAATCAATTGAATTTAAGTCTGTATATTTTTGAAATGTGGATTGAATGCAGCTGTCTCTGGCTGTGCTTTTTTGGCTTGCTATCACCCTTTAGAATGTCACTGTTTTAAACCTGAATAAATACCTAACAACCAAGAGATAATAAAAATGTTATTTAGTATCCTGTTCCCAGTGTCCTAGGAAAGGTTACAAACCCTGATATCTGGTTAGTGGTCCTAAGGGTTTTCCAGCAAGTTATTTAGCTACTCATTTAATTATTTAATTTCTAGTAGTTAATGAGAGCTAAAATGCAGGCACAGGATTCAGGATCCCAGAAAAACAGACATAAATTATGAATAAGTTTAAAGAGCATGATGTATCAAGTAATCATCCTGGTAAACCACCAGGATTTTGGTGTCTGTACCACAGATATTTGTGGTAATCCAGTTCTGCCTTCTAGGACAGAGCTTTCTTTTAGTCTTCATTGCTGCTCTGCCAGTTCCCACTCATCTTGTCTCCAAGGCAGGGAAAGATTTCAAAGCTGGCATTGAGAAGAACATATGAAGTGCACTTAAAAATGCAGTGGATGTTTGCAAATGGGTGGGGTAATTCTGTATGGCATTCTTACTGTCTGGTATAGAACTGCAGGCACCTCTATGTGGTGCCTGGAAAATGGAAAAAAAAAAAGCCCCAAACAAAACTTTGTTATATTCTATTCGCCTAGATCAAAGCTAGTTCACAAATTCTTAGTGTTATGGAACATCTTTCTTAAATCTAAATAAAATTCTGTCCACCCTTTTCCAGATGTCTCAGGCTTGTATTTATGCCAAAGGAAAGGACGCTAATCTGTCTTAATATTCTTGTAGTAATCACCAAAAATGTTTTAGGGTCTTGGGGCTGATTCCTTTGAAAACTTAGATGTGCTAATAGGTGTTTGTCAAAGTGAGGTCCTTGTGGACTCAGACCCTCAAAAAGGTGGTTGAGTCAATGTTTATTTTTCAAGGCATACAGGGATGCAGAGGTTTATATAAGATTATGTATATAGAAGTTAGTGGTGTAGAATTATGAGCTATTTGATTAAATGGGTGCTGAAGTGTTCAACTCCTTAAAGACCAGTTTAGCCTGGGTATTGAAAACAAGAACCCTTAATCTAAGTCATTATAGTTTTGGTATTGTAACCAAATATAACTGTGCTCTTAGCAGTCGTGGAATAAAATGGAAAGTGAAAATTAAACAGGGGAAAATTTACTGCTGTTTCAATCATGCTGAGTTATTGTAGTCATGTAAGAACACTTAGAAAAGCATGAAGCACTTAGAATGCCAAGTTTCTATAATATTATCTGGCAAGCAAAATGGTGCAGTATTATATAAGTTAATATTTCTTGACACATGCTGACATTTTAGTTAAAGCTTCTAAATTATTTTAGACTTTAAGGAGAATGTGCATATTTTTTCTGCATTCCTGGCAAACTTTTCAAGTTGTTTGGTGCGGAGCTTGCTTGATTCTGATCTGCCCTGTACACTTGTAACTTAGAAATTTTAAATTTAACTTGGGCAGTTGTTGATTCTGTGCAGAGGTTGAGTGGGAAGTTCTCCGCTCTAGAGCGTGTGCCCCCCAGTTTTAATATTGTGTTGTGTGAAGGTGTTTGGGGGTAACACCATCTTGTGACATGATCACAGCTCCTTTAAACTGTGGGAATAACACTGCAGGGAGTGATTATGCAGAAGCTGTTTCAGGAAGTACAGTTAGGTTTCAGTTAGATGCAAGATGTCAGTGGTGTGCTTGGACCTGAGAGGAACTTCAAGCTGGTTATCTTGGTGCTGTTTGGCTTAAACTCGATTTTAGCACGGTGTTGGAAAGGTACCTGGAGCATCCCAATGGAATATTAATAATATGTGCACTAAATGCAGGGTGTATGCAACAGGGACTCTGCATGGACTACAGAGAAATAAAGTCAGTAAAGTCTGTGTGGCTACAGCTGGGCTGATTCCTCCTTGATGCACCTCAGACATTTCTGTGCACACATTCCTGGTATCCAGAATGCAACCAGGCAGGGGACAATCTGATGTCATCTCTCCTGGGCCTTCAGAGGGTAACAAAGGAGAGAGAGACTCCCCAACTAGCTCTGGATGGGCTATTTCACACAAAGTGGGACTTGATAATCCAGCTCTTTCCCTTGTCTAATAAAGAGAAAAATCACCAAGCTAGCCAGATGTGATCCAAAGCAGAGAAGGTGGCAAACACCCAGAGAGCACCCATGGAGTGCCTTCTCCCTCTTGGCTTTGTGAGGAGCTTCCAACCAGAGGCAGGGAGGGTGAGAAATGAACCCTGGGCAGATGAAGGTGTTGCTGCTTTGTGTGGGGATGGGTCTGTTGGGTGATGTGTGGTGTGTGAGCACTGATAATGGAGAAAGCACTTGCAGCAGCTGTGTTTGTGACAGAAACGTGCCCATGGCAGCTTCCTGGAGCCTGAATTCTGCTCCCCAAAGAGGCAATCTGTGGAGATTAATTTTAGAGGATCTAGGATTTGAGCAGGAAGGGAGAGTTGAATTAAGTGTGAAGGAAATAAGCTGAGTCAAGTTCCATGATTGTTCCATTATGGTCACCACTCACTGTCTGGTGGATAAACTCAACCACCTTAATAAATTTTGGGGCTGCAGTGCACTGAACTTGCTGTAGGAAAAATTGGATGGTAACTACACCTCACAGAAACATTCAAATCACATACCAGAGGCTGCATTTCACAGTTCCAGCTGCTGCCCTATGGGTCACTGTAGCTTTACTTTGCTTGTTCTGAATTCTAAATACTGTCTTCTAAGCTCTTGGCTTTGGTCTATTGCTTGGTGCTTCATGAGAAGCTCTACTAAAATATTGTAATATATATGATAGGATAAACCTTGGAAGATGATAATAGAGCTTCAAATCTTTGTAGTGTCATGTCACTTAGCTGCTTTGGTTATGTGAAATAATAAGTATTAAAACTAATTATTTACATCCCTATGAGCTCCTCCAGTAGCAGTGCAGGAAGAGAGCAAAGAGAAAGGGTTTTTTGGAAGAATTTCTGTGTCAGGCTGCATTGCTTCCTAAGCCATAAAACGAGCTGAGCCACACACAGCTGCTGCTGCGAGGTCTCTGCTCTCGTGCTGCTGCTCTGCCGAACACCCGCATCTGACCACCTGCTCCCACTCAGCCCAAAACATCCAAAAAAGAAATTCAAACCACAAAAAATGCCTCAAACAACTGCCCTGTCCCATCCAACCACGCAGTCATCCTCGAGCTGTTCTCTAAACCAGGCCTTGCAGTGAATAATATGGAAGGGCAGGTGAATAGGAGGCCAAACAGCCTGGAGATCTTTCTGCCTTATGAATCAGTGCTGGAAAAATGATCTGTTGTTCAGAGTGGGGATTCAAAAGTCAGTCTGCATTCTCACCTATTTCTAGTTATATTGCAGATGTTTTCTGCTGGAAATCTTCGTGGTTTCAGATGTGACTGCATCTGAAGTTATCCTCTACTTATTTGACCTCACTTCACTAGCAAAAATTTGTCTCATTAGAAGACCTGGTTCCAATACTGTGAAGTGAAGCTTTGCTTTTTTTGTGCTTACTTTTTCAGTAAAGTTAATTAACTATTTTCTGAAACACGTGTAAAATACAATTAGTAATATATTTTACTGTGTTATTTTTGACAACAGGCAGATAATTACCTTCAAAAAATAACAGATTTTAATCTAAATATGTATCTAAATTATAGTTGTTGAGCTGTGAAGAAAACCAAATCCAGCTAATCCTTATTTGCATGTGCCAATTAGCTAAGTGTTAATCAATCTCCTATATAATTGAAAATGAGAAGACTCAGCTCTCTGGTAAGATAATGTTTGCCATTAACCACAAGTAAAACCTCCTATTCCTATTACAGGAGAGAAAAAAAAAATCCATTTATCATCCTGTTTAAAATGCCAATAAAACACATTTAAAAAAAAAAAAATCAATTTTTGCATACCTGTTTGTTGAGAAACTTTTGGTCACAATGTTCTGATGGCTTTTATGACTTGTGAACATTGAAAAGAATGCAGGAACAGTTCAATAGACAAGTCGTTTTTTTTCTCTGCCTTCTTTTCCCAGTGTTGCCTCCTAGTTTTGAAGAATATACCTTAGAAGAGGCACCATTGCCTTGGAAGTATGAGCCCAGTAAAAAAAATCCCATATGGGGAATTGTGATGTTGAGAGTACAGTGTTTTCTTTTATGGGGAAACAAGAAACAAGCATTTTGATTTTCTTTTTTTTAGATATCATGTATATAGATGTGAAAATAACTATGTGTGTGCACTGTGAAGAGGTTGTGTGTGCCTCTGTTTGTCCAAGATTTATCTTTCCCAAGCTATGGGATGATAATTCCCTTGAAAGTAAAAACAAACCCCTGTTGATCCCACTCTGTGCAAGGGCAAGAGATGCAAACCAGGACTTAATCACAGCTCTGTGAGGATAAATGCCAGCTTACTCTGGTAATCTCTGGATATTTCAGGGACACCACTGCAAGGAAGACAGGACTCTGTCTAGCAGCCATGAGGAATTTCTGCACATGCCAGAAATTGTCTCTGTAAGCACAGTCATGTCAGACTTCCCATGCTGGAAGCACTGCCTGGTTTGTCAAACCACTTCAGTGAACATGATTGTAAGCATGTGAATATCCCCAGGACTGCTTAAACAAATAACATTTCCATGCTGACATCTATATCTCTATCTTCTTCATGCTGAGTTTGATAAAAAGTTTTGGTTTCTTTTTTTTTTTTTCCTTATTTTTCTGGTGGGGGAGACTTTTTTGTGGTTTGGTTGTTGGTTTACCAGAACAAATTCAACTTCTAGATGTGTGTGTCCTTTCACAGCTGAAAAAAAGAAACAGCAGGCTCGTGCTGTGAAAAGTGAGCTTTTTCAGAAAGGTGTGCAGTGATCATGAAGTGATCACCACAGATCACCTCACCTTTGGAAGGATTTTTCTACATGGTTGCTTGATGATTTCAGGCAGCGTGTGATTTCATCTGTATTTTCAAGTGTTTCAAAAGACAAAACTGAAGCATTTGCAGTTGCTTTTTATTGTCTGTATCAGTATATACTTTTGCAAGAGATTATACATACACTTAGCATAAATGTTAGTGTTTTAAATATCATAGTAATTTGTACACTAAATAACAGTTCCCTGCAGAGAAGGTGGTCAGTGAAGCCCATAATATTTGTAGGCAAAGGGTAAATTTTGTGTGATACCTCTGTGATGAGTGCAAATGTATTTTGCTACAAATGAAATTTAATTAAAAAGCAAACAAAACCTTTTTAGCCTATTTGAAATTTCAAGCTCTTCAAGGGCCAGCTTTAACATACACAAGTATTCTCTGAAAATGTCAGCCTGAAAATTTGTTAGCAGGTGTCAGGATTTTGAGGACTAAATGTATGCTCATGTAGGGTTTTAAAATTCGGGTGTCTACTGTAGCAAGCTATTGACAAACAACAAAAAGAAAAAGACACCACCCACAAAAAAGAAAAACAACAAACTGTCACTCCTCTCTGCAACTGGACAAGGGAAAGAAAATATAACAAAGTATAACCTTGTGGGTTAAGAACAAAGAGAGATCACTCACCAAACACCATCACAGGCAAAACAGAATCAAACTGGGGATGTTAATTGAATTTATCACTAAAAAATCAGGGATAATGAGAAGTAAATCTTAAAGAGAATGCTATGCAATAAAAGCTCTGTCAATAACTGTATTTAAATCATCAGGCTAGACATAATTTTCTTAAAATGTCCTTTTTTTAAATTCTAAAATGTGAAATTCTGGAGTTTCTACTAAAAATAACTGCACAGCCATTTCCCCCCCAACAAAAAATAACAGAATTTTAGCAAGGACACCTAAACAACACTGGCAAACTGGTGGTACTTTGAGACTTCAATTTTCCTATTGGTATTTTATGGGAAAAGAAGGACTGAACCTGAGGCAAGTTTTGAATGCTGTCAATAAACCACTCCCTCTCCCCCGATGGCCTTCTTCCTTGGAAACAAAAGAGTGTACAAAAACTCTCTCCTAGGTTTCATGAGTTCTTGAACTCGACATTGATCTCACACCAATTTCAACTCAGTCCATTTGACTAACTTGAACAGAATTACTCTTGATTGAAGGCAGTAGAGAGCTGGAGACCAGAGTTATCACCAATGAGTTCAGTATAATTACTCATTCTCTTCTCAGTGGGCTGCAGTTAATGCCCAACTTAATCTGCTACATGGCATGCCTATTATTTTTACTTTTTTTTTTTTTTTTTGCTTTCCGTGTTTTGAGATGAGTTAAAGCAGTAAAATAATTTCCTCATGAGTCTCGTGGTAAAGATAGATGTGGCCATTTTGGCCAATTTGTTATGGAGGGTTCTTAGGACACTGAAACAAGGCATTCTTCAGGTGTATGTGTGTTTTCTGGTGCTGGGATGGAGTCCCAGTTAATGCTGAATGAAGCTGTTTTTTGAGTTGATTATTGTGCTCACAGGAGTTTTTGTTTACCAGCCCTAATCTGTTTTATTGCTGTACAATGTGATGTGTGAGTAGGTGATAATTCAACACTCATTATTTCCTTCTGACCAGTCAAGTATTCTTTGTTTGCTGTTGTTAGAGAGGTGAAAATGTGGAGCAGCCTTGGGAAGATTTTCCAGTGCTGAACTCTGTGAACATCTTTCCACACTTTTTGGAGACATGGGTTTCCATTAATTATTTTTCCAGACAGCAAGTTGCTTTCAGAAGTATTCATGAGGGAAAACTTTCATTTTTAGAATAATATAGAGGAAAATGTGTGGAATTTCAGCACATGCCCATGTATAAAATGCTTGGTTATGGAAAAGTGTGATCTATTTTTCAAGTTCATTTGGAATGTCAATGACTGAATTGCAAATATAACCCCACTAAAGAACAAACCCCACACATTTTGTATGGGTCACTCCAAGCATTGCCTTGGTACCTGAGGTAAACACAAAGAAAAGCAGTGAGATAGCTCTTTATCCATCCTACTTAAATTAAAAGTGAATAACCAACCTCTTCAGCCCCCAAAACACCCTCTTGTTTCCCTCGAGACCTGACAGGGCCATTGGTTTTGAGCTTTCTTCTTGCAGTTGTTATCAGCCTTGTTGATGTTTGTGTGTCAGAAATGATTTGATATATGGAGATGATGTGTTCTGGAGTCCATGACACACAGTGTCTTTCTTTTAAGGGATAGAGATTTATAAAACTTAATTTTCCCAAATACCATTTCACACTTATCTGGGTTTCTTGGTGTACTGAAAAGAAAGCCTCTGTTTCCCACCATGTACTGCAACCTGATATTTGCAGTGATTGGAAGTTAATGGGAAGGGAGCTGTTCTTCAAGATTCACTCTTGTTCTGTGATTGGCTGGCTTGGAGCTGCTGGTTAATAGAGAGGTCCTGATTTGTATGAAATGTCACAGCTAGGAAGAGGGAGCACAATAAATATCATAAGTGCATCTAATACTGGGAGTGGAAAGTGATCTAACAGTATTTAAAATGTCTTGCACACTCGTATTCAAAACAGCATGAATAAATTATTGTCATATTTATGTGCTGTGGCGAAGAGAGATGAACTTTTAATTGTTGTATCATAGGAATAAATTAGAAAAGAAAGGTTTATTTTTCATGGATAGGGAACTGCCACGGTGGGCATGTATTTGAATTCTTTTCAGTGCTGGATCTCTTGTTATATTTGCATTTGTGGTGCAGGGCTCCCTTCAGCTGACCTGTGAGCATGCAGATTTAAACTGTGATAGTAACCAGAGCCTCAAAAGTCCTTTTGTGCCCTGGCAACACACTGCTCTGTTTTGTAAATAACCTTAATTCTTTAGATATTTCTCAAATTTTAGAAAGCTGAGGTATTATTTATGTGAGGTGTGAATTTTTCCTCACTGGAATACTCTCTCCTTTCTTTTTTTGAGATTTCCTGGTGATCCTGTCTCACTGGCAGCAACAGAGCTGTCAATATAGACAGGGAATTTCTTGTGCTTGCATGTTCTGTGAGCAGAAGACAGTGGATGACACAGCTGCCAAAGCTTTGCACTTTTATTTTGACCATTATTACAATTAGAAATGGACTGGTAGGGACCAAATCCTGTCTGGATGTGCAGATAAATGGGAAATTATGACAGACAACACTGCTTGTGCCAGGGCATGGGAATGACTAAGGCTGAGGGAAATAATGAATTACCAGGAGTGTTCAGCCTCACAGAGAGGACATGCACAAAGTACAAGAATTCCCATTTCAGCTAATGCAGATTTTTCCATCAGTTCCTCACACACAGTGCAAGTTATATTTTAAAGTTTTCATATAGCCACAGTGATGCTAAATTGTTGTCACCATCATGCATCCACATGAATAGATGGGCTCCATAGCTGCATTTCATATATCTCATTTAAACAAAAAAAAATTGACTGAGGTATTTAATACATCTCACAATGCCAAAACAAGCTGCTGCTTTTGTGTTGTTCTTCGAGGCAAAGTAGGCTTAGAAGAATCTTATGACTACCTGGGAGCAAATTGTGGTGAGGTGTATGTTTGTCTCTTCTCCAAATTAGCAAACAACAGGACAAGTGGAAATGCCATCACGGTTGCTCCAGAGGATGTTTATATTGGTGATTAGAAAAAACTTCTCCACCTAAAAGCTTGTCAAGCCCCGGGAAGGGCTGCCCAAGGCAGTGGCATGCTGGAGGGATTTAAAAGAATTGTGGGTGTGGTGCTCAGGGAATGGTTTAGTGCTGGCCTGGGCAGCGTGAGGTCAACGGTTGCACTCGATGATCTCAGAAGTCTTTTCAAACCTAAACGATTCTGTGACTCTGTGAAATTAAGTCAATTAAAATTTCATACCAAAAATTTATAGAGGGCTGGGAAAATGAAAGCTCAGCAAGACTCAAGCTTTCAACCAAGATCAAGCCTTGTGCCTCCACTAGAAGGACGGCCATTCAAAAACGGTGACATAAAACAGCATCTATGATGATGTTTTGTTAACCTGTAGTATCTTAATACTGAGGGTGTATCTGAGCTAGATTTTACATCTTTTCTTTTAAAAAAGGGTAGCTAGAAATGCAATAAATAAATAAACAAACCAGTCATCTGATTATTTTATTTTATTTATTTTTAACTCCCAAGACCAGGGAATTAAAATAAACCTCTTCTGATGTTGTGTGTTAGCAGCAATGGGTATAAAACCTAAAAGGGAAGGAATGTTTGTCTTTTGCTTATGCACAGTGAGTTTGTTTTATATTTGAAGGTTGTTTGTTAGGAGAGCTGAATCTTTCCTTCAAATATTTATATCCAAGGATCAAATTATGCTATACTCTAGCTGGACACCCGATCCTGGTTGGAAATAGCAATTAAGAAGTTTGCTATTGAATATCAACGCTGTTTTTGGTCAAGATATGACATGTGAATTTTATGTCTATTAAATAAAACTGCTGATTTCTGCCCAAACTCATTAGGCTGCCCTAGTAGCCTAATGTAAAGTAAAACTCATTAGGCTACCCTCAAAGCACATTAAAAGGGCTAACAAATAAAAGAGAAAGAAATGCAGTATTTTGTCAAAGGAATTTAATCCAGCAGCATGTCTGTATTATGCCATCCTTGTGCTTGCATTCACCAAATCTTTTTTTAAAGGCTGAACAGCATGAGACAACTTTTACCCCAGAGGAGCACTAATTGGTGATTTGAGAGAAATGTTAAGTATTTCCTCCATTCCTTAGTTCTATTTTTCTGCTTCTGCAGTAAAAGCATAAGGAGGGGATACCTGACAAAGGAGTAACCCACAGTTAGTAAACGCTTCACTGCTGGTATTTCTGCCAGGAAATTAGATCAATGAAAATTAATTCACTCCTATAAGAGTAATTTCCTCACTTAATGTCTTCATCTAACATGAGGGTGCCTTCTCCCCTGCCTGCTTTGAGAGCAGTAAATCAGTTGAGCTCTCTATTCCAGACCGTGCTACAGAGGTCCTTAAATTCTCAGAATGATATGGTAATGTTCTCCTTTCCTTTTTTTTTTTTTTCCTGGAGGCTGAAAGTATCTCATAAGCTCAGCAAGAAGTTGTGATTCTGTGGCCATCTTGGTGCAGAGAGCATGTGGAAGATTTTTCAAATTAACTGCTGCTGTTTGAGCCAAAGAGGCTGTTTCTTAAATTTTTTTTTCTGCCATAAACTGTCCTTTAAGTCACTCCACACTTCTCCCCTTTTGCCCCATGTGGGACAGCAGGGTTATCTAGCAAGACTTGTCCCCTTTTGTGAACATAAAAGTAATGAGAGGGGAGAGGGAATATTTCGTGCTGTGATTCACTTACTGAGCAACGTTAGGACAAATGTTGTCTTAGTTACTGTGAGTGCCTTTCTTCTCCAGCCACTGCTTTCTCTTGGATGGGATGGCAACAATATCCTGGGGCTGGAATTGTTTTTATCATCTGCTCAGTGGGACAGCTCTTCTTCCTGAAATCTTATGTGGGTGCAAGGCCTTTTGCTTTGGTATAAAATTAGGGGACAATGATATGGCAGTATCTAAGGCTTGAACTAAAGCAGTAAACAGTATTCATATGGCCTCCACCCATATCTTTCTTAAGCTCTCCACCATTTTCTTAAGGACTTTCAGGAACTGCTTTTAGTTGTTATTAAAGCTTGAAGAAACTGAGAGGATTCAGGGAAATAACTCTTTGCTGCACAAGCTTTCCATGCTCAATAATTTGTGCTGTAACTGCTGCAGTGGGAAGGCTGGGAAAAGCAGACTCCCCAGGAAAATGGAACATCCAGATCACCTCTCAACACACTTGGTACTGTTTTGCAAGGGCTGTTTGGGAGCTGGGCATCAGATGTTTTCTTCCAACCCAGTAAAACTGGTAAGGACTATGATTAAGTGTTGACATTTCTGCTCCTCAATTACTGTTTTCTCCTAAGCTATCTCAGTGCAGGCAGCTTGGTGTTCTTTGGCTATGCTGACCTATAGGGCTTTCTTAACCTTTCTGTAAACTCAACTGCCAGTCACAGGCTGGATATAATTACTCTTTGGTGCTGAAACAGACCTTTTCTCCAACTTTGAAGGCTGAAAGATTGCCTCAGGTATTTAGTTAACTGGCTGAACTTTTTAAATTGGTACAAACTGTCTATAGCAACTTCTGTTTGCCTGCCACGCAACAGCTTTGCTATTGGAAGGTTATACACTAATTCTTATTATATTCACTGACACAGGATATCAGTATATGATCAATGAAGCATGGCACTATTCTGAAACATCCCTGGAGGACATCAAGCCCGAATTAAGCACTAATATGTAAATTGGTATCAATTAATCTAAAATTTATATGATGGATTGGCCGAGTTAATGCTTAAAATTGGATTATCTTTTAAATGCTGTTGTAAAGTTTATTTCCTCCTACTAGTTCAGATGAAAACCACATTAAGGAATTTGCTATTAATTCTGGAGTTACGTGATAAAATTGAAAAAAGGAGATGTAATTAAGGTTTGTATGAGATAAAAAATAATAATAATGCTGTCCTTAAATAATGTGTATGCTTATATAACAACAAACTTATTTCAAGTCTATGGCATTCTGTCCCCCCCAAAAAAAATTACAGTCAACATTGGTTGATCAGTTCAAATGCACAGAATCCAGTAAGTTTAGAGGTTAGGAACTTTGTCCAGCTTGATAAAGACTCCACAAACGCTTATGAAAAATAAAAGGAAGGCATAGCCTTACCAGTGCCCATCACAAGAGGAGCTTTAGATGTCTAAAACATTCTTTTGTTTTATCTCCTTTGAATTGAATACTGCCACACTTGTCTAGAAAACTTATTTTGCTTTTCTAAACAGTTAAATTCTCATTAGGAAGGATCTAATCATATGGCTCTGGTATTCAGAACTAACCTAATCCCTAGAAATGTCTGAGTTATGCTTCTGTTCAGAAAATCCATCATTCTCCTTAAGAGGAATTTTGGCTGTCTCAGTAAGAGAATGGCTTGTGGCTTACAGGATTTAATGTGTGATTTAATTCACAGGTCATTCATAGACGAGTTCTGCTGATGGGGCAGGTCCCTTAAGTGCTCCTTACTCTCATTTAATCTCCTTTCTGTAAGGTGGATTTGTGCACTCTGCTCTCTTCTCCATCTTTATTTTGTCCATTTAGGTCCAAACTGATCTTGGGTTTACTGGCTGTCTTTCTCCTCCCAAAGACTGACTGGTTGAAGAATTATTCTGGAATGGGCTGAAATCTGGGTGGAAGGAGTCAAGGGACTGCACATCACTCTCTCAGTCTGTCATTGCAGTCCTCATGCAGGAACTTGAACAGCTCTGGGTTTCTTCTCTATGAGGGCACTCATCCCATGGCTGAGGTGATGCTTCCAAATGTCCAAAATCTCCATTTTTTTTGTGCAGTTAAAACTATTGTGATGAGATGGCAAGGCAATGTATTCCTGGCTTCACATCTCAGTGTTCCTGCATATTAACTCCTCTCTGCATGTCCTTACAGCAAGTGGCAGCTCTGGAGTACTTTTTCATCACTGAAGCTGTTATTTTTTTCATTCAAGATGTCTGAAAGCTCAGCTTGTTGCGACCAGGAAGCACAGACCCTTTAGGACTATGTGATGCACTCAGGATCTGAGAGCAGACTATCTTAAACCCCAGCTACCAAGACTCTTAGGGCAACATTTAGTTTTGACTTTCAAGTTATTCATGAGATATTTTTATTTTTATATTTAGTATGCGTACACACATATTTATATCCATTGTGTGTGTACACACACGAACACACAGATGTTTACTTTGCAATCTTTTTGCTGCAAGTAAATATTACTTTTTTTGTGAAAGGTGTCATGGGCTGACTGATTCCTGTTTTCCCCTGAGAAGCAGTGGAGCAGTTTCAGGTGCTGAATTACCTTCAGAAGCAGTACATGAATTTCAAGAGGATTAAAACCTCAGTCAGAACAGACAGTTAGGCAGGCACTTCTTGACAAGATTTGTAGGGAAAAAAACCCCAACCTATAATCCCAACTGAAACTGCTGTAAGATTTCTATCAAACTAATATTTATCAGAAAAAGCTTTCTTTCACTGGCTCTTTTGGCTAGCCTTACATATTCAAGTTCATGTAAGTGTTTTAATACTTTGATCCATTTACAACTCTAAAGCAGCTTGACATGACTGGGCTATTTTTTTATTACTCACATTATAAAGTGAGATTATTATAGAGAATTTATGGGTTGCTGGTTATACACCTGTGTAAGTTTTTTCCTTCAGTAGATGTAGCAAAAAGGAAAAAAAATAGTCTGAAAAAGATATGGTGGAGAGAATGAAAGCAAGACTTAAATGAAAGCTTGCATATAGAAAGTAGAAGAAACAAATACGATTACAAAAATGGTTTGTGTTGATGATAGCCTAGAAAAATTAAACTACTGCAGGACAGAATGGTTACAGGAACTGAGAGTGCTTTTAATCTGCTAAACTCTAGATCACTGGCTCTGACTCACCTTGGGCTGTAATAGTAGAAAGTATTTAATGGATGACTAATGAAGTGTCAGCTGTACCAGCCCATTCCTCACGGGGAGTGCAGGGAAGGGGTTTATGGCTGCAGCCACTGCACTTGGCTTTCTAGACAATAGAGAAAATAGTGGTTTGTGGCTTGACTTTTTAATTTTTATTATTATTTTATCTGGTTGTAGTGTGAGTGTTCCTGGGGCACTAGCATGATTTTGCTGCCCATCCACGGGACCAAAACTCTGGATTTTGCTGTGCTATCAGAGGTGACATGCAGGTGAAAACGTGCCAGGGAGCAGCAGTGGCAGGTGAACCTGGCCAGGGTGCAGGCAGGGGCAGTGCTGTCACTGGGCACAGACCTGCAGGACACCACTGAGGTCATGGCATGGCTGCACTGACACCGAGCTGCTTTGGGCAATGGGTGTGTTCCTTCCAGATCATCCCAAAAAATGCAGTGGATGCAGCGAGTCAGGATCAGAAAGGCACAAGGCCTGCCTAGGCACAGATTTGCCTGTGGTGTATCGCAGGCAAAGGTCAGGGCTCACTCACTGAGGGAATGAGAGGAAAGGGGACTGAGGAAGGCTGGGAATATCTCCAAATGCTGTTTGAGGAAGGTTTTGAAGTGCAGGAGAGCAAAGCCTCGGGGTCTTTTTGTAAAGGCAATTTTAGTAGCCCACAAATATGAGGCACCTCTGCAGGCTGAACTCCCATCAATCCAGAGTTCATCCTTTGCTATTAAGTGCTAACAGAAGTGTTAAAATCCAGTGCTTTTCACTGGGAGAATCATATGGGCACTCCCAGTGACCTAAATGAGTCCCATAGCCCAACAGCTCTGTGGTTACTGCATGCCTCATATACAGGTTCCTCTGCTGTCAGCAACCCCTCACTTCAGCTCCTTGGTATCTCCCTGAAAATTCAGGATGAGATCTCCTTGGTAGGAGGAAGGGATTTATTTTCATCACCTGCTTTTTATATTTTGGTCTCCATGCTTTATTCCCTGCCAAGTCCCTCATGCTTGAGCGGAGCTCTTCCTAGCAATTCACAGAGCTACTTCATTATTGTCCTTTGAAAACGTCTTCATAACTCCTCCGGTGCGGTGCCGCCTGGCAGTTGTTGGGCAGCACTTTGAAAGCAGCTCTGATGAAGTGCTGAAAGCGTGGTCTGTCACGCTGGCCAGCCCTGCCTGTCACCCAGCCGTGTCTCCAGGCCCCTGGCAGACGGACCAGGCCGCTCCGCGTGCTCGCGCCGCCGCGCTCCCTCACATCCTCGCTAACGCCCGTGACCGGTTTTGCCACCTCGTAATTGAGCTTTCAGTGGGTTTTGTTGCTGTGCTGAGGCTTTTTGGCCAAGTGCCACATCTTTCTTGGCAGTATCGCCGGCCAGACAAAGCACATGTTGGGCCATGAGTGCCCATACATATTTTTTTTCCTTTTGTGGCCACTCTGAGGTTGTTTTTCTCCCGGATGAACAATGAGGATGTTGTGTGACTGCCTGTTGGGTGTTGTCAGTGCAGCAGAAGGATGAATGCCTCTGATCCAAGCTGTGCCTGGGAAGCCCATGTGCTGGATCTGGCCTCGCCAGGAGGTTCTGGCCCTCCCAGCTCGTCTCCTGTGAGCTGGCAGGTGGCTGTGCTGGTGCTGAGCGGTGCCTGCAGCAATAAGGGGATGAGGGAAATGTGGCTGGTCCAAGAGATGCACCAGGAGAGCCACTCTGGTGGTCTGGAGCTCTGTCCCAAGCCAGCCCCCCCTGCCTCACTGTGTTCTCACCTGATCTTTGCAAAAGAGGAACCTACCTCTTCTTTTACAAGAATGCATGGATGAAATAAACAGTAAATTGTGAGATTAATTCTTCCCCAGGTGTTGGGAAGCTGAGCAAGGGCATTGGCCATTGCTGTGCACCAAAGATGCAGTAAACCCAACCTCCTGCAAAGCTCTGGGCAGCATGAATTACTTGGGGTACTGCTCACCAAGGCTCTTGGCAAATTTCTTCTTCTCTGGTTAGCAGGAAGTGGCTTAGGAGGGATAAAATAGGGAGTATCAGGGATCTGCAACTGCACCAGATGGACCCAACGAAAATAACAATTATCTGGGAGTTGAAAGCGATGCACAGGACAAAGGCAGTTCCATTCAGAAGTGTCAGATAACAGGCAGTGTTCCCAGCAGTTTCTCCAGAGCACTCGGATGAGTTCCAAAAACTTTTCCCAGTGTTCTGTAAATGAATTGCCAGTGCAAAATCTCCCTCCACATAAAATTAGGTGTTAAAGCTGGGTAAGCATTTGCTTTTGTTCTCTGCGGCTGTCCTGGTGCTACAGGGGGTGGCAGTACTGTTCCCATCCCCCTGGGGAAGGAGGGGCACCCTTGTGAGGGAGGCACCTGGAAAAGGGATCCGACTCAGGATCCCTGCTGGCTGCACACTGCTGAGCATCCCTGCATTTCAGATCACAGAGGAAAATGGCAGATTTCACCCCAAAGCCCCACCCTATAAGGTTTTGTAGCAGAACTGCCTAGTTCAGAGTGAGGTATCTCAACTCTGTGAGCAAAAGTACACCTGATACCTTGGGGCTGGGGGAACAGGCTGTTCCTGCAGCAAACCAGAGTGGGGAGAGAGGCTGGGAAAGGTTTGAGAGGTTAAACAGTACCTGTGACTCGGCTGGCCTGGGAAAACCAGCCCCAGCTCAGGGTTTCTTGGGCTATTAAATCCTAGGTGACAGGTGGTTAATTAACACCACAGCCCCAGGCACTCTGGGTAGGCTCTTCTCAAAGGAAGGCATGGTCCTGTCTCAGAAATTTCCATTTCCAGAGCCCGGCCAGTTTCTGCACGGGCCACCAGAGGCCAGTGTTAGTTGTCCCATCTCTGAGTATCTGTCTGTGTCCCCTATTTTGTGTTTCTGTAATGCCGAGGATGAAGAGAGGTCCTGCCTTGCAAAGGCACATCAGTATAAAATAAGATGTGAGTAATCCAGTTATAGTCCTTTGTGCTCTGAGAGACCTCAAAGCTCTAAGGAGACTAACAGGGCACCAATTCCCAAAAAAACCCCTTTTAACAGTGTGTATAAATTCAGAGCTCAGCAATATGAGGTGGCAGCAGCAGTGGGTTTCTTTGAGGTGTATTTTGTATCTGCCTAATGAATGCTTTTCTTTGTGAGCAGTGATCTTTTTCTCTCTTTATCCTCACTATTCCCTGTTGTATGTGATAAGAGATATTAAAAATAAGTGAGCATGATGTAGCCTTTTTCCATTTGAAGAAGGCTAATTGCTTCCTGATAATTTGATTCCAAGTGAACTAAATAAAAGTTTCTAGATTTTGGACACATAGATATGAAAGCAGGAAAGGATCACTTTCAGCTGTTTTACTTCATCTTGACCTAAAATGCAGTTGAATTTAATAACTTTTTTACCAAGCCCAGTGAACGATGGCTGCAGCACAGCACCTCTTTTAGGGAGAAGGTTAAATCTTGCAGTCTTGATTAAGAATCTTCTGTTGAAGGATAATTTTTATCTCTCTTGAATAATATCTGTATAATTACTGTTTTTGAAGTACAGGAAAGATTGACCCTTTTCCAAAAATGTTTAGAAGCACGTTATTTGTCTATTTCTTTTTTCAACCACCAAAAAACTCTTTCTGATCTTTCTTTGATCTTCCTGATGGTCTTTATTTAGGTTGGGGCTAGTTTGCAAGGCTGGTTAAAGCAGTGTATAATCATCTCCAGATAAAAAAGATCAATCAAGACATCTCAATATTAGAGCTCTATTTAGGACATGTAATGAAGCAGTACTCACGATCCTACAAAATTGAATGATGCAGCAAAGGGACTTCTGTCACAGCTGTGATTTTGAGGCTGTTTGGGGGTAGTGGGGTCTGCAGCATGATTTTTACTCCTCCCTGTGTGCTCCAGTCCCTTCCCAGAGGTAAATGTGGGTCTTTGGATGCAGCCAGAGCTGGGAGCAGGGAGACATGTCCCCAGACTGAATGGAGCTGTGGGATTTCCCCTCAGATCTGTGTGTGCTTGGTCCTTCCTGAGTCAGGTCCTGTGTACCAGCCCTGTAACCCTGCCCCTGTCCCAGCTGAGCCTTGCATGAATCACAAAAGAAAGAAATAAAGGGTGCCCCCCAAACCTCATGCATACAAAAAAGAGATGAGAAAGTTTGACTGAAAAAGCAGAAACTCCCAGAAAACTGACATTAATTTTAGAGTAGTTCGTTGCTCATATTCATTACATTAAAAGTATTGATGCCATCACTGAGATCACCTTCAGTCCGTGCATCATATTTTCTTAGGGTATTGACAGGGAAACCTAATTGAGCAAGCATTAGAGGCAGGCATTGAGAGTGGGAGAAAGAGGAACTCAGCTGTACGTGGCATGATTCACAAGGACTCCTCCCCAGTCATTAATCTGTGGTGTGTCTGCAATTGTGTATCCATAATTAAATATGGAAGGGATGCATTAGTGCCAAAGGGATGTTACTCACAGGCAGGGAAGGAGCCCCAAAATAATCATTGTTGCAGTAGTGCTTACTTTCTTTTAATATTTAGATGCCACCTTAAAAGAAGTAAATTTTGAAGCTATCTTGATAAATCTCAAATAGTGTTATTGCACTCACCTGGTATGGAACTACTTGAATTCTCAGCTTCAGGGATAAACCCACAGTTTTTCTCACACTTGATCTGTAACAAGTTAAAAGGTTTTGTGCCAAGTGTTTCTGCAGAACTTGCTCAAACTGGTGGGTTGAAAGTGAGCGTACTGGGACTCATAATGAATTTTAATCAGTGTTTTTATCTTTGTTCTAAAGGATTTGAAAGTCTTCTCATACTGTTTCCTCAAGGTTCAGTTGCACAGATTTTTTTTTTTTTGTGAAATTTGAGCAGATGGTGATGGATTGTCAAAGGTTTCCTGTCCTACACCTTCCACTTCTCTTGTCATTGTCATCTCTGATTTTGATTGCAAACAGGACATCTTTACTTAGCCAAATGAATGCCTGTGTTTGGGCAGACAAATGTTTCAATGTTAGATTGGGGTGTGGTTTTCTTTGCTTCCTCTCCTAAATTTATTGGAAAAAATTTAACAGGACATAATGTTTAGTTTAATTAAAAAAAAAAAAAAAAAGAAAACAAATCCAAACTACGGTTCTTAGAAGAATGCCAACAAAGATGACCCCTCACAATCCCTAATATAAAAAAACCCTTAAAAAACCAGAACTCAAAAGCAAAACCTTCAAAGCAACTTGTGCTTGTTAACTGCACACAGTACTCCAACTGAAGGCAACTATAAATGAAGTAGAACTAAAACCTGTTTCAACATGCTTGTCAAGGAACAGTCAGCTCAGTTGTGAAAATGCAATTTCTCACTTGTTAGTTTCTTCAGAAACAGGACACTTTTTTATTAACCGTTCTTCTATTCTTTTGTCTTCCTCGAGGTAAATTCTTTCATTACTCTGTGCATTTTAATGAGTGTCTCCTGTGAGGTTTTCTGGGTGGTCATCACTTGGAAGTACTGCTCTCCTTTATAGCACAGCAAAGCTTCAGGTGGCAATGCCCGAATTCTCTGGGGTCAGGGGTAGAGAAAACCTCACTTGAAATTTTCTGGTTGCTCTGGTGCCTTTTTGGGGGAAACCTGGGGCGTGGTTCTAATATTCCCCATGCTGGAGAGCAAAGCTGGACCCTCCTTGGGCAGTAAGCAGAAAGCTGCCACTAAACCCCTTTCCTCAGTGCTGTGCCCCAGCCTGGGGGCTTCCCCTGACTGGCAGGTTCCTCCCTTCCAGCTGCCATCAAAACTCTGTGGCACCCAAGATGCCTCAGCTCATTTTCTGCAGCCTGCCTGCTTGAGACAGCCTCCTTGCGTTAGTGTGAGCTGTCCAGGAGCCTGACAAGCCTCCTTCCCTGCAGCTTAGTCAAGGAAAGGGGGGACATTAGCATACAGTTGTCCTTTGTGTGTGGAAAAACATAATAATCCTTTTTTTCAGACCCGGCGCTGCGCAAACACTCGGAGCGAGGGGTTTATTCTGTCATTTCTTTGCCTGAATAATTGCTATTGCTAATAATGGAAATAACATACTAGGTGACTGGGTTACCACGCTGATCATATGGGATTTGTGCAAACTGTTCCTATGGCTCATTTAGTTTGCAAGATTTCACACTCTGTGAATCTTCTCACACTCAGTAGGAACTGGCACGACTCTGCAAAACCATATTAGAGGAAAAACAGGAGAGATGCAGACACATGAATTGGGAATATCTGCCTGAGGCAGAGGCCCAGTCTCTCAGGGAACAGAGCTGGTGTCAGTGTGGACACTTGAAATGATGCCAGTACAATTTCACCTGATTTTTCTGGTTTTTTGGGTTCAATATAGTTACTTTTATGGCTGTGCTATATAAGTATTTATCAATGCAGGCTATATTGTCTCTTCAGACAAACTGACCTGCGAGTCTACACTGACAAGAATATGCTTTGAAGCTTCTTTCCACAAAGATGTTTTCCCTAATAATTTCTATTTTGGCACCAAACTCAGACTGCTGAAGGATTTTGGAGCTGTCCAGCTGATGAAAGCATTCTCTTTGTCTCATTATTTTTTGAGGTTGGGACAAAAATGATTTCTTTCAAAAGCAAGTGTACACACATCCTCTGGATTATTTGATTGTGCATCTGCTCTTTTCAGTTTCTGCAAATATTTATACAAATCTTCGTGCTTTCCTGTTCATGTAAAATTCTACTGGGTTGCTAAGCCTGATTGTATTTCTATCACCACCTTAAATCTTCCAATTCAGGACACAAAAACAAAAATGGAGAAGGCAAACACTGCACATTTCTGATAGAATTTTTATTTTATCTTCAGTGAAAGAAAACAATTGCCTAATATTTACTAGTTTTAACTATAAACTGATTAGAGGTATTTGAATAAAAAGGTCTAGTTAAATCTTTTAATTTCTGTGTTATATGAACCTTGGCCTATGACAGAAGTGTGCTGGAGGCAGAATAACCAGGTTTTTCTAGCTAAGAGTTGTTCATTGTAGTGTTCAAGCTCCTCCACAATGAACAGTCTTCGGAGTATTTTGATGGCAGGGTGCAAGTCAGGTTGCAGAAATGCACCCTCCACTCTGGCCCTTGCAGTTAAGGGCCCTTGTTCTCATAATTTTAAAATGTGTGAAGTAACCAAGTGCTTTGAGCAGGCATTTAGGGTTGTGATTAAAGCAAATACACTGCTTCTTCATAACCTCTTCCCCAAAGAATCCCCTCAGAGCACCTTCATATCTGTTCCAGCTCCCTGAACTCATTAAGTCATGTGGATACTGTTCTTAAAATCTGAGATCTTATCTCTTTCCCAGGATGGAGAGGTCCAAACGCCACAGCCTTATGAAATCCTCTTTAAGAGTAAACTTTTTTTTTTTTAAACAAGAAGAAAGCTTCAGGATTTAAATGCAAGTGTGTTTTTTGAAATTCTGTTCAGAAGTGTTTGGAATGAGTCAGTCCTGTGTTATGATGCCACTATTCACATGTGAATTAAATCCTGTCAGTGCCTCAAAACAGACAGAATACAGAGGTGTTGCTCTGTTCCTGCTCAGGCACTGGATAGCTGGGTAAAGCCTCTGTCAGGAATGGATATTAACTTCAGCAAAATTGGGTGATCGAGAGGGTGAGAAACTCCAGCTCAAGACAAGCTGTTTGGTGGCCTGCCAGGTAAGGGCTGTAGCTCATACAGGGACACAGGAGCAGTGACTGAAGTGTCCAGTGTCCCTCTTGCTACCTTAAAATGAATGCCAGCACCAGTGGAGCTGTTACACAATGATCTCTGAGATGGTGAGCAATGACTGGAGCTGACTATGTGCCCTGATTTGATAATGGAAACTTATTTCCTAAGAACCTTCTTAAGTGCAAGTGTAGATCCAGGAAAAGAGGGGTAAAAAGGGCAAAGAAAAACACAGTAGCAGGAAACAGAGAGGATCAGAACCCTAGCTGGTTCAAAGTCATATTTTCTTCTGGCTGGATATGGGATCTTGAGCTTTTTTTGATGAATTCTCAGCACCTGCACCAGAACCAAAGAGCCGCAGTGGCTCAAATTCTTGTTCCTGGTGCAGAATGTATTGTCCAGATGCAAGCTGCCTCCTCAGACCTGCAGGGTAGCCTCTCTGCTGTGTGTCCCACCCCTGCTTCTGCACCATCATGTGCCCAGTCACACGAGGCCTGTTGAGTGTGGAGGACTTTGGCTTATGCCAACAGTCCTGGTGGGATTTGTATTTTTCGTTCTTCTCCTCCTCTCATGGCAGAAATCTGTGCTGTATCTCTACCAGCTGTGTCCTGTCTGTGCCTGCCAAACACCTCAATGGTTTTACTTCTAGAAACACCCAAATGCCTCCTGCAGCTTCTGTTGTCCTTGAAGGACAAGCCCCCTGTCCTGATACGCCCAGAAATGCTGTGAGCCAGAAACTGTGGTGCACTGGGTGAGCCAGGTGAACTCAGGGCTCATTCTGACCTCACAAGAGATACATTGAAAGGAAGGTTAGTCTGCAATCCAAAGCAGGACTGATCAGATTTGAACTATCTCACTTTGCTGCTGAGGCTCAGTGGGTGCTCTGGACCTTTGCTGTGTGTTTCGATCTAATTTAGAATGTGTTATTAAAGCTTCATCGCTAGCACTCTTCTTTCTTGGAATTCAGAGACTTCCAGGTTCTTGGGCTGGTTTGTTTGGTTTTTATCTTGTTTTATTCTTGGCACAGCTGATACAGTATGTGGGGAATGGGAAAGTGAATCTCTGCTGTTACTGGTTGTAACTGAGTGCTCCAGAGTGTTTGCACCTTAAAAAATAGGAGAGAATTGAATGATTATGCAAGAGTAAACACATTTTTATACATGCTTGATCGTCTTATACTTCATTCATATAATTATCCACTGTACCAAGACTTTTCTATCCAAATTCCTTTGGCTGAGTTTAAAAAAGAGCAGCAAAGAAAATTTCTCAGTTCTCAAAGTCTGTTTATTGTCTAAAATCCTCTATTTTACAATTAATATTTGCACAAGGGTTGTTTGCTTTGTTGTACTTTCTAGAAATAACTCAAGTTGCAGAATATATATTTTCAGAAATATTTCTGTTGCTTTTATTTTTGAATAATTTTATATTAGCAGACATACACATGCTGTCATTGTGGCCAGCAGGACTGTGTGGCTTATCCACTGCTCATATTAACAGAATTCTTGGAAGAGGAACATGCTTGACCAAATTCTGACTTGGCCAAGTTTTATTTTGGAGTAATATTTAAAACACGAGCAAAAAGGAAAAAAAAAAAAAGTGGAGTAGGCACCTCCTTGAGGACTCCTGTTTGTATTATTACACTTTTAGGATCTGTTATTTGCATGACTCTTATGGAAAGAGGGAACCAGTTGTGACACGAGATGACAAAGTGCCACTGAATTCAGAAGCTTGTGACAACATAAACAAGCAGAGGACTGATCTGTTGTTTTTCAGTTGTGCTACAGCTGACAAGCAATCCCAGAGCTTTCCCTAGGGAAGCCTGTCCTTTTTGTGAGATGCAATTGATTTAATCCTTGAATGCACCTCTATCTTCTGACAAACACCGTAGGTCACGTACGTTTCCAGTGAGCACATCCAGCTGTTCTGGGCATCGTTTGTTCCTGGAAAAAGGGTGGTGGCAAAGGACACTGTATGCTGCCCTCAGACTCATCTCCTACTGATAAATATGATATGATTTAGCAGTGGAGGCTGGAAAACCCCAGACTTTTACTGCGTTTCCTTCTCAATTCTTACGGTCAGCCTCTCTTTCCTTAAAATTAATACTTTGCACAAGAAGCTTTACTGTGACTCTAAAACCAATTCAAACTCTCTTGTTTTAGGCAGGAGTCTCAAACCCCTGGGTGCACACACAGGTACAAAGGCACACATCAAATTCTGAAAATAAAGAAATCTGGATGATTTTAAGGCAGTCTCATGATCTCAAATTGCTCTTTCTTTCTAAATGCACTGCTTTAAATAGGCAGCTTTCCTCTTCTGCATGGTTTCTCACTGAAGCAATGTTTGCTTCTACCAATTACGTGGCAGAATTCTTTCAAGCTGCTGTTAATATGAAAGTTTTATTAGTAGGTCAGTCATTTTGCTTTCAAAGCTCAATTATGAAAGACGTGTAAATATCATTTTTCTGCAACGCCTTTTATTGGTCTTCTGCAAAATTCAAGGGTAGCAGAAGAAAACGTTGTGTGTGCCTCAAGCTAATGAGAGGTGAATCCATCCTAATACCCCGAGGAGATCACATGGATGTAACAGGGAAAGGCACAAAAAGGTTTCATTTCCATTTAAAGGAAGAAAATCAAAGAGCAAATAAACTATCACAACAAATATGTTTTACAATATTCTGTAAAATAGCCTTAAATGTTCCTGAAGTTCAAGTCCTTTCATTTCACGAGATCTTTTGCATTTTGCATGGTGCTGTAGCTGAAAAACATTCCTTTGTTAACGTAACCTCAGTGCTGAAGTAAAGCCACAAAGCCCTCAGTTTTCCTGTAGCTCAGGCAACAAACCCAGAACACACTAGCACTGATTTACCATGGTTCTAATCAGCATTTTGCACATGGAAAACTCACCATGTGTTTCAGAACCCTTTGACACTCATCTCTTTCTAATACAAGTGCCTGTTTCTCCCTCTGCTGGTTTCAGAATAAACGCCTTGTCAAAAAAAGAATTAGATTTTGACAGCTTTTTTCCTATGGTTAATTGAGGTGATAGATACACTTGACATTTATCTCGGCGCAGAAAAGAAGATTAAGACATATTTTTCTCTGTGCATTCTCTGTATTAGAGGAGGTCACTTTCCAGGGTCTTTTTAATATGCCTGTGCAATTAATAGTGGTGATAATTCCGCTCCATATCACAACCTCTTTAAAGTTCTCTTTCAAACTGACAGATAAAACTCTCTCTTCTGTACACAGGACTTGAATTAGACTAATCTTTTTCAAGTTTGCCCTGCAGGCCTTCCCCCTTCACAGTCCTGAAAATTAATACTGTCTGAAAAACACAAAGGATATCGTGCTAACTCACTTAGTTCAAAGCAAATGAAAAAGAGTCATATTTCAGTTTCCTTTAATTATTCCCACTAAATTTTTGAGGGCGTCCCTCTAAATTGTTACTTCTGCAGTAATGCGATTTGAACGTTCCACTTGTTAAGTGTCCAGCTGTATTGTGCAGGGCTTTCTGCTCCTTGTCATGCAGAGCAGCTCTCAAGATTTCCACAGAAGCCACCAGATGAATGCAAAGTTTGGATGCCCTGGCTTATGTAATGCGGTTATATAATAATAATAATTTCCAGAGTGGAATTAATTAATGCTTTTCAGAAGCCCCGATGATTAATTCATACAGTTAAACCCTCTTAAACAGAGTTATTAAAAGATCAAAGCCCACATATCACCCCTTCATATCCACAAAAAGAGTGCAAGTGTTCAAAGTCTGCATTTCACACATGCAGAGCTTTGGATTAAAGGCTGCTTCTCATGTAACATTATTATTATTGTTTTAAAGGCTGGTATATAGCAGAAATAGTCTGTAAGGTGATTAAATAATTATTTTCAAATATTTCCCCAGGTCTGTTGACATTTTTTTAGCTGTATTAATTACTTGGATTTGACATGAATAATTTTTTAACATCCCTTTTCCTGTTTAAAACATAATGTTCTGTGTGCTAATAGGTTCAGGGAACATGTCAGGTGGGCTCTTTCTTCCAAACATGTTGCCTTTGGATGATGCTTGAAGCTACTAAAATTTTGCATATTAGGTTACAGAGTGTATAAATATGGAAATATTAATGAGGAATGTGTGGACTTTGGGAGAGTTTTATAAATGCCAAGTGTTCCTGCTGCTTTCCTCACAAAACTGTTGCTAACACTTGAGACTGTTGGTGGTACCAACATTTGCATGAGTAGTGTCTGAAGGATGAAATATCTAGCATGGATATGTTTTGCTTAATTTTTGGAAAATATCTTCATTTCTCTCCTACTAATTGTTGCCTTGGACCAGAAATCTGGCAAAGTATTGAGGTGTGTTTATTGGACCCCACTGAGAGAAACAGTTGTGTTGAAGGTCCTTTTGATACGGAAAGTGTTTCAGTATTTATCAAAGGATTTTTGTTTGACACTTTTGGTTGAGACCTGTTTAGCTCCCAGTTCTGATCCTGCCAGCAATCCCACAGGTACCCAAAATGTATCCAAATGTGACAGTCCACACTTGGAAACCGGAGTTTTTAGGTTCTTATCAAACGTTGCTCTTCTGCATTGTAGATCTGTGCAAAAGATTTTTGGGTAAGCACTTCTTAACTAACCTTTTGCCTCCACATTCTCATGCCCCAAAAAAGTGTGCTTGGATGGATTTAAGTTTAATCCAGAAATTCGTTTGGACATTTCCATAGATATTTCTTGAAGGAAAGGGTATCAAAACCTGAAGTTAGGAAAAGTATTTGCGTTCCCATTGTCACTCCTTTTTCATCTGTGTTTCCATTTCACACTCATGAAGAAATTATCAGGACTTTGACACAGAGTTGCTTGCTGCTGCTCCCATGGAAACAAAACCTTTGGATTAAAGGTTAATACAGAAGCATTATGTGTGTGTATAGTATATCCCCATGTATGGTGTGAGAAAAGGTTTTTCTGTGGAGTGTAAAGGGCACAACTGGCACAGCTCTTTTGACCTTTGAGTGATAAATGAGGGACTGTCAGCAGAAAACCCCAAATCTCTTCGTTCAACAATCTGTTTGCTGCCTGCCTGTTGTAACCTGAAATTGGGAGTGAAATTATAAAACTAAGAATTTACTTGTGTTTAATAGTTAGGTCAATGCAAAATGCATTTTTTTATCCACAGAAAAATGTGTTTGTTATAGCTATCTCTCTTGTATATTAGAGTTGTGGAGCTGAGCTTATGTAGGGCTAAAAATAGCTGGGATTTTCTTTCTTACCCTGTATGGGTAGTTTTTTTGGGAACTGGGTTTTTGTTTGTTTTGTTCTTTATGTTTTGAAGCACGACCTTTTTTTGTGCATGGTTGGATTTGTTCTTATGTAAGGGTGGTTGATATTCTGGTTTAGTTCTGCGTGGGGTTTTCTTTTTGTTTTGTTTAGGTTTATTTCATTGGTTGGTTGCTGTTAATTCATGTCCTTCATGTCCTACCATTTTAGCAAACTAAACTGCTTGGGAATGACACGATCTCCTGTACCATCCTTAGGAAAAAACCTAAGGAAAAGAGCCTTGAAATACTTTTGGGTAAAGCTCAATGCAATGTTGATACATATATTAAAAAAGGACGTATTTTAGAATATACACCTTAACTCCATTTAATCAGTATTATTCAGTTGGGTGCATTTGATTATATGACTACAGAAAAATTTCTCAAATATCTTGGTGTCACAAAACTGATCCATGCAGGTGGCTCTGTTTTCCAGGAATGGTTGTTTTCTTGCCATGCCTTATTTTAATAGATAATTATCTTCCAAAACTGCCTTTTTTTTTTTTTTTTTTTTTTTTCCCTAGTGATCTCCAGATTTTAAAAATGCAGCACTCTGTGTTAGATTTTGAATGCAGATGCCAAATCACAATTAAATTACCTCAGACTGTGGGTAGCTGATGCACAGGGCCCTGTATTTTTATTGCAGTTCTCAATTCTCAAGAGTGAGACAATGAAGATAACCAGATGCTTTACAATGGTGTTTTTTGAGGATGATACCTACTCTGGAACCCGAACATGTTCAGCTCCTTTTTACCTCATTAGTAGATCTTTCCTTCACTTTTTGTGTCCAGCTGGCAGGCAAGAAGACACACTCCTAATTTCCCATGTTTCCACTCTCTAAGGAATGCTGAAATGGATGGTCCTTGCACTCATTTTCACTATGGGATTGGTTTATTGAATCAAAGTAAGAAAGGCACTTGGCACTTAGTGATTTAGCATCAGATTTCAAGTTTTTTGATGATGGTTCATGTCCTGCCTCCAAGAAATTCAGTTGCTTCTTCCGATGGATTTGAAGGCTACAAAGGGATATGACTCATTTGAAAAAGGGAAGACAAGCTTCAATTATCTCTGGAGAGGTCAATATCTGTCTCTTAAAACTCTGGAGAGGCTGAAATTCTGAATGTTTATCATCGACTGCCAGCTCCTTTGTTCACAGCTGAAAGGAAACAATTTTTAACTGTAGGCCATGGCAGAGGAAAGTGTGCCAAACCATAATGAAAAGATATCTGTGTCCTTTCTCTTCACTCTAAATAATTAAATGTGCCAGGGGAGTTTAGGCTGGGCATCAGGAAAAGGTTCTTCCCCCAGAGGGAGGTCAGGCACTGAACAGGCTCCCCAGGGAATGGGCACAGCAGCAGCCTGACAGAGCTCAAAATGTGTTGGGACAATGCTCTCATGCACCTCCTGGTGTGATTTTTGGGTTGTCCCATGCAGAGTCAGGAGTAGGACTCAATTCTTGTAGATCCTTTCCAGCTCAGCATATTCTGATTCTACCTGCCCTTATGCCTTAATAAACAATAATTATGGTACTACAGTGTAATTGATGTTGTGAGTGTTTAAGCAGCACGTACAAAATTTATTGGCTTCTGTTTCTCCATGAAAACATCCTAATGCTATCTGTTTTTCCAAGTAAAACAAAATGAATTGGGTTTGTAAGAGAAGGATTGTCATGGGACACCTGGTAACCACGACTCCAAACTCTTCTCTTGAATTACTCTGCACATCTCTGCCCAGGTAATTTCAGTGCTTTATTCTCCAACTTACATCCACAACTGAGGTAATATTGCTTGGCAGAGATGTAATAGGTTAAAGCATTTTTAAACCCTAAGATAGAAGGGACTGTGCAAGAATGAAGTGTTGCACATTCTCTCTCAAAACCAGGTGCATGCACCACCTCTGTGACATTTTGAAGGCATGAATCAAGTCCTAGCAGTATCTGTAGGGAGTATCTTTAACTTGATAAACAGCAAAGCAGATGACAATAAAAGTAATTTTATTTCAACTCCTCTTGGGATTAAATACCCCTGAGATTCAAGGTATCATATATCAGGATCTGGAAAAGCCTAACAGATGTGGGGAGATGCTGTTACCATTTATTTTCTGGGTTATATTTAAAATCTGGTTGTTCCTCTTTTTGGCCAAATGGGCCATCATGTCCCCAGGCACTCAGTCACCTCTGCAGCCTGGCAGGGAGGAAGCAGCTGTACTTGCCTTGGTTGTACTTCATCAGAGGGATTTAAGCCTTGGGAGGGAAGAGGAAAGTAAATTTTTCTGTCCCACAGAAAAAGGTGGGATTAATTCATGTTTTGTCCTATTTTTTATGCTGGAAAAGTTGTGTGGTTCATGATGCCAAGTCCAAAGAACTTTTCAGGGCAGACAAAAGTGACCCTGTGGCTTCCTGGCCCCTGCCCCTGTGTCACCCCCAGGCATGGCATAGGAGCCCTTCTTAATTATATGTGAAACTACCATGTCCAAATGATGGCGTGGGGCAGAGTTCTACTAAGTTGAAATAGGAGTCAAATAATCTAGAAAATTGTTTTTTCTAGCTGCTGCTTTTCTGGAACAGGGCATCAGAGAAAGGAGGGAGGAAAAAGAGAGTAAAATTAAATGGGAAAAACAAAAATAGATGAAAGAAGCAGCTTTTCCATGTGCCTCTCCCCCCAGTCTTACCAGAAATCTGGCAGGTGTGTGTTTGAGATGAAAAATCCTGTTTTGGCAAACATTGGCCAAAGCCTCCCTGTCGTTAGCTTGACTTCATGAAAAAACAGATGTCAAGATCTCAAGGTAGCAGATATTCCTCTGTCCATTAAAAGTCCCGCTGTTGGAATAATAACAAGGAAAGAACACATAAAGTGATTTTTTAACCAGCCAGTGCTGGTTAACGTGCTGAGTTGTAGATGAACACAACACGTTCCAGCTTTGATGCAGTCACAGACACTCCCAAGGACCTTGCCTGTTGGTTTTCTACTATGTATTTTATTGCTGAGAGGGAAAAATAGGCAAACCCTTTTATTTTCTACCACATTCAAGAAATAATTTTTTAAAAGAACTCTTATCTTTGCAAACAAATGTTTGCTCTTTTTGGTTTAAACTGTTGTTTGCTTTTCAAAATGGGCTGAAACTGAAGGCTTAAGCATCAAAAAAAATTGTTTCAGATGAAGCAAAGTATTTAATTCTGAGTAAACTTGTTACTGTTCAGGTTAGCTCATCACTGGAAAAATAAATTACTTACATTGGTCTACTTAGGACTATTCCAGCACAGGATAAAATTTAAATTATCTCTACATGAAGAAGTTTAAATCCCTTAAATGTAAAATGCCAAAACTGTAGCCCCTACCTCCTTAAGGACTTTTTTGGGATTCTGGCCAAGAATCTGTCCATCATAGTTAAAGTTGTCACAATTTTGGATGCCCTATTCACACCATCAAATTCTGCTTGAAAAGTTCAATGCAAGAGGTTATGCTTCCAAAATCAACTACTTAAATTCCTCCCTACCATCTTGAGGAAATTTGTCAGTGTGCTCAGAGATGAAATACCAAGATAATTTTGCCAAGAGGGGCAATGCTGACAATTCTCACTTCTAGGCTCAAACAGTCTTTTCAGCCAAAAATCGAGTTTATTCAGCTCCTTGCTTGTAAGTGCTTTCACATCTCAGCTTCTGTCCTTTGGCTGATTTCAGTCTGCTTCCTTCATTTGTCAGAGCTGTATATAATTTTTAGAGAGCCTTGAGTGTACCAGGCTGACAATAGGAATGATATCATCTTGTTGTAGTAGAGCAACATCAAAGGGTTTTTAAAATATTCTGCAGTCATTGCTTATCTTACAAGGAGATCATTATCATTGCTCCTGTTCTACACATGCTTAAGTGGATGCAGCAATTTGCTTAAAAGACTGAGGCATATTTATATCTTATTTTAAAGTAGGTTTGAACTAGAGCTCAGCCTTTATTTAGCTCCAGGCTTTTGATGAATTTATGGGGTGGTTTAATCTGATGTATTGCCTGCGAGCAGTGCTGGGTGTTGGGGTGTCTGTTCCTTCTCAGGCCATGTCTGTCCTCAAAGATGAGCCCAAAGATTTGTCCCAGGCTGCTGCCATGTGTGGCAGGATGGCATGTTCAGTAACTGTTCTCAACCTCATGGGATTAATCCTGTGAGGACCCTCCCTAAAAGCAGCTCTGTGCCATACTGCACCCCCAGGGACACGAGGCTGAGGATGGTGAATAATGCCTCAAGTCAACCTTTTCATGTTCTACTTATAACCCAGTAACCTTAATTTATTCCTGTGTTTGGAAAAGCATCAGCACCAGCAGTGCCCTCTTCATTCAGGGGTGGTGGCTGATAAATTTTGCACTTGGCACTGCAGGTACCGTTTTTCTTGTTGATAAAGGCACCGTGGCATTTAATGTAATGGAAGTCATAAAATCATTATTGAAAAGCTCTGTAATTTGATCAGAGAGAGAATCACCTCTGAATACTCACTGGTGAGCCTGGCCTCGTACCACACAATTATTTCAGGGCACTTAGTTTTCTAAATGACAATATATTTTCTTCAATCACAGACAGGTTTACCTTGTGTTTTATTGGAAGGCTCGTGTACTGTATCATGTGATTATTGGTCTCAGACTGTGCTACATCTCTCAGCAAAGACAAGTGTTGCAGTCACTGCTACAGAATTAATGCTATTGATCAGTAATAGCTGAACATAGCTGGTTTTTCGTAGGGCATAAAGGCAATGCTGGGGCCCAATTTGATTTCCTGATGTAATTTAGGTGATGAAACTTCACCTAGGAATTCCTGCATTGATGCTCTTAATTTGCAGCTAAACAAGGTCATATGTTTCAGGAGTTTCTACAGCTGTCTTGCTGGTTGCTGTGTGCTCAGGTTCAGCCATTAACACGAGCTCATGGTCTGCAGAATAACTTCTGTCTTGCACAGCTTTACCTTTTCTTATTACTGAAAGCAGATTGTTGCCAAACAGAATTATATAGACTTCCCAGCCTCCTCTTCTCCAGTTTTGTGATGATTTTTGGTTCATGTTTGCAGCACAGGCTTCTCCCCAAATATTTATTCCTGTAGGAGCTTCAGGGATGTTTCTGAAAACAAAGAACATCCAGGGTCCCAAGGGACTACACCCTGCATATGCTCCAAATTACTGGTGCTGTGAGGAGAGGGAGGAATTTATTTTTTTTGGCTGCTCCTGACCAGCAGGATCATTTTTTTTGGTGGTCTCAATATTGCCTAGAGCTTTCCTGCTCTTCTGTGACTTGGAGAACATCTGAAGTCTCTGTGTTTTCTTGTATGCTCTGTGCAGTGCCCTGGCAGAAATCCACAGCCTGAAATCTCATGGCCTGACTGTGTGATAATGGAAGCAATAAACCAAATAATTCTCCCAGCTAGAGGACAATATTGGTTGAGAGGTTTGAGCAAGTGTCAGCTAGAGATGGAGGAAGCAAATAAAGAGCTGCCAGTCTCGTGCTGGAACAGACTAAGAAAGTTATATTGTGGCTGAAAAGGGATTTTTGCTGCTTTTATCTTGATTTTCTATTGGTTAATAATGTCTTCTAGCATTAATTGGTCATCCTCCCTAGCCTGTGTACCTATAAGCTTTGTAAATATTTCAGAATTATGCTTTGTGCATGCTGCCTTCATGCCCTGAGAGTGTGGGCATATCCCTGGCCCTTCACCAGCCAAACAGCTGGGTTCAAACATTGTTCTAAGGGTGAAATGATTGGGGTTTTTAAAGCACTGAGTATGGATTTTGGGAAGATTATATAATTAGGTTATTTGCATGCATTGTTTGAGTGATATTAATCCCTATTTAGAAAGCAGGAATTGATCTAAATCCTGTGCAGTTATGGATATATGTGAAATACAGTTTCAGTGGTTTGAAACCAGGCTCTTCATAGTGGTACACACTGGAAGGATGAGATAAAGGTGGAAATTTGGGTTGGATATAAGGAGAATTTTTTTTCCCCTTTGGCACACTGAGACAGTGGAGCAGTTTCTCAGAGCAGTCTCCAGCCCTGGAGAGTTTCAGGACCCAGTGGTTGGACTTAAAGACCTCGTGAGCTCCCTTCCAGCCCCAGTTATGTCATAATCCTAATTAAGACACCACAATGACAGATTCCACCCCACACACCCAACTCTGTAACAAGCTATGATGGAAATTCATTGTTAAAAAATTAATAACTTGCTGCTCTATGGTAGTTTCCTACCACAAATTTACCATTGTATTGCTTTTTCCTATGGTAATTAAAGAAGAGTCTGCTATGGATGAATTATTGCAAGATGCCCTGTGTTAATTGAATTCTAACTTTTCAAATATATGCTTGCCTAGGAAAAATACTCAGGTAGTTTCCTTAGAATGGGGGTGGTGGGAAAATTAAAAGTATATCTTTGTCTACCAAACTGAGACCCAGAGAAACCTTCAGGTAATGACAAAACACTTTTTCTCTTATTCTCATGAATTTGTGTGGGTTGAAATGGTATTCTAGACCTTTCAAAAACCTGAGATGGAAAACATATCCTCTCCAGACAAAATTTCACTCTTTTTATTTATACGCATCGTAGAGATTCCCCAAAGGGAAAGAAGTTTTGACTCAATCACTTCCCTGAGCAGTCTGTTCCAGGGCTTGACCACCTTTTTCATGAAATGGCTTTCTTTTTTTTCTAATATGCAATCTAAACCTCCTCTGTCACATGAGGACATTTCCCTCCGTCCTGTTGTTTGTTACCTGGCAGAAGATACCAACCTCCTTCCAGGGATCAACCCAGCTCCCTCAGTCACTCATCAGGGTGCTGATCTTTCTCTCCCTCCCCTCTCTCTGGAGAGCAGAGAGTAAAATTTTTAATTCTTTACTCAGAACTTGTAGAGTAAAGACAGTTTTCAGTGGTACTGTAGGTGTTGAAGAGCTCCTGGGAATAACTATTTACACTGATGTCAGTCTCTGTAATAAAGATAAACTGAGAACTTCTGGAAAGACTTTCTGAGACCTCAGTCTGAGTTTTAATGATTATTGAGTTTGTATTTGGAATACTTTGGATACCTTGCACTTTTCCAAAAATCCTCATTTGTCTTCTTGAAAAGAATGTCAAAGAAAATCATAGATTTCACTATTTCTGGACTTTCTGCCCTCTTGAAATCAACGTATGAAATCCACCAAGAAGTTTGCTGATCTCCTCAGTGACAGGACACGACTTTTCAGGGTGTTCTTTGGATTTAACAAATCCTGTCATCCAAAACCTCTTCTACAGGAACACTTCAGTATTTTGTGCTGAATTGATATCCTACAGGTTTATCCTCTTCGTTTCATGGAGAGGATCTTCTTGGGTTGTTTATCTGACCTTTTATGAATTTTCTATCCTCCCCATAGACCTGGCATGATAGTCACAGGTAACAGTGTTGAAACTCAAAGCTTAGCTCTCTTACCAGAAAGCAAAACAACCCTGGCAAAATATTTTCAATTTCATGAGGTCTGGGAGGTGGTTGAATTGAGTGATGGCCTCTCCGTGATGTTTTTCTTCTTAGGAAAAGAATCCATATTTACTTATACTTTCTCTTAATTGTATGGCTGAATTTAACTTCTGGCATGCATTAAGTTATGTAATTAAGGGTTGATTAAAGCTGTGGTTTCAGTTTAGAACTCAGCCTGAAGAAACCCAGTATTTTAATAAAACTCATCTCATTGCTCTATTTGTTTCCAATTTTTTTTTATTTTCCGAAGACTGCCTTAAATTATTTCGCTTTTGTGTTTTGGTAAGGCTGCATCGAATTAAAAATCCTGGGTGTAACTTGGCTAATGTTTGGGACTGAAAAGTTAGAAACTTCCTGTTCAAGCATATTATATTCCTGACCCCTGGTTTTGCAGTTGGAGAAACAGATGAGCAAATGGGTCATATGGAAAATGGATCAAGTGTCTAGGAAGGGTCATTAATGACTGTGCAAACAGAATAATAATAAAAAAAAAGCCATAAAGGGAGCAGAATATTTTATTGCAAAGATTGAAGAAGGAATGTGTGTGCTGCAAAAGCTTTTCAAACGTGGAGGTAGGTCAGGTTCTGGCAGACTCTGAAGTTCTTCAGCAGAAACTTTAACAGATCATATTAGAAATTTTCATTGAAGACCAACAGCCCATAAAAACAGAAAATTCCATTCTCTGTGGGCTTATGCTGTTCCCTGCTTAGGTAAGTCCTGAGCTGGGTGAGAGTCTGTAAAAGAACAGTAACACTAGAGAAAAGAATAGGGGAGGATTGCTTGGAAATTCTGAAAGCTGAAGACTCAAATAACAACAAAAAAAGCAATGAAAACCTGAGGGAGATGGATACGTTTTAGATCTTATACTGAAACTACTCAAAGTTTGAAGAGAGCAGGCCAGAACAGAGAAAAAAACGAGGAACAATAGGAAAATATTGTGAGTACCCATTTTCTCAGGGGATTTCTAAGGGACTGGGCTGGACATTTCTTTGCTGCAGGCTGTTTTATATCCCTGAGCCAGAACAGCAATTTGCATGCATGCAGCACTCCTAAAACCAAAGTATCTTTAATTTCTTTAGAAGCAACTTCCACAGCCAATGGAACACAAAATAACATGAAGTTGTGTGCACACAATAGTTTGGTGTATCTAAAAGAGCTACTTCCCAAAACCAACCCCTGAACAACCAAACAATTTTTTTTTAAATTGCTCTTGTCCTCAAGTTTTGGTGTTCAAAGATGATGTTTTGTGCTTCTGCTTTAAGGTTAAATACTGTCTCCATGTCTTTGGCTTCTGCTTAACAGTGACTACATGCAGATTACATATACTCAGGGTTTTCCAGCTATTGCTGATGGATCTGAAGTTGGTTGAACACTGCCCTCACATTAATCAGGGCAGTGACTGTAATGGGAATTTTCTGTCAAAATATGGAGCCTGACTGGGCTGCTGCAGGAGTAACACAGTGCACCCTGTTCAAAGCCATTCCTGAACATCACTTGCCCGGGACAAGAAATTGGATAACTTCTTGCCAGGTCCACCTGGAAATGAAATTTCTCATTTTGGCTATCCAGATAGTGGAACTCAGCTGTCTTTTTTTTTTTTTTTTTTTTTTTTGAAAAAAAAAAATGTCAATTTTTTTGTTCNAAGAGCATCTCCTTTCAGCTAACTGCCTGCTTCATATGTTGCATGTGCTCAGAAGTGTACTACGTGTAAGTCAGCACTTGATTTGAACGCTGTGTAATGAAAGTTTTCAATCTTTTTTTTTTTCCTCGCCCACAAAAACAGTTTCTATATAACAGAAAATGTTATTTTTTCAACTTTCAATACGTAGAAATGCTGAGGTATGCCCTCACAAGGCAGCTATTTCATGTGCCTGCATGCTAGAGGATCTCGAAATGTTTTCCAGCTCTTAGAAACTCTACCCAGTTGGATTTTTACATTCTTTAGGATGGCAGTGATTAAAATGTATATATATACATACATTAAAATGTTATACATGCATTTTCATCGGCAAAGTACTTTTCTAAGAAAAATTTCTTTGACATCTAAACAATGTATTTTTGTGATGCTCTTCAAATTTGGGCAGCATGATGTATTTCTTCCTGAGTGCCTGTATCTTCTTGTAGGGTTAAGTTACAGGAAATACTTGTTAGAAATACCTTTTTAGCACATGTTTGATTTGCAGTTAAAGGCAGAACAAAAAATTACAAAGCAATTACACTGCTTTATAAATAAAGAGGAACTCTGAAGTGTGAATTTGGACTTCTAGTATGAGGAACCTCCCTCTTGTGCTGCTGTGGAGCGACACAGCTCCTTTAGATCCTTAGAAAATGAAATTATTTAATGTTCTGGGCTCAAGCATTGTCCTTTCAGTTACTTAAAACTCTTGGGAAATATTCCTTCTCAGAAGAAAATGTATTTTTAAGTAATATTTCAACAACTCCCAAACTGAAGTGTTGCACATGATCATTGTGAAAATCCATATTTCTTTCTTGTGGAGCCAATGGATTAAGAGTTTGACTGGAAGTGAACAAATATCTAATTATTTTCTCTATCAGACTCTCTGTCTTCCCATTGGGAAATCTTGGAATAAAATTGTGTATGGTTTTAGAGTTAGCACTTCTGCCACAGTTCTAATCATGGAGTGCTGGCAGTTTTAGTAACTTCAGATCAGGTTTCTTATTGATAATTTATTACTAGTATTACTTCAGTTGAAGAATGATTAAAAAAATATTGACTAAACCTGGTAAAATTAAAGGATATGTTTATTGAAAATCAGAGACATGTGGTCACTTTGTTTCAGGGATTATTTTTTACTTAAAAGAAACATTTTAGCACTATAGGTATAATTTTTTCTCCCCAAATTTAGTCTTTTTATTTGTTAAGAACCAACATGACTAATTTCTGAAACTTGTTTGTTTTTTTTTTTTTGTAGTGGAACACCGATTTTCATGCTTTCTAATTTGGAAATAAAACATTTGTTTTCATACCTTTCCTTATACACATATCTCTCAATGAAGGATTAAAAAATATAAAGAAATAAATATATTTTTATTCTTTTAGTGAAAAATTTCTTAAGAATAGTCACATTCCTGACAACTGCTTCATTTGTATTAAGAGCTCATGTTTTTAGAATGGAAAACTGTTGTTTTTTGTTTTGTTTTGGTGGGGTTTTTTTTTTCTTGTTTTTTGTTTTTTTTCCCCCAGAAGACATTCAAACAGCTCTTCTACCAGACACAAATTCAATATTTTGAGAAAACAAATATTCTTCTGGAAGGTAAACTATAACAGTGAGCTGTTGAAGTAATTTGAGGCATGTGGGTACTTTGATGCCCCCAATATTTAAAAGCTAAACCATGCTTTTACCTGTACTTTTCCTGGATGTAGCAAGGTTGCCACATAGCTTTAATTTCCTTGTACTGCTATGAAAATTATCCTCCTGTAGCTTAATTTATGGCAATATTTATGGTGCATGCACTTGCATATCCTACAGAAAATCAATATAATCATGCCATGAGACTGCATCATAATAGATTTCATAGATTACTACCGTTTAATATCACAACATTTTTCTTTAGTGCTGTCAGGTTTTTTTTTCCCCCTCTATGGTATAGAAAGGGAAAACTTAGAAAGGAAAGAATTGCTAATCAGAAGAGTTATGGATTTAAGTCAACTTTGGGAAAGAAGTGTGAGGTATTTTGATCTGTAAAAGATAGGTGAATTTCAATCACTTGAATTTACCTGACAGGCTGTTGAAATTAATGACTCCATGAAAACATTTCAGGCTGTCAAAATTAATGCTTACATTAAGGAGTGTGAATCTGATGGGTTTTTTTTTACAAAAAAGGTGTTATTTAAAAAGACAAGGAGTCAAATTCAGCTCCTTTGATTTCAGAAAGAAATTTGCTTACATCTGAATTTGACATTGCACTTGAATCTGTGGGTAGACTGAAAAGTGATTTTTTTTTTTCATTTACTGACATAAATGGCATTTGTTGATTGTGTTTCCAACTCCTGCTTTTTTAGATGTAATTTCTAATATAATTATTTTAGATATAACCCATATATACCGTGCACAGTTTCTACAACTGCTTTTTACGCATAGCCGCTGTATGGACAGAGACAAAAAGGCAATAAAACAGATAAATATTCTGCATCCTAAGAGCTGTTTTTTGCTGGAGCACTAGAACCAAACCTTCTTTTCCTGGTGCCATCTAGAGGAGGCACTTTTTAAAATTTTTACCAGCCTTCAAAAGGGCAGGAAACACCCAGGAGAAGCTGGAGTGGTGCTCTCCCCATCTCCTGTCAGGCTCTCCTCCCTGCTGCCAGCCCAGGGATTTGAGCCACCTCCCTGCTTGCAGGGGCACTCCCCGATGTTTTGATGTTTTGGTGGTTTCGTGATTGCCACCAATTTCCTGCAGCCAAAACATGAATTTGTCATAACTCCGAGCCCGTGAAAAACTAATTGAAATAAATCGGCCGTGACCACTTAGGGCCAATTGCGGCGCTCGGAAAAGGGGTAATGGAACATCATAATTAGGGGCTGTTTCACGGTGCTCACCTGAAATTTTTGCACAGATTGGGGCCTGCTGGGCTGCTTAAGTAAGTATTTGCACGCTAACTAGGGGTATTTGATCCACCTCAGTGTCAAGAGCTTCCATAAGTTTAAAAATTAAAGAAGCGGGGAGTCTCCGCTGGGTTGCAGTCGGCAGTTTGATTCAGCCTTTATTATCAGCAATGGCTCTATAATAAGCAGGAACTGTCCTCTCGGATTAGCTCTGCCTCAGCAGCTGCCCACTCTGCATCTCCCTCCTCCCCTGCCTCTTGCTGAAAGGAAGAGGCCATCTGCAGGTTTTAACTTGCTTTTCAGGCTTGGGTTCTGGGATGGAAAAAGGGCAATAATTGTGCTTGTCTTCCTGCAAAATGATCTTGCTTTCAGACCTGGAAAAAATCCTTCTCTGCCCTCCTGCCCTTTATTTTTTACTTTGCGTGCCCTGCGTGCTCTTAAATGGATGGATTGCAGAGTGGCAAATGTGGAACTAGATAGACAAACATGAAATTTAGCCTAATGATCAGGCTTTTCTCAGTTGAGAACCAGTGGGATTTATCTCCTCTGTAAATAGCAGAGTGCACTGTAATGATAAAGCTTTTCTAGAAACAAACACAATCATTAAACACCTGCACGTCCTTGTTTATTTTGCAGGAATTGAACTTGATGTGCTCTTTCATCCCCCTTACAATTTAGTGGCTTATGACTATGTTGATGAACATGAACTGTATAAAATATTTAAATACAATAATGAAAAGGCATTGCCTTTGTTTTGCTGCTTTCTAAAATGCTAATAGATTAATTACCACAGTGATTAATCTTTGGTGACCTCTCATTGGTAGAGTCTGGAGCTTATTATTAATTGGTATTATTGGCCTCTTGTTATGAGTGTTGTGAGCTTGTTACATTGCTCAGAGAGTCCACAAAAATTCTGGAAGAGCTCAAGTAGAGGCTGACAAAGCCCCTGCTTCAGCAGAAGGGAGATTTTTAAGTTCCCTGAGGTCACAGTCCCATGGCATGAGAGGACACCTAAGTCGTTGAAGCAATGAACTCTTTCCAAACTGATTAAAACAAGAAATCTGTCAGGGAAAATAAAATCTGGAAAAAAAATTATCCATGAAAAAATTGTGGTTTGAAGTGATATCTGGGCATTCAATGCCTTTTATGGTTTGCAATGAAATGTAACTTGAATTAGGAATTCTCATGGGAAACAAGGATGGTGACAGAACAACTTGCTTTAGCTCATGTGAGAGATCATAATGATAGATTTTAATTTTTATTTTTCACATGAGTGCAGTCCAAGTAAAAACCCTCTCCTTTAGATCCAGAGGTTGGTGATGAATGCAAAGTTGTAAACTTCCTATATATATATATATATAATTTTAAAGCCAGTGTTTATAAAAAGAAAGATGGAATATAAATATAGTGACATGATTTTTTGGTAGAAACAAGTAATATTTTGCCTTTTAGTCAGTACAAAATGATACAGTTTAAAGACTCTAGCCCACTTATTATGTGAATGGTTAGGTCTTTTAAAGGGGAAAAAAAAAACCCAAACTCTTAATAATAAAATTAGGACAACTGCAAGGTCACATTAGTTTCAGTAAACCACATTTTATTCTTGGACAGCAAAACGGATAGTCCAAAAAGAAAACCTATAATCAGTGGAATTAATTCAACAAACTCAGCATTGAGTCATGATTTGGAGGACACGAAAGTACTCAAAAACTAGACTCATATAATTTACCTTTTAACATCCAAAGATTTTCAGCCCTAATTATTTCTCTACTCTTTAAAAATCAGGCCTTGGTGTATGGCTCAGCAAAGGATTTAAGAAATCTGAAAATAGAAGGAAGAAATTGAGATCTTCTTTATTATGTTACATAATATTCTAAACATTTTTCTGTAGATAGACTTCTTCCTGCTGTCCTTACTCAGAAAAATAGCATCTCTTGAAAGCTGGGTTGGTGATGCCAAAACAGGAAAACAACTTGGATTTGAGGAAGGAGTAAAAGGTATATTAAATGCTTTTAAAAAAGCCACAAAACAAAGTAAATTGCCCTGGAAGTTGATCTATTGCTCATGTATATTATGGCTGTTTAAAGAATGAAAAGTCAGGAGCCCCTAAATACGCCGTGAAAGCTTTGGACTTGGCTTGATGCATTTATTGGTGTTCTAAAATGTATTTGCTTTCAGGATACCCCATGCAGCAGGCTGGAGAACCATCAGTCATTTATTACCACACTAATGCTCTGCTGTGTCTTTGTTCCTATGGCTTCTGGACCCACTTGGAATGATCTAGACACCGATATAAATTCTGTTCCATTCATTTTGATTTTGTTCTTGTAGTCCCTTTTCTTTTTTTTTTTTTTTTAATCAAAAATACATGACATGGAAAATTGATGCTGTAGTCTCTGAACTAATCCAGATGCTTTGTTTAATTTCCAAATTAGGTAGTATTTCTATTTATTTTTTTGTGATATCGCATGTGCTAATTGTGTTTAAGGGTGGGGGTTTATTTGGAAAAGCAAGGCGGGCAAGGCAAATAATGTAGAGTGCCGTGCCTGCCTTGCTGAACTCTCCCTGGTTTACTGCATTATTAAATATTGCATAAATTATTCAATGTCCTTTATATCAAACAAATATTTTTTTGCAAGCAGGATTGTGTGAACAAACGGGTGTTAAGCCAAACCCCCAGACAGAAGTGAAATAGTGCTTCTTTTTCATTCCTTGTAAAGAACCAATGCTCTCCTCCTTCTTTTATTTTTTTTTTGTTTGTTTGTTTCTTAATATCACTCAGACAGTGGAAAGAAAAAATAGTGATAATTATGTGAACTGCTCACTTTTTGTGTGATATTAAAATATTCAGAATGTGGTACAGAACATGACATTCAGTGTAAAGGGAAAGGCAAATGCAGCACATGGTCTGGACTGCCCTCGGTGGCAGCTGAATTTCTCTCACACTGCTGCGTTTGGTGTTTTGGAAGCCACTTTGGGGTGAAGCCTGATGGAATGGCAGCAAAATCTGCTGCAGAGGAGAAAAGGCTTGCTGGAAGAAGCAGATAACACCACACAAAGTGCAGCCGTGGCCATGGATTCAACCACAAGCATCTAAAAACCAAAGACCTCTCCTTTTTTATAAAAAATTTTGCTTTTTAATCTCTTTGTGAAGGGCACCTCAGGCATCTTCCTCTTGTCAAAAGTCCTGTTATATTCAGGAAGATGACAATCTTGGGGTGTTATTTGTATGTGCAAAAATACCAGCTGGTTCAGGCCCCCCAAAAGAGGCTCTTGTGGGGCATATGGAGATGGGGGTGGAGGGGAGGAAAAAGCCACGGTATGGAAAAAAAAATGCTTTTAATGCACAGACTAGGTGGCTGGGAGGGGGAAGGGTTTTCTGGTTTATTTTGCTTTTTTTAAACAAAGGGGAAGGTTCCCTGTACAGGCACTTGTTCTGAATGTTTCGTGGTCAGATTAGCCATGCTGCTCTGAGCAGTTTAAGGAGGTCTGGGAACTCAGAATTACCTTCCTCTGCCTCCCCACCCACAGCAACAGCCAGGAGCTGAACTAAATAGCAGAGAAGTGTAGACCCAGGCAGGAATAAAGGCCCCTAATTGTAGAATGAGGAGTGGGGAATGCATTGCTGAGGTTTGTGCATCTTTCCCTTTGGAATAACTGGAAATGTGTTGGAAGGGGGAACTGGGCTGGGCAGTGAGAGGTCAGGGAGAAGGGAAGCTCCAGGCTTCATTCCTCGATTTTGTTCTTCAGCTTCTCACAAATGAAGGGGTCAGTGGAGGGAATTCCCTGCCTGATCTGTGGAGATCTGGGAAGGAAGCAAGGATTTATTGAGTGTCTCTTTCTCTCACTTACCTTTTCTTTACAAAGATGTTTGTGTTACAAAGGGCAAACCTCTGGTTTGTGGAAAGCAGTTTACACATTCACTGCTCGTACAGAGACAGTCTGATTTTTATTGTGGTTTATTTTTTTGGGCGGGGTGGGATTTGCCTTAATCACATCCCTGTTTCCTTGTGCGTGTATCCATTTTGCTCTGGTTTTTCCTTGGAGATGCCTGGATTCAGTTTGTTTTCAGTCTGTGAAAACACGTGGGGTGGGTTCTGTCCCTTGGCCTCAGCCTGCCCTGCACTGCACGCGATATTATGGAAACCTTGGAGAGCAGCATCTATTTTAGTGGTGCCCAAAGGTGAAAATGAAGTGCTATTGACACATCAGAGGCTGCTCCCGCCTCTGCACTTCTTCCAATTGCATCTTGGAAAAATAAATACTCGAGTGCCACGCGCTATTTGATTTCTGAGCGAGGGGCTCGCTGGAGTTGCTGTTATCAACAAAGTCAGGCTGTACAAAGGGAAGTGTTTATAATTATTTACTCTGCTGCAGCAACATCCACAGGGTGTGAGCAGGAAGGGGCACCCTCTCTGCTTCGAGCCGTGTAAACAGAGGAAATCATACTTGTGGCTACTGGGAAGTTTATAGCCTTAAGCCCTGTTTTTTCCTTTAATCCTAAATCTAAGCAATAATCAGCCTTTTCTCCAGCAGAGGAATTTTCTTTTTGTGAAAATCTAAATGCTTGCATGGCATCAGCCAGTTAAGTTTTAAGATATTGGATTCCTCTTTGTGGGATATGAGATAATGTGGGACAATACGAAAGGGTGCAAAATGAAGGTATCAGGGGCAGGATTTTAAAACGTCATGAAAAGATGCTGCTTAGGAACGAAACTATGTTTCATTTTCATGGACATTGTTTAACACATAAAAGATAATTTGTGTTAGATTGCTAACTGGACAATTTTGGACCTCCATGGTATGAAATGTACTCAGAGAATTATTTTACTTGTGTGTTTTACTGCTCTGAAATTACTCTTGCTCTGGTCCTAAAATTCCCTCTGTTCCCGATGATCTCCAGTAGAACCTTTTTTAATATCTAAGAGGAAGAGAATCATATTAAAGCCTACATAGAGGAGCAGCATTTTTTTGTTTTATTTTATTTTAAATTCCAAAGTCTACTTTTTCTGGACAATTGACACTGCAAGTTGTAATTAATTCTTTTTGAGCTATAAAAAATCTTAAATTTTTTTCATTTATGGATTAACTGCCACAGTTACTTTATAATTTTCTCATAGACGATACTTATTTCAAAGAGTACATTGGTTTAGGACTACACTTTAAAATATATAATTAGGATCTATTATAAAAATTCTGATATTTAGTATTTATTGTTACTAAGAAATGCTACAGAAATGGGTTTTTTTAATTGTAAATCTCACCGGGTAGACTTTTCATGTTGAAGTCCTACTATAGGTTTCCTTTCTAAATATACTATATTAAACTTCCATAATCACAATTAATATTTCCTATTTTTGTGCATATTCTTTCTTCTTTTTGTATCTTAAATTTGAGCATTTGTAAGACTTTGTTATGTGAGAGTGTGAAAGTAAAATGCCTAATTGTTTTCCTGTGTTTTAAAAGGAATATGTCCTAAATGTGATCATATCTCATGTGGGGAGTTTTGTGTTATACAAAAAGAAGGAAAGGAGGACTCTTAAAATTGTAAACCACTGATACAGAATCTGCTTCTCCAAATATTGTTTGGTTTGGATAGTGACATGAAAATAGGAAAATACATTAGAAATTATTTTGTCTTTATCATATAGTACAATTATTTTAATAATTTTTACTCTTCCTTGTTGCTGTTTTTTATTTAATACATAACCTCTCTTTTATCATTATCTGGCATGCTTTACTTTATACAAATTCAGTGTATTTTAGATTTGTCCCAAAGACCAAGGGGGAATAAGAAATTATCTTCAGGAATTTGTTATAATTACATTATATCCACATGAGCACCAAAAGAATTTAGCATGATTAATGCTATTATAAGGCATAGAAGGGTCAGGAACAATAGTTTGCTCCTGTTCTAAAAAGAATTAAGCACTTGCACAAGAAGAAATCGAAGAATTCAAACTAATTTTTAGATATATAGTTCAGAAAACAGAAATAGTAACTGTTTTATTAACTACTTGTGAGAAACAATAGAAAATACTGACATGTGATTTAGTTTTGTTGGGGATATAAGCTGAGAAGTGGAATAAACTTGCAGAGAATTAAAGGAAGCCTTTTCTTCTCTGTTTTTAATGTTAATTAAAGTGACTCAACATTTACTCCACTTTATTATATCAGAACTTATCCATCAGCCCACAATAAAATAATGCTGCTTGTGTTTCAAATAGTATCTTTTTTGGTGACCTCCTGGATTTATCCTGGCTCTGGGAAGGCGGAATGGAGTCCATTGCCTCCCATTTTTAAAGCCTTTGTATGCAAATAGAGGGATGGTTGGTACTAAAACAAAATCTTGTATTAGAAGATCCCCAAACAGCAGCAATCTCACAAAAATTATGTGTAGGAATACCAAGCTGCGATGCAAGGCTCAGCAGGATTTAGGACAATGTGAACAAAGTTGCAATTTTTCTTGTGAAATTCTGGTTCTAGCCCTAATTTTTACCCCTCTAAGAGAGGTTGCCAAGGTCAAAGCTACATTAAGCACTAGTCTGAGGATTCTCTTGATGTGTTAGTCCTGATTAGGAGCAACACATCAGGATAATTTGTTGTAGTAGGGTTTGGAGTTTGTCCCCCGGTGCGTTTCTTCTGCAGCTTTGCGTGCAAATGTTGAAGGAAAATAAATGTTATTCTGTGATGCTGTGAAGGGAAATACCTTGTATTGCTTTGGTTGCCCATCATCCATGGGCTCCGTAATTTTCATTAAGATTTTGTTTGTTTGTGGGTTTTATATTTTTAATAGATAAAATGTTTAAATAAGTATTTATTTTTTGCAGTTAACACACTGAAGTAGGTTCATTCTTTCTTCCCCTGGTTGGGGGGACAGGTAGAGGAAGAGTGAATTTCATTATATTTAACTATTCACTTAAGTGTGATTTCATCTAATTGCTGGGGTGATTACTATACCTGGCTTTTATAACACTATAAAATGAAATATTGTGACTGAGACTGTATTTTTAACTCTGGTTTATTCGCTTCACTAACAATTAGAAGCTGAGTTCTTTGTAGCTCATTTAGCTTTACTGCTAGCTAAGGAACTGAGGGGAATTTCCTTTGTAGTAGCTGTGAAACATAGCCAGGATTATTTCCTTGTGTGATGGGAAATCTCTTTACAAGTCATTTTTAGTTAATGGTAGCCAAACCACTATGAATATCATGAACTGAATTTTGCTATCATTGTGATTAAGCAAAACCTTGTTTATGTTTGATGCTGGTATTTCTTTTTCACTTTGTACAATCTTGATGCTGTTTGCTGATGATATTTGCTTCCCCCTATTGTCTAATACCTCTTGTATTAACACTTGCAGTTTTCTCCAGCACAATATAATGTTAAAAACTCCTTCCTTTTTAAAAAATTAAGTATCTGGCATGAACATGGCAGGGTCTGGGGGGGACAGGTAGGATTTGACCTGGGATTTCCAGCAGGGCATGGGGAGAAGAGAAGGGAATCTAGGACACTGTTATGGAGCTTGGAGAGCACTCAGTCATGTTTTCAACCTGCTCCTTTGAGAAATCCACCAGGAGAAAGTATTTGATACTCATTGCTTAGCAAATTACCTGCATGTATGAGCATATTTCTGGTCCTGCAGATGGAAGCCAGGCTGAATTTGTTGTATTTCTTATCAGGTGCTCCAAAGGGCTGTGCAGGGAGATTGCTGTTGGGATGGTGCAGGAGAGTGCTGGTTTTCCTGTGTTTGAAAGTGTTTTTCAGCCCAGTGTGCTGAACTCTGAATGATCGTGTGAATTTGGTAAATACTGCTCTCTCATTTTGCAGAGTGCATCTCCTTCTGACAACATCCTTGGGGCTTATATTTAAGAGAGGAATTTATTTCTTTGCAAGTTTCGTTAGCTGGATGTAGCAATAATTTAGTAGGTGCAGTATATGCATTAAATGAGTTTTGCCTCGCAGTTTGAAAAACATTGGTTTAATATAGATGAGCCAAATAATGATTATTTTCTCATTTCTGCCTCTAAAATGCTGTCACAAGGGTGGTGGGTGCAAACAGAGGAGATGAGCACGTACCTGATGGTCTTTGCTCGTCAGCTGCTCATTAGACAAATATGAAAAGCGACAGCTTTGTTACGACCACAAATCACACATCAACTTTGCTTATTTGTCCCTCACCCCTTAATTTGTTAAATTTTTGCTCGTAGCAAAGGAGCTGGAAGTTGTCTGAGGCTGGGGTGAGGGGGTTTGCTGTCTGTTGCCTGCACACCTCCAGTTTGGATGGTGCATTTACCTACCGTGCTGCTGCGTGCCTAGGGCTCCTGCATATTTAAAGGCTGGGTATTCAGGGATTATCTGTCGTGCTCTTCTTTTCTGTTTTGATCACGCAACCAGAGCACAGCAGCCCACACAACCAGGGGAGGCTGGGGCTCTCTTCCCCTTGTATTTTTTAATTTTTTTCTCCCCTCGCCAAAGCTTCGCCGCTGTCACACGTTCTGCGTTTGGGAGGAGGAAGAGTTACCAGGCTGGGTGTGAGATTTTATAGATCAGGTGTCTGTGGGATACTGGGCTGTTAACACGCACAAGGAGTTGGGCTCAAAGGCACAATGTTCCTTTTCACTCCAGGAAATGCTGAGGGCAGGCACGTGAAAGTCAGAACAGTGCTGAGAACCACTGCCAGGAGCACGCAAAGAAAAAAAAAAAAATTAAAACTAGAATTAAGATTCAAGCAAAGCTACAATTGCCAAGTTACTCATGAGGCATTGGCTGATTAAAATTTCGTGTTTATATTTGACAAAATTGAAAATTACATTTAATTTCCTAGGAAAGCTGGGAAAAATGACAGTGACACTGAGTGGTACGTGGTATCACTTAATTAGCTCTTCATTGTACATTTGTTGCTCTGCTCCTTAAATTGTATTTCTAATGAAATACAAACTCTCATATAATTAAATAAAAATGTGCTGTACCTGTTTTGTTTCATAACCATGGTAGCTCCCAACTTCTTCCCCCAGAGAATAGGAGCAGCTTTAGTGGTAGAATAAGAGAATAAGGGATCAGCTGAATGTGTCAGGAAACAGGAATATTCTGCTACAACACTCAATTTGTGTAGCCTCAAGTTGGATAAAAAAGAGATTTCCCTCTGATGACTCTCTGGACCTTGTTTTCAGTTTAGGTAACCTTAATTTTCTTTTTCAAAAGACTGTAACTGAATTAAAAGAAAAAAATGTGTCTTTGGTCTTTTTTTTTCTCTCCGGTGTGAAATCCTTAATCCCATTTTAAATACCAGCATCATTAATGGCAGCTAATAGCATGTGTACTTGGATACAGGAAAAAACCCAGACATTTAGGCATTGGTATCACACTCGTGGTGTTCTGTGTTGTAAATTATTTGCAGATGAGGTTAATTGAGCCATCTCAGTCCACAGCTTTAATTCTGACATGAAGGTCACAAATTGAATCATAAGCCTGTGCAACAATAATCAGCATGTACCCTTTAAAGGATATCCCTGGTGAAACTCAGTGTGAAATAAACAGTTGCATTTCTCAAAGCCTGCTCTGAATTAACATCTACACCACGATGTAGTTTTAGTTTTAAAACAGTATTAAAAATACTGTTTTAGTAGAAATACATACATATTTTCATATATTAATGGCTATGCTAATTTAAAGTAAATTATTTTTACTTAATGTTTCATTTTAAAAAAAGTTTTGGATTATTATGAAATCTTCTCAGATGTAACTGCTAATTTAAAAATGATACTAAAACTAAGTTTAGACAACTAAAAGAAGGGCTTCTGCTTAATTTTCCTTGATTTACTAAAAAAAAAAATAAAGTCATAGTAATTGCAGGAATGGTAAAGCAATGGAAGTAAATGAAACCGATTTTGATAGTTTTCCATATGAAAGTGGTTTTAATGTCACTCTCCCACATTGCACCCACCATGAAAATTGGAATGATGTATTTGTGGCTTTGAAAGAATGAGAAATATATGTCCTACAAATCAAAATAGGAAATAAAAGATGTAGAGAGAAATGGAAGCAATTCATAACTCTTTCTAAATATGTTTCACTTTAGAAATACTTTGTGAGTCTCTCACAATATTCAAGTTGATCTAATATGAACTATAAAATATTTAGAGTTTCTGAGATTTGAGGGGGCAAAATGTATCTCCTAACTCAAATAATCTCATTTTATTGAATTATGGAGAATAGAATATAAGAAGTACAGGTTGAATCTCATTTCACTTGAACAGCGAGAAACGTGAATTTGTGATTTTGTAATATCTGTTTTACTTAAAAACATTTTCTAAGTGCTGTGAAATCCATGCAAGCATCATGATTTAAAGAAATGAAGTTTATAGACAAAATTTAAACTCTGAATGTAGTTCACGTGTATAGGAAATATGAAGTGTTATTTTCTAGCCCAGCAAACATCTGTGAAGACAAGTGTGGTTTTAATTCTGTTTCACTTGTGGAAAAACCCAAATCCTTGAATTTGCAGGAAAAAGAGTATTACCCCATTGTGGCTTTTTTCAGTGCAAGGCTACAGAAATAAAAAGCAATGGATGACACTTTTCATTATAAAAGCATGAAATGTCTGGTTGTGTAGCACAAAGGATGTTGGCTAATCAGTTATTCTGCATTTAAAGATGGGTTTAAATGAGATTAGGAATCCAGACTGTGCAAGAGATTTCCAAGTCCAGAGGACAGAAAGCAGGCTGATGAGATAATAGGAAGTATTCACAAAAGCTTACCTGCAGTAGAAATTCAGTTCTCCTCAAAGAAATCCTCCCACCAAAATCCTTCTTGCCTGTGGTTTTGACCTGTAATACCCAAATTTTGTCAGGCTTCCTGGTAATTTGGAAATAATCCAAATCTCTTGAGAAAAAATAGGAATAAATTGTAAATTAATAAATGTAAATCTGTAGAGTGATTAAAATAGGAAATTGTTGAGATTTTTGGTGGGGATGGGTATGTTTTATTTAACTCTAATTCCGTTCTTTAGGACACAGTGTAAAGCAGAACAAGTCTGATTCCTGTAGGGTCCTGGTGATACAGAAATATGTGGAGAGAAAGAGTTCATCTCTTTAGCATAGTGAACATTATTCTGCAATATGTTTCTGGTTTTATGCCATTTCACTTGAAATTTAAAAATTATATTTTGAACTTGCTAATTATTTCATTCCAAAGTGGCAACTTAAAAACTTCAACTGGAAATCATACATGACTTCAAATCAGACTAAGAACCACAGGTTTTTTCTTTTGTGGTTTAGTTTGGGTTTCTTGGACAAGTCTATTTATAAGTCCTATTAAGTGTGGAATAAATCTATAGTATGTCCTGCAATGTGGCACAAAAGCAGGTCTGATTTCCATAATAAAATGCATTTCAGAGCAATGCATGTGTGGCAATAGCTGTAGCAGATACCCAGGCACTTTCTACCAGCCTGGATTTTCCAAGGGAGGAAGAGTCACGAATATGATAGAAAAGTCAGTTTTTCACTTTGTCTTTCACTTTTTCTAAAGATGAAATATTTATGTATACATATCCAGATGCCATTTTAATGGAAATATTTTTTCCAAGAAATTATCTTGTGAAAATTTCTCTTTCATTTAAGAACAAAATTATTTGTGAAAAACAGTTTCCACCAGTGTAGAATGGATTTTTTTTAATAAATTCAGCTTAGAGGTGTTGTGGTTAAAAATCAGACCAAACAAGAGGTCTGACAGAACAATATATCACATACAGGATGGACACAGAAGGATAAATTCAGAATGGTAGGTCTGTGAGGAAGAGTATTTACTCCAAGAAATGTCTAATTGTTTCAGGTGTTATCACATGGTGTTGATGGCTTTGGTTTCCTCCTGGGCAAGAAGCAGAGCTTGTCACACTCCTGAGCCCTTCTGTGGGAGTGGGTGAATCCATGGGATCTCCAAGGGGTTTTGTGGGAAGAATATCCCCTCTTGGGAGTGTGGGACATCTGCCCCCAGCAGTCATGGCAGTGGGGGGATGTAGGGGCAATACAAACTGGGATATTTCCCAAAGCAAACCTCCCTTCCCCCCAGCTTTGCCTTGGGAATGAGATGTCATTCACAGCTGAGTCTGCACCAATTGTGCTTTTATGAGCAATTAAATAATTAACAATGTTGACATCTAAATTATATTTGCTTGGCATCTGAGTTAACCCCTTACTGAGACCTCTGGGAAAATTCCACTTCTCTGAGCCAATCCTTTAGACCTGGGCAGACATTTCTGCTGCAGTTCTGGGGTTTCACATCCATGTTTGCTTTCCTACTGTTACACCTGGAGATTTAGGGGTTTATTCTGCAATGATTTTTAGCACTTTAATGAAATCCAGTGAGGTGCTTTGATATTAAAGTCAATGACACTGTTTTTGCACTTGAAGGGAAATGTGTCCTTAAGCAAAATACTAACTGGATCAGCTTCCTCACTGGCTTTTTGCTTCTTTCTTCCTGAGTAAAATCAAATTAGATTTTCCACAAGAGTCAGTGTCTGTTTGAGAAATGTACTTAAGCTACTTGTTTGACTCTAGTTAACACCAGAAATTTTTGGGGTTTTTGGGTTGTGAGGGTTTTGCTTGTTTGTTTCTTTGCAGTGGTTTTAAATTTTTTTTTTCCTATTTTTTAACCAGAAAAATGCAAGTTTGATTTATTTAATCTACAGCAAGCACAGCATTGATGTAGATTAAATAAGTTTGCCTTTCAATGGACCCTCATTCATTCAGATTTTCTAATACCAAAAACCTCAGAGCTCAGGAATGAAGTGACACTCATGTATCAGCTCACTTGCTTTTTCATCTCCTTAACTGATGAAAGTAATGTCACCTCTGTTGTTTCAAGGCATCTTAAACATTAAAATTAATGTTGTGACCAAATCATGGTTTGCCCCTCAATAGGAGTTTAAAGAAGAGAAATCTTTCCCTCAGCTTTTCCTTGGCATTTATCTCAGCAGTGCAGGCTCTAATCAGGAAATAAACTCAGATCCAATTAGCTTTGTCACTTAATTAGAGATGTATTCTTGGATTTATACTTTACTGACCTCACTGCCACTGAAATGAAATAATTCAACTTCTGGGAAAAAATCTCTGCAAATTCACACCTCTCCATTCATCACAGTTCTCTTTGATGCCAGGCAACCAGTTGCTTGTTTGACTCCAGAAATAAAAAAATTATAACCATGCTTGGGTAGATGCTGTTTTAGTCAGCTCCAGGGATTCAGTCCTTCATTCTCTGCCTGTTTTTCTGCCTCTCAAATCCATATCTGTGGGCATTTTCTCTCTTCACTTGAATTCTGATAAATTAAAAGCACTCAGAAAGTTCAAAATACTTTGAGAAAGCACAGGTGAAACCACAGGGACCTTTGGAGAGTCTTGCCTCTATTTGAAGACTGAATAACTGTGCTATGGTGGATTTTTTTGGGGTGTTGTGGGGTTTCCCCTCCCTGTTTGTGTTTTTTTTTTTTTTCCTTCCTTGTAATTCTCAAAATATTTTTAAGAATAACTGGATTTTTAGTTGTTACGTTCAGTTTGTTTTTTAAGCTGATTCTCCCTGCTACAGAGCCCAAACTCTTGTGTTCTAAAGCCAGCTTCCCAAGAGATGCTTTTTTAGGCTTGTGTCCTAAGGAAACAAAGTTTGATCAGTCGTTTTCTCAGTCCCATCCTCTCTCCCTCTTCTTCCCTCCCAAACTATTTTGAAATTCATTCCCCTGTTTTAAATTAACTTGAAAATGAAACTGCAGTCTCAAAGATTATCAAAGTTCAGAAAGTTTCCCAAGAGAAGTCCAGGGATAAGAGAAAATACCCCAAATTAATGCTTCATTTGAAGAAGAATGGACTGAACAGAGTGCACAGGTGCTCTGACTTTTATTTTAGGGAGGGCTTTTGTTTGTTATGGCCAGTGAGGGAAAGAGGCTATGACAAGTTAAAAAAAAACTTCAGAAAAAACAACTTAGTGACTTCTGTTTGGGAAATTAAACAGCCATGCTCCAGTCCTGACCATTTTGTTCTCTGCAATCAGTGTGGAAAAGCTCCTTATGCTGTGATGGGCTCCCTCCAGGAGATTTCAGGTTTTTGGAGGTGTTCATTTGCTTTCATGTGTTGTGCTTGATATAAAACCCTTACAGTCTACTGGTGGGTGAGGGAAAGCAACTTGAACACGGTGTGAGGGTGATTCCTCCAGAACAGGCAGCAAAGCATCTGCATTTTAGGGGAAAAAAATGCTGGGTTTTTCCACTTATAAAGGTGTTTGACTGACATCAGTCCACCAGCAGGAGATAACAGCTTATGACTCCATGTCTTCCCTTCTTATTTAATTCCATAATTTAAATTTTGAGGGTTTTTTTTTCCTTCCAGAATTTCTCATTCTTGCTAATTTCTCGATCAATTTTGTCTTTCATTTATCTTTTATCACTCTGGGATTTTGACTGTGTACTCACAGTATTATTTCTCCAAACATTGGTAGAAGCCTTACAGGGAACACGTTATTTGTGTGTTGGTTGGATTTCTGGGATGTCCTTTTTTGTGTTTTGATTTGGTTATTTTTGGTTTTTTTGTTATTTATTTTCCTCTGGCAGTACAAAAGTTTGTTCGAAATTTGTTGAGCTCAATTATTTTTTAAATCCATCTGTATAGTCATCACCTCTCCTATGTGTGGTGTTATTTATGTTTTAGTTTTACTGTGAGGTGTTTGCTAAAGGTTTTGTGTGTGTATCCCTCATTATTTGGGGAGGCAGAGCAAAGGAATAAAAAAGAAAGCTGTGCACAATTCTTTGCTTAGGAACTGCTTTTGCATTCATAATTATTCTGGAATCGTGGATGTACTCCAGGGTAGATCAGCATCTGCTAGTGAGAGTTTAGGAGAATTAACCTTGTCATGATTGATTATAGAACAGTCTCTCAAATTCAATCACATTTGACCACTGATTTTTTTGTTTGTTGTCGAAGCTGTGATTTTTAAGCTTGGATTGAGACCCAGCAGTGCCTGGCTGTTAATCCAGGCTGTCCTGCTCCCCAGGCTTGACCTCTTGCTCCTTCCCATTGTCCTCCTTTCCTCCTCCTTGGCACACAAGTGACACTTCTTACCTTTCCTGACATGTGGTGCTGTGGTCAATTAAGATTTGTAACCTCTCTGAAATATTTCGCTGACAGGATCTGGGGAAGCAGAGCTGCTGGTTTTTTTTCAACCTTGCGTGTACAAATTCTGGTGTTTAAAAACCAGGGTGTTACAGCCAGCATTTAATTGAGTATTTCTTGCATCTTTTAGGCTGCTTCAAACAGCTCAGATCCTTGATTTCAATATTCAGACTGGATATTGTGTTAGGCTTTGAGTGCTAGTAAGAAGGTAACTTCAAATGCCATTTATTTTGCTGAATTCAGTGGGAGAAAAGCTGTGGTACTGCATGATCTGTGTATTTTAAAGGAATATATTGTACAGTGAAAAAATGTGTTTTTCCCAGTTAAATTTAGGGCTGATGAGCACAGTGCTGTGTCAGCTTGTGCTTTACTGCTGATCCATGGTAATTTTGTATTTTGTCACTAATACCTGAACAATTTCAGTTCTTCTCCAGCGTTAGAACAGGTCCATCCTTCCCCTGCAGGCTATTTTATTAATTGCAGTTGTGCCCTGATAACAACAACGTGTTCACTCATCTCTCAGGACTTCAAAGTGTTTCTCTGCCTTTTCTTCCTGGTGTTGTAGCCAGCCCTCAGAAGAGTCTGTCCTTGATGCTGTGGAAATAGGAGCAAACTTTTTGATTTTGTTCTTGTTGGTGCTTCAGAGGAAGGTGTTGAACGTAAATTCAGGGCAAAGTAGGTGTGAGAGGACTGAGGGAGGGAAGAGCAAGCTGGGGTGAATAATTCACTGAGCAATTAAGAGAATCTGAGGGCTGAAAGATGAGTCAACACCATGAGCTGTTTTCCTGAGGCTTGGAGAGAAGCACCTGCGAGCCCTGGCGCCGTCCCTGACCAGGTCATGTTTGTCCTGCTGCTGCACCATCCAGCTTGCAGTCATTTAATCCAGGTTAGAGAGAGGAAGTGAAATGTTTTAGCTGGTTTCCTAAGGAAATGAGGCTTAAGCAGTCACTCCACATGCCAAATCTGACAGAATTTTGTGGAAGTCAGCATCTGGGATCAGAAGAGAGACTAAGTTAATGTTGATGCTAGGCAGAAGCAAGGCAGTGGTCATCAGGATGCACAGAGCTGGACTGGTCACAGCACGTTCTGCTCCTTGCCAAGGGAGTCAACAAAACCAAAATTTTACGTAATAGTGGAAAGAATGCTGAATATTGAAGAGGAAAATCCAGGAGAGAAGGAGCAGGTGTTATGACAATCACAGAAAGGATGAAATGAGGCAGAAAACCATAGGGTTAGGCTAGGAGATTCATAAAAGGCATAAAGGTATTGTGGTGGGGGTGACAGAAGACCTGAGGAAACAGAACTCCATTGAAAATAAATTTTCTACAGCTCCACATTCTGCAGCAATGCTTTTTAAATCCTGAGACAGCATGAAAGATCAGGGGAATCAATATTAGCTGATAATGTTCCTGCATGTATAGGGGAACTGAGAGGAAAAATTTTTGTCCTGGTGATGCTAAGGCCAGTTACTTGTAGGAGCATGGGTTCAGGATGCTTGAGGTCTGTTTCCAAGTCACTGTGGCATCTGATTCAAACAAATCCTCCATAACTGGAGAACTTAATCATCTACAATTTTAGATTGGTCCATTTTATTTGTGAACTTGGTCTCTCTTCTCCCAAGCACCAGCTGCTGTAGCACCTTACTGATGAACACCTCACTGCATTTCAGGGAGATGAGGAATTTGGCATGAGGCAGTGAGAGGAGATGGAAAAAAGAATGCAGGAATGCACAGGGGACCACGTACAAGTCATGTGTGATGAAATAATGCAGCCTGGTAAATAGAGATGGCTCAAAGAAGTGAGAAGGCAGAGCTTCAAAGAGCAGAAATAGTCCATGTGAGGTAGTTGAAGGAAAGATGAGGGTTCCTTGGATGGAGAGGGAGCAAGAGAGGGAATTTTGGCAGCACAGGCAGGCTTGAGTGGGTAATTGAAATGCACTGCTGAGCACACAGAACCAGCCAGGGGATGAGGCTGAGCTCTCTGTTGTTCTGTTTTCTTGTGAGGTGACAGAAACGAATCTATTGAAGTCAGAGAACACCTTTAAGTGCCTTTTGAATATTTTTCTGTTAATGACTCTCCTGGCAGTCCTTCAAAATCCATAAGCTTGTTGATTTAAAGAGCTTTTTTATTAACACACTCTCCTTAATCACTTTCTGTTGTTCTCCTTCATGAGGGGGGGAAAAAGAAGTTAAAAAGGTATGAATAAAAACCCCCTTGGTCTTTCTAAGGGGAAGAGTATTTGCCATCTGTGCAGGTGACAGATAAATTTGAAATATGATCTCTCAGCTCTATGGCAATGCTGAACACCTTGATAGTACCCGACCATTTTACGTACTCCTACTGTTACAGAAAAGTAATTATTTTTCTCAGCTTCATGTGTTTGAAACTACAGCTTAAGCATCTCACCATAAAAGCAAGAAAGTTTTTTAAAAGGGGTGTATGGTTGAATAAAAAAAAGAATTAATAAACTGGAGGTGAAGTCCATGTGCAACCTATTAAATTATCCACGATTTAGACTGTGTTCTCAAGTTTTACACACCAAAATGTCTAACCTTAGACATGCAATGTAATCAGCAGGTCCCCAAACGTGTAATAATGTTCTTCATAGGGTTCTTCTTCTTGTTTGCACAGCTGCCAGATGGTGTGTGCCATATCCCATTTCACCACATTATTATTATTTCTGTCTCAGGGCTGGTGAGAGCTGCAGGCCGGATGGGATATTTCACACTTGGAGCTGGTCTGTGAGTTTGATCCATGTATTAACAAAGCCTGCATCTCTGCAGAGTCCCAGCTTGGGCAAGAACTTGGGCTGTGGAAAAGGTGAGTTCTTTGGGGCAGGTGGTCTTAATGCCTGTCCTTAAACCTCCCAATAAGCTTAGCCCAGAGCCTACCTCCCTCACCCTTGTGCACATCCTAACAGGCCTCTTCTAATCAAGTTTCTTCTCTTCCCAGTAAAAGTCCACTCTGTGAAAATCTGTCATAGAATCACAGGATAGCTTGGGTTGGAAGGGATTTTTGAGGGTGGAACTCTCCCTTGCAGTGAGCACCTTGCAACCAGCTCAGGTTGCTCAGAGCCCCACCCAACAACAGTAATTTTAAACTTGATCTTGACTTTTCCATCTCTTAAAACTATCCACTTCCTTCCTCACCTCTGAATTCCTTAATGATCTCTGTGTGTGTGCTGTCTGTAGTTCCTGCCCCTCAGGTTCCTCTCATATTTCTCCAAACCATCCTTTCCTACATACTTCCCTGGAATTTTCCTGCCTGCCACCCCTGCAGGTTTCCTCAGGGCAGGTTTTAGGGTTGCACCTTCATCTTGGCTCCATTTATCCCCCACCCTTTCCTGCTGGAGATCACCTCTCAGTGACTGAGACACGTGGCTTGCACGTCAGCTTTGGCTACACAGAAATGGGCTCCAGACCTTGCTCCCAGGATCCTAAATTCAAGCAGTCACATTTTCCCATCTTTTCCTTGGTCTTGATTGCTGCCACTGTGCTTGGCTGGTTTGAAGTGCTGAAATAATCCTGCATCACACTGGTTGCATTAACTCCCTTTCTTCTTTCTATCATTGTTTCTCCTTTCTTCAGCTTGTAGCATATGGATTTTTTCTAAAATAATTCCTTTTTCATAGCCTACATGTGTGGAGACATACACAATAGTAAATATGAGCTGAACCAGAGGCAGAATCCACGAGGAGTTAAATGTACAATCTGAATTTCCCAGGAACAGGGAGAGAATGGATAAATGAATGGTGTGGAAATCAGAGTATGGATGTCGTTGCCTTCCATTCCTGCATTGTAGCTGCTCTTTATGATCTCAGGGAATTCATTTTCCACCTCTGTGCGTGGTTTTTCTCCTGCACTAGGAGATGCTTCCACAGCCTAGTCCTAATCATAACAGAACATCCCAAAAGAAGGAATGAGCAATGTTTACAGCTTTCCAGAGATGATTTTCTCAGCCTCTCCCTGGTGTGCCTGTCTGTGCATGTCTGTGTGTGTGTTTGCTTTCACAGTCAAAAGCATTCTTGGCAAATGTAATCTCCAAGTGAAGAGAATGCTCCAGCTGTTTATCTATTATGCCTTTTGGCACCAGGGAGCCAAAAGTTGGACTCCACAATAAAGCAATCAGTTGCACAGAATTTGGCCAGCTCTAATGGGAAAGAGAGGCAGCAGCTATTTTAAAATATCCATTCAGTAGATTGAAAAAAAAGGAGTTTTATAAAGTACATATCTTATTTTTTGCATGAGCAGGATTTGTCCAACAGCTGAGGAAAACAACTTGAAAGAGTTAGAAAGATAAAAAAGATACATTAGCCTAAGAAGCTTTTTTTTTTTTTTTTTTTTTTTTTTTTTTAGTAAATAATGGGGGGAAAAAAAGGCAAAAAGAGGATTTGGTATTGGTATGGGCTGAGGCTCATCTAAAAGTATGTAAGGCTGATTTCACCCATCATCAATTTCATGTACAGATGCTTGTCACAGCCAGTGTTGAGCTGGGAGCATCTCACTTCATCTGCTTGATGTCATCAGATTTCAATAATTCTCCTTTGCATCTCCTGGGACAAAAGGGCACATGATTCCTTGCACCTTAAGTGGTAATTCTTTTAACAGCTTGGATGATGACAGAGAAATGGGACCAATATTTAATATACCTTAGGTGTGTTAAAGTTTAGGCTCATTTTTCATCTGGTGCCACTTTTGTTCTCTTCAAAGTAATTCTCACAGGATTGGTCTTTAGCTTCACGTTGCATCCTCTTTTCTGTTTATACAAGTGACAGGATTGTGCAGCCTAATCTCTTGACATGAAGTAGAATTTAATAATCATAACTGTTGCCTTTCCCTCCTTCCCAGTACTTCCAATAAATTCTTAAACAGAATTTTCTAGAAAATTGGGACAAATTGTTTAAACACAGTGCCATAATCTGGTCCATAATTATAGCCCTCCAAAGGGGCTGAAATTCAAGTTTTCAGGACAATAAGAGGCTTTGCATCAGTACAGAAACTTCTCTTGGCAATTCTACGAGCAGATGTGTGTGTTCAGTTTCAGGCACCTTTATAGTTGTAACCATCCTGGGCAAGGCTGGGGGACAACTGAATGTGTACAATAGAAGGTGGCATTAAACAGTGGGAAAAAAACCTGAAAGAAGCAGGCATGAAAAAAACTTTTCCATTTCCTTTATTTATTCCTTGGTCTCTTGTTAATGCCAAATCTTCTCGTGAAATTACCACTGCAGTTGTTCAAATTGCCAAGTGTTAATGAGAATTTGCAGTCAGGTGGGACTCAAGGAGACAGCTTTACATTTAGAGCTGAGGTGGAGCTGCAGGATAAGTCTGAAAAACCAACTTCTTCCCACTATTTCCTCACTGATTTTCCTAATTTTTGTTCATAGGGTCACATCTAGACTGGTACAGTGAGCATAGGTGAAAAGGTTCTGGGGAAAGACTTTTGTGAAGAGAGGCCAGGATCTGCCTGTGTCAGATTTGGAAACCAAATAAGTAAATATATAAAAAATTATTGAGTTACACAAGTCTGCTGTGCTGTGAATTGAAACAAAAATAAAACCTGACCCCTGGATTGTGCCAAAAAACCCCCCACAAATTAAAAGCACAAATTATCCCCCAGTACTGCTTAGGCTTATTCTGTACAGCATCAGCACTGAAATTCACAATCAGAACAGGCACAAATTGATTCATATTGTGTTTTATTTTTCAATAAGGTTTGCACTCATTAAAGAAATATTATGATAGCTTTTAGCTACTTTGCAATGAGTCGATTCACTCTGGGTAAAGATCCAAGCTTTTACTCCAGAGCAGGGGAATTAAAGAAGTTATTTTTGGTGGAGCTTTAAAAGGAATATCTGCTTGAGCCCTGTTCAAGAGAAAATTCATAGACATAAGAGGGTTATAGGTGATTTTTGTATCCCCAAAGAACTTGGAGCTCTGAATGGACCAGAGAGTGTGTGCAGGGCCACCTCCCTGGCTGGTTTTCCCTTGCTTGAAGTAGAACTATAATCCTAATTTGTGTTTGTAGCTTTAGCTCTCTAGAAATAGAAACTGATCTTGAAATTACTGCCTTGTTCCTGTCTATTTTGCAGTTAATGTTTGTTTCTGTTAGAAAAATACTCTGTCAATGAGTCAAGGTGCTCTACTGGAAGGCAGAGCTCGCAGCAGAAAATTGCTTTCACTCTCTAGTGACTTATTTTTAAATTAATTGACTTTTTGTCTTACCATATTCAACAATACTGGAATTCTTAGGAGTATCATGATACTTTCTAACAATTACATGAAAGATTTAAATGATTACTTATCATTAAAATAAAAATAAATATTCTATACCATGGGAACGTCCTTGGAAGTTCTGGGAAAGGGGGCAAATGACCTTAATATGTGCAGGTGTTGTATGGTTATTACTCTACCTATAAGGATGGAGAATTGAAGTTTTGAGGGTTTTTTTATAATTGAAACTATTTTTAGTCTCAATTTTTCCCAGAAAAAAATTGATAATACAACATGGACAGGTCACTTTCACAGTAAAACAAGAAATAAGAAAAAATGTATTGAGAAGTTTTTTCAAATAATTTGTTTTTATTGGCAAATCTGCTGTTTCTGATCGCTTACTTTCACATGGAGGTTCAAGTGTGACTTACATGAATTGAGTCTACACATGCATTAAACCAAAAGCTCTTTTTTCCATCATTAATAGGTTGGTTTTGTGATTTTGGAGTAGCTTGCCCTGAAACCGAGCCTGGAAATGTAATTTCATTTTCTGAAAACAGTCAGAAGGTCAGTAAATCTCACCAGTTTGAAATACAGTAAATAATTAATGTATTTTAATGTCTAAGTGACATAAATAAAATTTATCACTCTTTGAATAAAAGCTAACATTTAATGTTTATGCCTTCAGAGAAGTTGCTTTACTTAAAAATTATGCAATTTGCATAGCCAGTGCATATCTTTTTAAAGAAAAAAAAAAAAAAAAGAAAATCTTGCTTTTCTGAGGGAATTATATTTACTTTGAACCATTATTTGACAGTTGAAAAATGTTTTTTAGTAATTTTTTTATTATTTCACTATAAGAGGTATTTCTAATTGGTATAGTAAGTACAAATAGTTCAATCTGTTGCATAAACATGACTTTACAACCTGTACTTTTTGAGAATTATTGTAATGGAATACAGGACTAAGCCCTGAGGGTGAGCACTGTAGAAAATGGTTAGAAGAATTCTGAAAAATTCAGGTTGCAAGAGGGTGTCAGTATGTATTTTTGTGATTGGGTTGGAAAATATGAGAGTCCTAGAATCTCACTGGATGGAGCATTTTTCTTGTCTAACTGAGAAATTCTCCAAGCTTGTTTGTTGCTCTGCCTATTGTGGCAGTGACTTATTCCCCTTTTCAGAGATCTGTGAGCATTGCTTTCTGCTCTTCCTTTCCCCCTTTTCCCTGCCATAAAAAAAACATTCCCAAAGAAACTGGCTATAGCAGAGCAAACATTTTGTAAAGCAGTCCCTTAAATAGATAATCTGCCAAAAGAGAGAAGAGGAATTTCACTGCAATTCCCTTGCCCCTGGCATGTACAGCACAGTAATCACTGACCAATTTCTTATTTTAAGTGTTTATTCTGTTGTTTTCTTGTACTATGCAGCCTTGATAACAAAAAGGAGAAAAATCCTGGCTAGACTGAAAATGAATTTTCTCCAAAAAGAAAAAAAAAAAAATCACTTCTCTCCTTAAAAAGCACACAAAGTCTGTAAATGCTCTCCTAAAAGTTGAAACCTGTTTATTTGATGAGAATCCACAGCATAGCTGCCTGATTCACTTCCCAGTTCTTCACTGACCTTTTGACTTCCTTACTGCTGCGTGACACAAATTGTGTGATCCTGTCTGTGTGCTGTTTCTTTTTGTCATTAGCCATGATTCATCTTCTCTGTGACTTGTCAAACTTGAGTTATTTTTAATCTTTTGCTCGGCCTCCCTAAAGGCATTATATCATATCTCCTGACACTGCACATGATCTCTCAATCCCTATTGTCCTTACCCTATTCAGATTCCTCGTGTTTATTTCCTACCCCTGGTAGGGTTCCATCTATTATTGCTCTTTTTAATAAATCTGCAGTTTTTGACAAGCTACAGCCACTTTCATTTTTCCAAACAATTTGTATGAACCTGTTAAACAAAATCAGTCGCAGTAACAAATCCTTCAGGGCCTCTGTTGTTATATTCTCATTTGGCAGGAGATTGTTCCAGGACACAATTTTATGGCAAAATATATTTCAGACAGTTTAGTTTCACCTCTCACTTCATTAGCCAGAGCAATATCTGGAAAAGTTTGCTACTCTTCTTGCTATTTTGATTATTTCTGCCCTTTTAAAATGTGGGTTGTGCTGAGCTGAGGTTTTTTTAATTATTTACTGACCACAGTAAAGGAGATTTCCTTCTCTTCTGCTGTGCCTGCAGTGAGAGGATGTGAGGAAATGGTCTTAAAATGAGACAGGGGAAATTCAGATTAGATATTAGACAATTTTTTTTCACCATTCAGGTGTTATGGGTGGACAATTGGACTGGATGATCTCAAAGGTCCTTGCAATCTTGATGGTTCTATGATTCCATGGATTCCCACTTGCAATATTTAAGTGAAAGGAAAATCAAATCTGTTTGCCTTTGTTTCAGAAGTGAAGCTGGAATTAAGCTTAAGGTTTGTCTTGTTTTGTTTTTATTGATAATGTAATTGTTAAACTTTTGCTGCTGAGAACTGTAAGAATATTGGCAATTCAACTAGAAGTAATTTTCATAAACAGCAGGAATTTAGGATATAACCTCATCTTTAAGAGAACCAAAATATGTTCAAAAACAGGAAAAGCACAGTTTAAACATCCAAGCAATTGTAATTCTGCTATGTCATGACATTTCAGTCCTGCTTCCACGTAATTACTGTTTTCAGGATGTAGAAAATTATATACAAGTAGTAGAGTTGCTGACATTCTTGCATGGGTTTCAAAAGTCAGTTTCAGTGACACTTAGGATCTGCTTAACTCACTTGGGAAACAGAAAATGGAACTAAAAAATCGAAGCTACTTTGCTGCTTCTATAGTCTCTGCTCAGAAAAACTGTATCTTTGTTAGTGTTCTATTTGATTTATGAAATCTAAATGAGAGAGGAAATTACTGATTAAAATAGGAATTAGTGTTTAGACAACTGTGGAATGTATGTGCTGTCCAGTGGAAGTTGTGTGCCTCTGAAGAGAGGCATACTTTCCTAGTACCCATATAAAATTACACTGAACATGTTTGGATGTGGGGCTGAACCAAAGTGTTTAACTGCCATGATAATATTTTTGTTGCTTTTCATTATATTTCCTTGCAATCCTAACAGGTCCGGATCAAATATATGCAACAAAGTTTTATGATTTTGGTTTTTTGATTTCAAGAACATGAATTAAAAATTCTTTGTTATGGAATAACAGTGAAATATAAACTTGGGAAAAATCATGCTGATGATGAGGCAGGTTTTCAGTTTTGAAATTAATTTGGCAGTGCCGTGGGTTATTCAGAGTTACAGAGACCCTTCAATTTATGCACATCTTTAAGTTAAACTGGGAGTTTGATTTCTCATTTCAGCTAAGATGGGGACACTGAGCAGTGTTGGTGCCTGGTTACTCCACAGTGCCTGACAGCTCTCTTTTGACTGCAAACAAAATAAATATTCTCTCTTACCTAGACTGATGCTGGCCACTGTGAGGCGGAGTTCAGAAACCTGGGGGCTGCATGGCCCCGTATCCAACCCAAGGGCTCAGTCTCAGCCCTAAAAAGTTCTTTTCCTCCTCGGCTGGAGATGGTCAATGGGCTGTAAACTGTCAAGACTACCAGCACCTGTGTGCTTCTGTCCAAGGGTAAATACCCAGCTCTGAAAAATAGTGCTAAAATCTTCTTTTTCTAGGTTGATTTCCAATGTCAAACAGTTTGACAAACTCATCAGATTCAAGGTAAATCTCTCTGCTTTTTATGAGGGAGTGAAATGTTGAAGTATTGAAGGAAAATGTGAAAACTGTTTCGGAGGGCAACAATTTTGTTGTTGATGGAATTGAAAACTCAGGTCTTTGAGTTTCATGTCTGTTCACCCAATATCCTGCCCATTTCTCTGGTTCATCTAGTTAGTGGCTTATTTAAATATATACCACATCACATAGAGTGAAGTGAATTATTTTCCTTGGTAAAACTAATGATATGCCCAGAAAAGATGAATTATTAGGTTTCCAAAACACAGATTAAAAAACCCCCATGGAATTAAAAAAAAATAAAATAAATGAGCAATGATATTTCCAAGCATCATAAGCAGCAGGGGCAGGTAGATTGTGGTGTGTTTTATGTTATTTTTTCGGGCTGCTGTGTGGACTATTCCATCAGTCTTTGGCTGTTACAGGAGTGGGAGGTGATGCAGGAAAGGAAAGGCTGAACATTTACGGGCATGGGTGCATTTACCTCTTGTTCTAAAGCAGCTGAATTAGAAGGAAATGAATGTAAAAAGGCTGATGATTGAACACTTCCCAAACTCGTGGAAAACGCTCACATAAACTTCTCGGTAGTAGCTGAATGAATTAATAAAGGGATTTCCAGCTCCCAGCCAAGCAACAGGCAGCAGTAAGTTTCCCTGCTATTAGTAAGAGGCTGCTGGGCAGAACATGATCTTAATTTTTTGGAGTGTTTCTCAATCATATGGATTTATAGAGGAATACATCTTAGTGTTTCTGGTTCACATACTTCATCAGGAGTGGCTCACGAGTCTCAGAGCTTGATAAATATTCAGCTGGCCTTATCTGATCCTTTCCTGCACTCTTTTGGAAAGCTTGTTGAATTTTATTCTGCACCTTTCCTGCTTTAGAGCTGATAAATACTAGATACTGAAATCATGTAAACAATGTCAGTGTTTTTAAGGTTTTTCAGAGCTAAAATGCCCCATCTGATCATGTTTCACCCTTTTCAGAAAATAAACAGGATGCAATAGATTTTTATTATCTTCTGTTCCAAAACTATGTCAGATTAGCTGCAAAATAACTTTTGTTTGACAATGTTGTATAAATACTTTTTACTTGAATGGTAGTGATACCAAAAGATTTAAACCCAAGAGCTTTGAAGTATTGTCCAATTGTCTCAGTGTATACAGCATTAAGAAATGTTTTAACTTTTGTAGCTTTGAAGGGTGTCTTAATATTAAGCAAAAGCTGGTGTGCTTCTGCACCACATGGAAATGAGGAAATATTCAAAAGCACTTTTCCTTTTTGATAGTCCTTTATTGGGTGATGCTGAGTGACCACTTCAAAGATGAACCCCCTGCATTTGTGTGTTTGCACAGATCTTAACTCCAGCCCAACTGGGGCCTAAAGAACTGATGTAGTACAAAAATGACTGCTGGAGTTTTTAGGGAAAAGAGCCACGTTTTAAATCACACTTTCATGAATCTTAGTCCCTTATTGTGAGAAATGATGGATTGTACAAGTTGCTTTTTATAAAATATTTCAGAAAAAAAACCCAGAGAAAATTCAGGAGGGGGAAAACCAAAATGTATCTTGATATCATTATTGAATTTGGTAGCAGAAAGAAGGAAAAAAAAAAAAAAAGAGAGAACTAGATGTAAAAAAACCGCCAAAAGACATCAATAAGTGTTTGAAAAAAAGCCTGAAAGCTGTGTGGATTTGCAGCCTAAAAAGAAAGTCTTTAAAATATCCTTTGAGTTAAACCCCGTTGTGTGATCCCATCAGCATCAGGAGCTCTAATAAGACCATCAATTTTCAAATGCACTGGCAGTTCATCAGGTTTCCTACTGGTGTCAGTGCAGTGGTGGTGTTGCACTGTATTGAAATTCCTGCAGTATTCCCATTCCAGCAGTTTACATCTGTTCCTGCATTTGCAGGGGTAGGGACAGTTTCAGGATGGGTCTTCAGCCCATAAAAAGCACTTCAAAGGAAATCCATTTAGAATGAAACATCCTTTTAATTTTGTCACTTCTTGCAACGAGGGAACTTTGGAAAAAGAAGCCTGAGGATGAAGGCAGCAAATAAAGCTGTGATAAAAGCCTTTAGATATTCATCTCCCTTTCTGTCACTATGTGCTCCGTGGCCATTGTCTTCTTGCCTTGAGATACCATTCATCTCTGGGAATTTTTACCTCAAACCTTGTGAAAATGGAACAAAAAAATTGAAGGTTTTGAGTAATATTTGGAAGTATTATTTTAAGAGAATATTGAATTTGATAAAAAGTTTTTTTTCTTTTGAGTAATTGAAATATGATTAATTTTTTCAGAAATGGTCAGTAATAAGTGAAAAGTTCATCTTTTAAAAGTTTATTATATTTTCTGGTAGTCTTCCTACTCAAAAGAAAAATAAACTATTAGAAACTTTTAATAGTATGGGATAATAGATATGCTCATGATGGGTAAAAATGACAGAACAAGCAGGAACAAAAGTACTTTTGTGCTTAAGACTGTTGGATGAAGTTTAAAAGAAGACATATTATTCCTAGATTATAAGCATTCAATAACATCAAAGAATACATGCTCAGCATATGGATACATATATTCAATATAAATAATTTTTTTTCTCCTCCACTCCTCAAATATTATTTTTAAACTATTATTGAACTTTTATTTAATTCTGTGAAGTGTTTCCTTCTTTTATATCAGAAGTGCTGGTGAAATTTATGCCAAATGGAGGCCTTATTGTTGATTTAATATAATTTGAGTACAAAAATATCTATGCAGCACAGTAGCCAGTGCCAATGATCCAGAAGTGCTTAACTCCATTAATCTCATGTTAAAGATATAGATAATTTCCTACAGAGATAAAAAGTGACAGGCAATATAAACTCAGAGCAGTCTTACCAGAAACAGGGACTTTGCATGGTTCCTCTATGCTCATTTTTGCATCCTTCCCAAATACCACATGAATTTCAGTGGTATCAGGCTTTGTGCAAGTACATAGAAACCAGTGGGAGGAAAATTACAAAGGGAACTTTTGTTTGATTTTCTGGATATTTATTCTGTGCAGAATTTTGTATTTCCCAGGGGTTTTCTCTTTTCAGTGAAGCTGGCTGGCCTGGTTGAAGGGTACAGATTTCCTGCCCTTGTCTCTGTAGGTTTGGCATCACAACAGCCCTGGTGCCTTCAAAGAGAGAGGGGGAGAGAGAGAGGGTGGAAAGCCCAAAGAGACTCAGCCCCTGCATCCCAACTGTGCTTCTGACTGGCTTTTTAAGGAAAAGAAGATGAAAGAGGCCTGAAAAAAGAGGGGCTCTCATGGAAGAGAGGAAGGGAGCACGAGGGGAATATCTCAGAATTATGGAGCTCCTCCCCTGCCAGCCCCTGGGTGCCATCAGTAATGATGGTACCACCGTGGTAGGGTGGAAATGCAAGACAAGATCTTTGCTCTCTGCCTGGGGCCAGCAGAGATGCCTGAAGAAATCTCTGTCCCCGAGCACTGAATTTTATTTAATCTGGTTTCTAGGCCAGCATCAGCTGCATGTTCTGGCTGGGCTGTCCTTTTTCCTCACAATTAATATTTGGAAGAGACCCAGAGCCAAAGCTCCGTAGATAATCCCTCAGGAGAGGAGTGTGAGAGTGCCTTTGCCAGTGTGGTGCTTTTTGGGTGCTCTTCTCTTAGGTGGGCACTGTGCATAGAGAACTACTTTGGCTTCTAGCTCATTTCTAATTTCTAACTCTGAGTTGAAATTCTGGATTTCCTGCATCACAGACCTATCACTCTGTCCTGGATTCCTCACTTAACTTGTCTGAAACACACACAGTCTCCCTCTTCACTGGCTTTTGAAGTTTCATTCTTTTCTTTTCCTCCTGAAAAAAGGGAGAGCATTCCCTTTGATTTTACTGCCCTTGGATGCATCAAGCAGCTCCGAGTGAGAACATTTGAAATGATGTATTGACATTTCAGATGGATCCCTGGCAGCCTTTCATGGCTACTGGTGCCAGGCTGGGGTTTGACAGAGTGGCCTCCACCGAGTCGCTTTGCAAAAAGCACATTGTTGTGTGAGGTGTTCTCCTGGTATTTCATACTTGAAGCCAAAATGAATATTCAGGGAGAAGTAATTAAGGTGATTTGTGTGCACTGAGGTGAGGAAAGGTGGGCCTGCAGGTAGAGGGGGCTGATTTGTCTGTGGGGAAGGCCCTGCTGGGGCAGGGGAGCAGCTCCCTGCTGCACCGTGACACGCACAGGTGTCCCCAGGCCGTGGGCTCCTCTCGCTCTGGGCAGGGTGGGAGCTGATTTTCAGAGTTCAGCAGGTTGTGGGCTGAACTGGTGATCTTGGTGCCACCTGTTTCTGACCTGACTTTGGCCAGGATTAGGTGCTGCACAGTTCTTCCCCTCCCTTATACGTGGAACCCGAATGTGCCCCTTCCTTGGACCTCATTGTTGGGTTCAGTCTATGTATAGTGGCAGAGATTTCAAGTCCTAATGTGAAAAGACAGTTTTGATGTCACTGAGAAAAGCGTCTGAAAACAGTTCTTCAGTAGCAGAAGTTGGAAAAAAATTAAGTTACAAAGATATTGAGTGGCTTTCTACAACCACTAACTTTGCAACTTCCCTTTTCGAGAGGATCACCCTATCATAAAATTCATTTTTTAAATTTCTTTTTGCCATTTTTAGGCACCTGCCCATTGTACATGACACGAGCTGACAGGGGAGAAGGTAAGATTGAGGAGGAGGAGTAGGTTGTGGTTCTTTCTGGTATCAGCTTGTTTTGTGCAATCATTTTGTACCCTCAACCCCATTTTCTTCTCCTGGAAGCTGCAGGACTACATCAACCAAATCTCTTGGGAGCAGCAAGTCCCAAAAGATGTGACTCCTGTGTCACCAGGGAATGAGGAGGAGGAGGGAGGGTGGCAGGAGGGGACAGTTTCAATGGCAGGAAAAGGGACTCCCAGGGCATTTTTTTTTGTTTGTTTATTTATATTTGCATTTTGCACGGAATAACTGTTTTGGTTTTTAATGATGTGTGAGGAGTGTTGCCAAAAATAGAAAACATTCATTTGAATTTTCAATGAAGCTGATTGTACCTCTCTTCCATTTAATTTCCATGAATATTCTAAGGAATATAAAGGGAATATTCACTGGAGCAATAAATGTTATGCTAATTCTGTGGGACAAAAATGGGAAGTGAGTTTCAAATTCCAAATATTCGCAATGATAACCTATTTTATGCAGTACTCATTCAAAAACAGGTTTAATTTGCATTGAAGTCAGAAGCTTGAGGGTGTCTCTAGACTTCAGGGTATTTGTATAGCTTCTGCAGAATCAGTGCATGAGCCATGAAGCTAAAATGCATCAAACAAAATTGTGTGTGATGAAAGGAAGGCAAATTTTAGGAAAAAAAGAGAAAAATATTTAATTGTTAAAGCCCAGACAAACAGTTAGATATCCTGGTTGTCTGAAAGTTTTCATTGGAATAATTCCATCATGGTTTTTGTAACTGCCTTGAACATTCCGATGGTGCCTTAATTTTCTTTTCTTAAACCCATTTGGACAAGGGAGAAATTTTTCCATAAACTTTTGCAGTCTTTGTTGATTCCTCCAAACTGAATGAGGAGCGTGGCAAAAAGTTTTGTGAGGTTGGTGCTGAGAGTTTGCCTCTTTCTGGCATTTTCCTGCTACTGCTGAATTTTCAATAAAAGCCAATATCTGTTTGCATAATTATATTGACAAACAGTTATATATCTACTAGAGAACAGACCATTAAGCTGTTTTATAATATGCTTGTGCTTTGCTTTTTTCCCTGAAGTTTTCTTTTTATAAAGAAATTTTAATAAGCAGGACTTTAATAATGCTGAATTTTGGTATATTTCCAATATTTATTTTAGAGTTATTTTAACCCATATTTAGGCCATTCACCAAAGCTTTTCCTCTGAGGATTTTTCTGCCCAAAAGGCCTCCTTCAGTGCAGACTGGTATTTTGACACTGTGTTAACAGGGGGTGCATTTAATTTTACATTGATACTTTATTTCATTTTCATTTAAGCTTCTTGCAAGTGCCACAATAGAAAATGAACAAATCTGGAATAAGCGTGCAGGGAGGATAATTTCAGAATCTGTAACACATGCTTTGTTGTGCTGAATATTTTTTTCCTTTTGTAGAAAGGAGAAAGCCTAATACTTATGGGCTTCAAGATTTTAATATAGTGTCAATAAAACTTCAATGTATTATCTATATGTGAGACAAATGCTTTGAAATTTCCCCACCAAACCAGCTTGATTGGCTTCTTTTCCTCCCTTTCAATGAAAATGCAAATCAATAAATAGTGTTTCATTATCTTGTGGCCAGAAGCTGATTTGGCAATGAATTGTGTTGGATATGAGCTCTGTGGCTGAGGGGGTGCTTACAAGGAGCAGGTGATGGATGCACTCCCCTTTCACCTTTGGAGACCTCACTTTAATCCTGCCATAGGTCACACTGGGAATGAGTTTCTGTGGGCATGTTTTACTCTTTAGGGCTTGACTCTCCACATCATAAACCCATCAGGCCACACGATGTAGTTAGCAGTAAATGGCACAGAAAAGCTGCTGACCAGATCAGCAGGCAGCATTGGGAAGGGTAGTTCTTGTCCCTCAGCAGAACTGTGACTGGGAGCAGCCAAGCTCAGTTTGTCCTGAATTTCAGGCTCATTTGAAAAGCATTTTTTTCCCAGAGACCTTCCTGAAACTCCTTCACGGACCCAAGTGCAAACTCTAGAACTGAGCATTTTAATATATTCGGGAAACACCCATTTGACAGCAGCTCTTGTTGATTATTGGAGCTGCAGTGAGAAAATAAACCAATCCATAAGAGTAAAGAGATGTTCTCAGAGGTGACTTTAATTCCAGTGTGACCTGTGCTCCCCAGGCAGCCTGGTGACCCCATCCCAGGCTGAGCAAGAATCCTTGAGCCAGCGCTTGGCGCCGCATCCAGAGCCTCACGACAGGAGCTGTGCCTCGAGTGGAGGTGAGAGGTTTATTATTTCACACATTCTGTGTGTGCCTTCATCATGCACACCCCCTATTTCTCATAAACTGCCTCCCTGCTGAGCAGGAAAAAGGAAAAGCTGAGAGGAAAGCGGGAGGGATCTGTCTGCAAGAGGCACTTGTGCCGCTCACACACGCAGGTGCAACGGCCTCGTCAGCTGCTGTGCCCCTGCTTCACACCAAGCCTGCACGAATGAGCATCCCCAGATTAGCTGGTAGGCCTTTCATTTAGCATTTCAAGGTATGACTGTGTTTCTGGCATGTGCTGTAATCACAGGGAAGAGTTTTGATGGATAGCAGAGGAGGAGAGGGAGAGAGATGCTCACTGAGACCAGCTGATGCATACAGGGTCATTTATGTCTTGTCCATAAACATGTGAAGTACAAGAAGAGACCCCTGGGAGGCCAGTGACACTAATGGAAAAGTTAAGTGTGAGACTGTACAGCTGAACTTGATGGTTTTTATTCAGAGTTGTTATTAATTTAGACAAAGCAATCTAGAGCTGTCAGGAGTGCAACCTCTGCATTCACTTCTGTAAGTTATCACAGTGTCCATCACCTCAATCATAGGAGCTCAGGTGTGGGTGTTTGTCTTAGAGGTGAATCTCAACCTGCTGGGTTAACTTGTGGTTTGGAAGGAAACAATTAACTTTCATTCTCTAATAAGTCATGGGGTTATTTTTAAGATTGCCTTTTTAATAAGCTTGTTTCACTTTGTTAGTAGTTAATCTGCTTTAAAGTGGTACAAAGTGAAAGTGTGAGCCCAGATGCAACAGGTTGAGTAGCAGGCATTACCCTTTGTCTAACCAGACTGTGGATGGCCATCAGAGGCCATTAGTTCCCAAATTCCAAATATTCACAGGTATTTCTGAGCTTGTAAGGAAAGCTGGAGCCAGCAGTGCTGAACTTCTGTTCTCATTTCCAGTTACACTTGAGTACCAGCTGTACCATGTAATAGTTGTAACATTTTTTTCCTTCAAAGAGAGCATCCCTCACCCTGATGAGAATTGCAGCCTGAAAAGATCATTCTGATTCACTGGTCTCAACTGTCACCTCTCTGACCCCACAAAATAGACTTTTCAGCTTTTGTGCATCACCTCCTGCTTTCCCTGTGCACGGTGCATTCTCATCACCTCCTCCTCCAGGCTGACATTTGATTCATTGAGCTGCATTCTGATAGAGAAATCCCACATTAGCCCCTCTTCTTGGGAGACTGACAAAACCTTTATGATAGATAAGCTTTCTTCTGAAGTTTGAGAGAGCCTAGTGTATGCCTGCCTTTTTTTTTTTTTTTNTTTTTTTTTTTTTTTTTTTTTTTTTTGTGATTCTGCACCTATGGGGTAGGGCAGCTTCAGAACCAGGACGTCTGTTACATGATATTTTTAAACTCTAGCCATGGAGAAGCACAAATGATTTCATGTAATGTTAAACAACAGCTAGGTTCTCTTTCCTTTTCCTTATCTAAGGAAACATAACTCACTCTGTGCCTGTGTCCCTAATTAGTAACACTTGCAAGCCTTGACCTTTCAGCAGAGAGCTCAGCTCAGCCTCATCTGTAGAGAATTGCCCCCATGATGTAGCTGTGCATAATAATAAAAACAATTTAAAACGCATTAAAACGTTAAAAAAACCCCACCAAAACCCAAACCACTTAAAAGCTTAGACCCAGACTTCTCCACATTTATTCACGTTGAGCACTAATTTGCTCTGGTAATGGTCCCAATGAGGCAGTTTTAAGATACTGTGGACTGAAAGTAAGAACATTGTTTAATAAATAAGCAGTTGTGTCCTTCTTTGCTCATTTATGGCTCAATGTTCTTTGTGTCCAGCTCATGATTTGTTCCCAGGACCAGCCTGCTTTCAACACTTTGCTCCTTTGCCTTATTTTATCAGATTATTTCTCATAATCTGGAAGAAATAACAAGATGCTAAAGCACCAGCTGGAGTGCACTGATTTTGTCCAGACGGCTGTCACTGTTAGGGATGACTGAAAATGTTTATTTACTGAGTGACAGTAAGACTTTTTTCTTTTTTTATGCCATAACCATATATATTGCCAGACCTCAGTTTCTTATTCCAGATCATGAAAGTGTCCTCTGCCTGAAATAATTTTAAAATTTAACCAGCTCTTATTCAAAAACATTGATTTAGTATACGTATCTGTCTAGTTCAGGGAAAAAAAAAAAAATGAGACTCCAAAACCAATACGTTGTCTCTCAGTTGGTTCTTGGTTCTGTAGAAAAATAATGCAGCATACAATTATTTTCTCTCTAGTCAGTACACTTGTCCAGGGATTTCCATGGGATTTTCCACCTGATTACTCTAAACTGGACTTACTGGAGAAACAAATGATGGGTGCTTACAGCATCAGAGCTGCTATTGGTTGTACCTTAAATCTAACTTGTACAGGTTCTCTTGTAAGATTTCCTTATTTTCTCATGGAGAAAATAATAGCTTTTAGTTTTATTTGGAGAAGAAATTATGGTAAGCCCTGGTACCAGGGGGGCTTACCATACGTTGGATTCCTTTTCTAATTAGGATGAAATTATGTTAAAATAAATTCCTCACCTTGAAGGTTTCATACATTAGAGAAGAAAATTTCTGCTTTAAAAAAAAAAGAGGGTTTACTGTTACATAAGCAAAATTGGGAACAAAATCTGTGCCTGTTTTCCCTTTCCTTTTGTGAAGCCAGTAACAGTGGCTGCCCATTGTCAGACAAAATAATACCAAAATTTGTCTGCTATTATGCATTTTACTGGTATCTCCTCCTTGCAGTAGACATGCCAAATCTATCCAGGTGTTATTTTAATGCCCAACAGCTTGTGAAAAATACTCCCCTGACCATGTGTAGAGGCTGAATAACCAATCAAGCCAATCCAGGCCTTGCTGTGAATCCCAGGGATGCTGTGTGATGGTTACCACAGGGCTTGGATTTGGAGGAATGTGTTTTTTCAAGATTAAAAGAGGGAGTGTGAGCCTGATTCAAGGAGTTCATTCTCTCCAAGGTGATAGTGCCCATCAAGTTTTACCTTTTTATGCAAGTATATATTATACACTGCAGATTATCCTTTCATAGGCTTTTCCCCCCAAATATTTCCATTTTGTAATGTTATAAAATATGAATATTACTCTGTTTGATCTAGTAAGTGGGGATGTTTCTCTTCAGCTCCCCTCACTTTAATTCTAAAGAAAGAATACATTCTTTTGGTAATTTATTTGCTTTTGACTGTTTAATAAGAGCTGTTAACCTCCAGTTTTGAACATTTGGGGTTTTTAAATTCAGATTTGTAGTGTCTGAAAAGAGTAATGTGTCTGCATTTACTTTCCAGACTTCTGGAGCTGTGATGAAAACAAGATTAAAGAAGAAATCGTTGGCAGTGGAGTGCTACAACTGAACTGCTGACTTTTTTTCAGTGGATATTAAGGTATCTTTAGCTGCCATTTTAGCAAAATAGGCTAAATTCTCTTCTATATTGTATTCTAAATTTCAGGAGGTACATATAGAGGAAAATGATGCCCTGCTACTTGAAGTGTTCATTTTTCTACATTTTTCTATTGATGTTGGATCTTTTGCTGTTGCACCTTACACATTTGTAAGGGCCTTTTCCTGCAGCTGCCATGCAAATAGCTGTGTGTTTTAGACAGCTGAGGTCATACCTAACTCATCTCCCTTAAAAGCTACCATTTCAACAACTCCTCCCCCTGCTACTTGACCCAGGCTCTGTCTGAGCTGCTCAGCTGTGGAAACAACTGAAAAGGAAACAGATAATGATGGTAAACTGGGGTGTCCTGGTTCTCTTTGTGTATGGCCATTGTAATACAGCTCCAGCAGGCCAACAATGACTCATCAGTGGCACCAAGCCTGCAATTTTGCTGTGTTTGCAATTTCAGAGAAGAAAAGCAGCTCACAATTACACGTATTAAACTTTCAGATGATGCAGAAATTATGACGTACATCACTTACATTATCAGCCAAACCCCAGGGAGAGGACATCAGATCTTTATGCGGCCCAGGTGCACATTTCTTATAATTTAATCAGCTCAAAGCACCCTCATTTCACCAGAGAACTCTAATTCATGCCTTGAAAACCACACCGTGCCCTCTGTCTCCCCCCTGCTGCCGTCAGTAAATTACAGCTCACCATTCATAGCCCTTACCTGCATTTAATCCAGAGTTCAGCCAGCTCTGCTCCACAAGCTGAAAAAGCTGGACAAAATGCCATTAATTGTCTTCATGGAGATTATGAATAGCAAAAGTGACTGCTTAAAAGAACCCCAACAACCCAACAAGCAATAATAATAACCAAGATAATGTGGTTTAGGCAAATGCACGTGAGAAATGTGTTCGTGGTGGTGTCTGGGAATGATGTCCCTTAGCTCAGCGAGGATGCATGTGGGAGAGAGCCAGATACCTGTCTGATTTCCTCTTTTCTGCCCCCTTTCCTTTCCCCAGGTTGTCACAGGCCAGGGAATAGGCTTGCAGGCTGAGGAAGCAGCAGTCCTGGTGGGGGGAACTCAGCTCACCTCTTGGCCAGATCAAAGTCAAATTTGGAAATGCAGTTAGGTATGATCTCAGCTGTCTAAAATATACAGTTATTTGCATGACAGCTGCAGGAAAAGGCCCTTACAAATGTAAAAGGTGCATGTGCAACAGCAAAAGATTCAGCATTAACAGAAAGATGTAGAAAAATGAACGCTTTAAGTAGCAGGGCATCACTTTGCTCTATATGTACCTATTGAAACTTAAAATACAGAAGAGAGGGGTGGGGTTAGAGGGATGACCTAAGTAAATGCCATGGGAAGTGGGATGCATTTCCAGAGGGTAGAAAGGTGATTCCAGGCTGGGAGCAGGTTTTTGAGGGGATGTGTGTGGGTTTATTTTTGCCTACCCAGAGCTTGCTGCCAGCATGGGTATTCCTAATTCCCAGTGGTGCTGGGGGATCCTTAGGAGAGTGAGGGGCCCTCCATCAGAGCAGGGGGCTCAGGGACAACCCCAGCTCTGGTTTGTGCCTCTCCCCCTCTGCTTGTCCCTTGGCTGCCCCACCCTGGAGAGGTCCTCATGGCCCTGAGTGCTGGAATTGGCCATCTTTGTGTCCCCCAAAAAGCTTAATGAAGAAGCTGGAGCTCCTGTTTTGAAAGCTGCCCAAAGAGGATTTGGATGCTCTGCTCTCATTAAAAAACTGGAGGGAAAACAGGTGCCAAAATCCTGTTGTTGACCTCGTAAATCTGCCTGCATCAAAAATCTCCAGAGAGTTGAGAAAGACAAATGCCTCTTCAGCTGACTGGCACTGGCTGATATCACACCAGTTTCAAAGTATTTTCTTTCCTTATGTCTTTTTTTCTTTTCCTACTCCAAAATGAATGGTGGGGATGGGGAGAAGAAACCCACCTAAGAATTTTTAAAAATGTTTTTCATTTTGGAATTATATTCTTCTCTTATTTAAATTTCATTTTAAAGGAAATTTAAAAAAATCCCGCTAGTCAACTAAAAAATTAATTTTCTTACTGTTCTAGTTAAAACTATTTCTAGGTACAGAACATGCCAGTCTTTGTAGGTATTAGCATAAACTAGGACAAAATATTGAAAATTAAGGAATGTACTTTATTTTTCATCACCAAAAGAGTATTTTTACATTCAACGAGTGGGTGAAGAAAAGATAGTCAAAGCTTAATTTCCACTTTACAAAAACATTTCCATATGTTTTACTCATACGAATAATTCACAAGAAATGAGTCACAACTAAGAAGAGAAAAAATCTTCCATAGACATGAAGAAAAATATTAACAATGGTTACTACTTATTACATCTTGCTTTAAAAATAAAAATGCAGTGGAGGTTAGAGGGGACCAACATGCTTAATTTCTGTTAGCTGAGCTTTGTCATTTGGTAATCAGGGTAAATAGTGCAGGTTTTATGAAAGGAAAATAAGTTACCTTAAAAATTCATGATTCCTGCCTAACATATCTGAACTTTTATACATTTAAAAGGTACAGAACATCTAAAGAAATCGTATTGGCTCATTCAGAATAGTGTTAAGTGTAATAATAAAAGTCCATTCACGTAATTGTAGGGGAAGTTTCTGATAATCTGATATATTTCCTCTGGTGACTAAAACATTTTGCATGATGAGCTGAGACACTGGAGTATTTTTTCAAGTTTATGGATTTGTCAGTGTCATCACAGTTCATTGTCATCACAGTCATTAACAGGGCTCCCAGTGCTTGTTCTTGGAATTTAACAATAAACACCAGAATAAATTAATGAAGATCCTCTTTCCAGAAAAGACCTGCTGCCCATCAGTACTGTGTGTCCCAGATAAAGGTAATCCTGATGTCTTTTTCTCTGATATTCCTGGTGGTGGTGAAGTTAAACATGCTTCAGATACATACAGAATGACTGAACTATTCCTTTTTCCCTTCCTGTTTTTGATAATTATTATTAGCCTCTCCATAGTGAAAGTCTGTTGCTGCATGAGCGGTGGTGTTCAGTATTTTGGAATTTCAACTCTGCAAAACTGTGCAGTTTGTTTTGTTGCCTTGGGAGTGGAGGTGGATGTGATGGAGCAACAGGTTGAGGCTGCAAAATGACACACAGAGATCAGAACATGGAGCAAATCCCTGGAAACCCTCAAAAAAAGCTGGTAACAGATCTGAAAATAAGTCTGAATGCCTGTTATTGTGATGGTGGCACACCTCTCTGCAGGTTTGAGCTATGTCAGAGCAGCTGAAGGTTGTGTGTAGTTACAGAGGTGACATCACAGAGTGTTATCCATGTGTGCAGGTTTGGATTCTGCCCCTTATTTATGGGACACACAATTTGCATTGCCTGATATTCTGTGTGAGTGGTGAACACTTTAAATCTCAAGTACCTTCAAGCCCACAAGAGTTGCCAGCACCATAGAAAAATGAAAAGTTGCTGCAAACCATTTTCCCTCAAATTCTTCACTGAAACATTTCCCCTTACTTATTGTAAAAGCAATACGTGTTTCCCCAGAGGATTCCTTGGCTTTCCTGCTCTTTTGCTGGTGCCAGGTCTCAGTGCCAGGGGTTTTTCTCCTGCCTGTTGTGGTTCCTTGAGCAGGAATTGTCTGGAGGCCACGGACTGATTTGGCTGCAGGCAGCAGACGGGGCTGACATGGCATTGACTCCTGGTCTGTTTCAGATTATAACTATTGACCCGGGGGTGAAAGGCTCTGGATCCCATTACCAATTCCCTGAGTCATCCTGTTCCCTACAGCAGGGCTTTAAACAGCTGATGCAGGATGCTGGTGCTCAATAGCATCTGCACTAAGAGCACTTACTCAGATTTATTGGCCAGCATAACTTTCAGGTTTTGTTTATTGAGCAGCAAATAGGTATTTTTATGAAGCTGCACTCATGAAATCCTCAAGCCCTCATGCATCTAAACCTTTTGCTGAAGACAGGTATCTTGAATAAGAATTAAAGACAAGGCAGTCTGAAGTTATTTTAGAATCCTAGCATACTGTTATTCACAACAATTTACTGGGTATATTAAAAGCTCTGAAATCAGGAAATCCCCTGGTGTCACATTTTTCTAATTTGAATGCTGTGGCAGTCCTTTTAATTTGTGGCTGGGACTTAGGACACTTTCTCATTACTGCTATCTGAAAAGCTACACATCTTTGCATTTCAGCCCTATTGTTTAGTGTGTGTCTCTGAATGGAGGAGAACTGAGATAAAAGGGACCCAGAGTTAGGGAGGGGAATCCTTCTTGTTCCTGGATGCAGGGGAAAATCTGGACCACCACCACCACCCTGTCATGTTTATCAGCTGATTTTTGCTTTCTTTTTTCACATTACTCTAAACAGATGTTGTGTCCCATTTTGTCTGTATTATTGTCTAAGCAGCTTTTGGTTTCATGATACAACAAAAATGAAGCTGCTAGGCACCAGATATCTCAAAATTTTCACTGATTTCTTATATTTTTACATAAAAATTGTGTGGTCAGATGCATTGAAGACAATCACAGCACCAGAATTTGGTAGGGAAGAACTTCAGATTTTTTGCTTCAACATAATTTAGTCTCTATGGTATGATTTTTTTTTTTTTTTGCTCCTCTCATTTGCTCTGAAATACCTCCACTTAAAAAATAATGTTAAATAGATCATTTGGTCTAATAGAAACAAAATTTACTTGCATAGATGCCAGATAATCTTTTGCAGAGCTATTCTTATATAAGTGTATGAAAAAGAGTTTTATACAATAAGTTCTAAAACTTAGAGTGGTCAGTGTTGGATTCATGTTGAACTTTTTTCTCCAAACACACTTAAACTGTGAAATTGTTTTCCTGAACTTCAGGCCATGTATTTATTTTAGATATTAAATTTATAAGTTACTAACATTCCTCAGGCATACATAACTGGTAATTTCCCACACTGTCATGTGGTTGTACTGTTTTTTTTTGTTTTTTTTTTTCTTTTTTCACTTGTGCAAGGCTAAAATTGTCATAGATTGTCAGGGCAACAAAGAAATTGCTTCTTAATATCCTCAATGCATTTGGTTAAGAATTCATTATGCATTTTGTAAAGTGATTTTGGGACACTGGTGAAAATATGTGAAAATAGTAAAAAAAATCTTGGATATAGGAACAGCAATGATAAATGTCTGCTTTTATATGGAAATATAGCAGAAAATAAGAACAGAAGATGTCTTTTTAAGCATCTTTTCTTTAAAAATATCACTAAAAATTTTTTATACTATTGATTGCACATCAAATTGAGGAGCAGATTTTTTATTTTTGAGTATTTCTGATCCTCTTGTTCTTCCAGGAACCTTAAAGCCTGCAAATAGAAATGACAAAACATTTAGGAAAATCAATTTGGAAACTCTTAGTCAAGAATGGCCAGGATTTCAAATGAGAAATGACAAAAGCAAAAAAAAAAAAAAAGAGTAATCTGAAGATTTTATAGGTTGTATTGTCATTAGCTGGAAAGAGGAACAGTCTGGAAGGAAGTGGGCACATTAAATATAACTAAGTCTGCCACATTTCCATCTGCTTTTATGTATCCAAACCAGAAAGGAGCCACCTGCTAATCAGAAGTGCCACATCTCATTTATGAATGCAATTAGTCTTTTTTATTTAATTGTCTTAATTAGTTTGGAAAACTTTAAACATACGGGCAAACAGCAGAAGATCAAAAGATAGCAGTGCTGCAAATGGAGGTCGTAAAAATATGATGAGTAATCAAAGGAGTTCAGGGCAAAATCATGAAAATTGCAGCATAAACAAGGTTGTGGTAAAAATAATAATTAAAAATCCCAGCCAATTTAAACAAAACATTATCTAAACAAAACATATGTTAAAAATGGGAGAGGGAGAAAAGCAGTGAAAATTATGTCCCCAGTGCCTTGGTACCTTCCTCACCTCCAAAAGTCCCATGATATAAACACAGACTGAGGAAAAGGCAAATAGAAAAAGCTCACTTCACCATATTTAAGTATTCTGCTCAAGTACTTAGACCTACTTTGTCTAGGCTTTAGCCGGTTCTTTTTATACCCTTTTTGCTTCTTCAGTTATTTTCATGTAAAAAACCTATATGGGTAGGTAATTTACATACCACACACTGCCATTAAAGGCAACAGTAAGTGAGTTTCTAGATTTCCTCAAGACTTTTGCCCCCTTTTTTTTTTTTTTTTTTTTTTGTTGCTACAGCTGTGAGCACAGCCAAATGCATCCATGGAATCTGCACAAAAAAGATAGTGCAGCTTTCACTGAGGAGCAGAGCCCCTCTGCCTTTGGAAGCAGAATTTTGGGGTTGGGTCAGTATTGGATTAATTATTTGGCACTGGTTTCAACCTGCCAATTGTTAATTTTGGTTCAGTTCTGGTCACTGATATTCCTGGCCCTTGGGGTAAATTCCATGCCTTGAGCAACTTCAGTGAAGTCCCCGGATAAGCTCTGATGCTTTAGGAGGTCTGCATTGATATGATGTGTCCATATAAAAGCCCATTCCCACTCATTATTCTCTTTCATTTCCCTGGAATTTCTCTTTCATTTCACCCCTTCCTTCTGCAAATCTGCATTTCCAGGGTCGAACCATCCCAGGGCCAAGAACTAGAGGATGTGCACCTGACATTTTGGAGCCTGCTGGGAGCATTTTTGCTGCTTGGCATCACAGGGGGCATCCCTAACTTCATCCCTTCCCAGCTGGAATGTCCCTGCTGGAGCAGTTTTTGGCTGGATCACTCTGAAATGTGCTGCATCCATTCCATGCAGCAGAACAGCAATGTAATGTTTGCAGGTGGGTTGGCACAAATGTGTTTGTTTAGTTGAGTTCAGGAGGTGTCTGGGATGTGCAACCTTGTTTTTTATGAAAGAGAGCACCCAGGTAGCCTGCAAGATGTGGAGTGTCAGGGAATGATTGGCTTGTAGCATGAAACAGACTTTTGGGATAAAGATGAGGAAGAGTGAGCTTTAATTAAAAATCCTCTCAGCTTATCTTCTCACTCAGGGGAACGTGATTTTTCAACCATTAAGAGCAACTGGAGCATTACAGTATTTTGAATTTTTTTTTCTGGAAGGAGAAATAGCTCCTAATAGAGTGAGGCTTGTGCTGAGCAGTTCAGAAAATTCAAATGGGCCTCATTTGCTCTGCTGTGTAGAGGATGCAGTTTCTCCAATCACATCAAACACCCATCATGCTAAACAGGGAGTCAACCATCAGCTGAATTAAATAAAAAACAGGGAACTGCAAGGAAACTTCAGAAAAAGGCCTCAGCATGAAAAGAAATGACAGAGCAGCATGAAGCCTGGATGTTTGTGAGCAAAAATAAACATTTCTCAATTGCCCAAAATACTGATTTCACCTGCTCTGTTGTTTGAATTGATCTGCATAGACAGGTTAAAGATTGGCAGTTATTTGCAAGTTGTCAATAAATCAATAACTGATGTAAAGAATTGAGCAGTTTTTTCACCTATGGTGCTGCTGAACAGCAAGATCAGGCTGTTGTGAGAGGCTGGAAAAGGAAAACACTGAACTGCAGAGAACTTTTGGTTCTTTTGTGATATTTGTGATGTTGCTCAGAGATATTGCTTCTCCATGCCTTAACTAGTATGTGTGTTGTACTGATATTTTTTTTTCAGTCCTTTGTGGTTACAAAAAAAATTCAGGGCCTATATTAGACAGCAAATTAACTTTTTTCCTCTATGTACAATGCTTATTTTGTAACAGATGAAAGCGAAAAAAAAAAAGTAAATAAACCCACAACTCTCTCCTTTACTTCAATTACTAAAGAAAAAGTGAATAAGAGCAGGTGTTTGAAAAACCCTGTCATATAGAGGTTTTCACTTTCTTTGGAAAGCGAGAACATTGAAGGGAATCTACAATTCCTGGTTTCCTCTAGAAACAGTAACACTGACCTTCCTCTAATCCTTTTGACCTACTATTGTAAGGCTGCTTATAAACAGAAATAGAAACCACATGCTGTCAGTCAGGGCATCCTTAATTTCTCATCCTGAGTAAAATAAAACTAAATCCTTTGTGAAAGAGCTCATAATTCTTCTCCTTTCTTGCAGCTGAGAAGGATCATAATGGAAAGCGACACTGAAAAATCACAGGTGGGCAAGAGTTGTGGCAACACCTTTTAGAGCTGAAAAATATCCATCCAAGGGAGAAAAGGATGTGGGTTTGATGGCTTTTTGCTTGTATGTTTGGGGTGGGTTGGGTTGGCTGGTTTTTTTGTGTGTGTGAGTGTGCTCCTACAAACAGCCTCTTTATTACTTGTGAACTACCTTCCTTTAGAAGGGAAATTAACTGCTCCTCAGAAATTAGAAATTAATGTAATTGTCTTTTTAAACCATCTCAGAGCCATGGGAACAGTGGGGATGTTCAGGCAGGCAGACTGTAGGCCAAAGGAAAAGCCCTAAAATTTCTTCAGCATAGATATGAGGACCTCAGAAACAGTGGTTTGCACAAGAAAATTGTGAGGAGCCAATTTAGTTTTGATTCAGCTGTTTTAGATCGTCTCAACCCTGGCTGTCAAAAATTTTTTCCCTTTTAGGCAGTTCGACTTGTAAAGGTAGATAGACACTAAATAAATTCCAGTTTGTAGGACTGGGTGTTTTCATAAATTACTTTCATTTACATAATGGAGATATCAACAACAACAAAAAAGGAAGTATTAAAGAGAAGAGCAATTTTTAGAGAAGTCCTGGTTGGTTTAGATGTCTTTAAAGACACTGTCCAAGTAGGAACAAAATTAGAATTCCAGTTGTATGTATTCATAAATAGCTGATTAGAAGGAGCCATGTGCCTCTAGAAGATAACATGATTCTAGGAAATAATAAAAAATTGTGACTATTGCTTTTTAAGAGCTAATTGGTATTAATGAACCTGCTCTTGGGTTGGGGACTGCAATAAGTCACCTTTATCGATTCTGTAGGGCTCTATATTTTTTAATTTCTTTTTTTTCCATTTTTTTATTCCATATCTTCCTTTAGTGAGCTATGGCAAGATATTACCTGGTGTGCAGTGTATCAAGTAGCCTGGAAAATGGATTGCCATCCCAAATATCAAGCAATTCAAGTGATAGATTTTCATCCCATGACGAGTCAGGACCAATTGCTCTTGGGGTCAGAATAGAAGTGGTGGTAGAGCCATAGTTCAGAACAGCACAGAGATTATATGAAGCCTTCTGTTTCCATGAAGGTCCTCATTTGCTCACAAAGTTCCTGATTTATAGGAAATAAATGTGTCTGAATATTTCCCAATATTTGAGTGTTTAGAAAGATCTGTGAAAATCTGATATGACTGAATTACTGAATTTTTTCTGAGCTACTTGGAAGCACATGGATAATGAGGAGATTGCTCCTTAATTCTTTTTTGGAGTGATGGATAACAGCAACTGATCAGGGATCCTATTGCTTGTCGGAATGGGTTTGGTTAGGAGGAAATGCATCTCAACTCCAAGAGCAGGTTTGTCCTGAAAGAAATGTATAACCAGTTGGGTGTCTGTAGCAGATGCTGGGTATTTTAGATGTTCAAACCCCAGAGAGCAGATATTCAGGTGCAAACTCGTGTCTGTGTGTGCTGGTTCTGCTGGAGTCTCAGCACTGGGTCTCCCCTACCTCAAGCATAGTGTGAATGTGTGTGGTTTTTTTTTATATAAAGTGCAAAGCTATAATTAAGAATGACTGAGGCATTCACTGTGGCTAAGAAATGACCTAAAGAAAGTATTTTGAGAGATCCTGATTAGTATATTTCCCCCCCAAAACACCTTTTGTACAGAGAAATTACACATTAAAAACAAATCGCAAACAGTTGTGAATTTTTGAGCTTAAAACATAATTGCAATATTTATATTGTTTTCTTCATCAGGTTCTGCCTTAAAGTCGTGAGATGCCATCAGTTTTGGGGAGAAATCTCTATCAAGGTCATTCTGTTTCCTGCATCAGTTGCTCACTTACATCGGGAGGGCCCTGCAGCGCACGGCGGTGCCTTGAGATGCCAATTACTCTGATTTGGAATTTTGTGTACAGTAATTAAAGAGCCAGGTAGCAGCAGACATGTGTTACCCCGAGATAACACGCTCCTTGGAAGTATCATGAGGCAGGGGGTGAAGTGAGTGCCTCCAGTGACCTGGGAAATGCATTTATCTCAGCGCTGCACGAGCCTGGGGGGGAATTGCCACTGTACACCAACTATCAGCACTATCAGCTGCACTGTGATTGATTGCACCATGTCAAACAGATGTTTAAAACATGGTCAGCCTTGTGCATCATGTGATAATTATGTCTGACTCTGAAGGACCAATATATCAGGTGTGGGGCGCTAGGAGCATGAAGTGTTTGGGTTTGGTTTTTTTTTTTGTTTTCACTGGGATATGCATGACTGGCAAAAGTTATCTTGAAAGGGACTTGAGCTCCAGAGTGCCACAGCTTCAGCAAACCCAACATCCATAATGCAGGAGAGTGCTCACACGGAGCTGGCTCAAGTGGAGCATTCAGAGCTGGTGTGTATTATTCCTTTTTTTTTTCAAATGTAGGTGTGCATGAGTATGTGTTTGCATGCCCACAGCGATCTCCACGGTGTTTATTTTTAACCCACGATTATTTTTGCCCCCTGCCCGGTGCTGTGAGTTGTTTCATTTTTCAGGTGACTGACAGGGAACGTTTTTCCAGCAGCACAGAGCAGCCTGGCACTGTCCCTGGGATGAGGCTTGGCTGCTCAGCACAGCCCTGGCAGACAAAGGGCTTTGTGCTGCTCCTGCCCACAGCCCCGCAGCCAGGCACCACATCACACTCAGGAGAAAGGTCTACCTTTAATCTGGGCTGCTCAGGAAATCAAAGGGGGGGATTAAAACAAGAGCAGGGACTGATTTCCGTAGGAGATCACTTTCCTGTTTCATTTGATAGAATGAACAGGAGAATCAAAGCAAGGTTAGAAGCCCCATGTACCTTTTTTTCCCAGCAATTTTTGTGATGTCAGTTCACAAGGTATTATAATAATGGAACACTAGTGAGATAATGATTTTAGAAAATGTCCTCTTTTTTTTTTTTACCCTAGAATAATTTACATATAGCTGCTCTGGCAAGGTGTGTGCCTTCTGAGTCATCAGGCTTGTAGTTAAACATGTTAAACCAGATTAAATCTGCAGCTGTTTGTTTCCTTGCATTCTTTTGAACTCTGCTAAAAATAGCCCCAGTGCCTTCATAAGGACTAAATTGCAAAGGTGTGGTGGGATGTTGCTTCGACGTTGGATTTGAACAGCCAATAATGAACTGCAAAAATCTGGTTCATGCTCAGGGGAAAGAGCAGTAAGAGGAAAGCAGGAGCTGTGGAAGGGTCCCCAGGCTTGGCTGGGCTGCCAGGTGCAACCTCCTGACTCAGGACTTGTTTTGGTCATTCTCAGCCAGCAGAGGTGGGTGGGCTGTGCCTGGCAGCTCCACCTCAAGGTGTCCCATGCAGCAGTGGCCCAGGAGCCACCTCGTGCTGCAGTGCCCCAGGAGAATGTGACAGGGACATTTCCTGGGCTGGCACCAACGCTGTGACACCGGGTCCCCTCAGCCCTCAGTGTGGGGGTGCACAGGCAGTGCTTTAACAAGGAGGGAAATGTTGTGTGCTTTACTGGCAACGCCTCCCTACAAGTGCAATGTGCTTCTCTCATGTGTTTTAGACAAGCTGGTGAATTTTCTTCCCTTTTTTTTTTTTTTTTTCTGCTGTAAAATGAGGTTAAGGTGGCAGTGCAGGATCTCGGCTTATTCTGTGCTGGCTTTCTTTGCACTTCAGTGGAATCCACATGGGATGGTGATATCCAGCTCTGCATTACTGCTATTTCTCACTTTAATGACCCTGGTAAATCTTTAATGATTGCCATCACTGTCAGAAGGGCACAAAGGGCCCTCATCTGTCTTGATGCAACCCAAGAAAATATGCTCACAGATGTCAGTTAAAATAATGGCATTGGTGGTAGGTCACTTGGATTTTTATGGGTACCACCTCTTCTTCCAAAAAGCAGCACAGAAAGCCCACTCTTAATCATTATAATCACTTAAAAACCCTAAATGTCCATGTCTTAGGTTTTTTTTTTTTTATTATTAACTAGGGCAGCACATTCCAGACAAAAAGAATTGAGACAGGCACTTCACAGGAATGGGCCTTCTCATTCCTGTATTCCAGAGCAGCTGAGATATAAGGTCTTATTTTAAATTAGGTATTTCCAAGTGTGAGATTTTCATCCAAAACTTGATTGAAAGTCCGTGTTAGAAGAATTCATTCAACATTAGAACAAAGCTTTTTCCACCACTTAAGCATTGGTTCATCACGAGTGATTTCCCTATCATAGCACAGCCTTTGAGACATAATTCTCTCAAATTATGGGGTGTGTTAGCAACCCTGAGAGTCAGAAACTGGATATACACATCTCCTGTTCTCATTAATAGCACTTGCCTGCCTAATTCACTGAGCAGCACAGAGAAAATGGGGCCCCATGGGTCAACATCAGTGGATTTGATGAGGTCTTCACCCTCTAAAAATGTCATTAGTGGGAGTAAGAGCTGGCTGTGGGCCCTGGTGTTTGCTACAGACCTCTGGAGAGCATAAATGTGACACAGAGGTGCTCAGGCTTGCCTGGGGAAGCTCCCACCCATTGTTCCATTGTCTACCACTCTTGTTCACTCCATTTCTCCTGTGTCACCAGCTCACCCGAGTGTAGGGACAGACACTGAGCCCTTGCCACCTATCTGCACCCTTCCCAAAATTAAATGTTCATGCTAAGCCAACTCACATATTTAAACTAGTTCAGTTCCCACCAGAAGTTGTCCCCACATAGTTTTCCATGCCTGCTTCAGTTGCAAGGCTCAAACTGAGTTTGCAGGTTGATCTGGACAAGGAGAAGGGTTTTTCTGGTCATCCCTAAAGCAGGAACTTGGTGGCACTTCTGCTTAGTGATGATGGAGTGTGGGATAAGATTAATCTGTCTCCTGGAGCTGGGTATTTTTGTTTTCCTTATTTTGATGTACTCAACTACATATGAAATCTAAATTTTTCTTGCCTTCCACAGAAATTTCAAGGCACTCTGTCTCTGAACCTCATCAGTAAAATGTGGGTTTATTTAAGAACCCTCCTTCTTAGGCTGTTCTTCAAAATAGAAAAAACTTGAGAACTTTTCTGATGTATGTGGTAGTTAATATTTGAATCCATATAACATCCAGAGCATGAGATTAGGAAAAGGTGGATGACCTAGAAAAACACAACATAATCTTATTAAAAAAACTAAAGAAGTATTCAGGCTCTAATAAATCATTATTTTATTCATAAACCATATATTCACAGCAGATTTTTATTACACTGCTATGCTCACCTAACTTTGTAGTCTCTTTTGATTTTGTTTTTGTCTGCAGTTATTTTCCACTTCTAAGACATTTGATCTGTATTTTCCTTTAGACCTCTGCCTCTTTGTATAGATTACTAGAAAGGAGCTCAATTACAATTTTGTCTCTGATGTGGATGTTTCTTTATTGAAGGTTGTACAAAGGCGTCCTTCCTCAAGCTCCATTTCAAACAGGGCTTCAAATATAAACTATAAAAAAATAAAAATAAATAAATAGCTAATCCGAGCAGGCCAAGACATGCTTAATTTCAGCTTTCATGTCTGTGTGCTTGGTACAATGTCTACAGCAAGTGTTTGCAATCTTCTGTGCGACACAATTTGAGCAGTCTCAGGCCTTCCACTATTCTATTTGAGGATTTTATGTACAGCTCCTTGGGAAAAATAATAGCTTCTTGAAGAATGTATCATAGGACTGGATTCAGCTGTAATCTGAGGATGCAGAATTCCTCTGTTAAATATGCATTTTTCCCCCTTGGATGTGGGATTTCCTGTCGGCATTTTGAGTTTCCCTCCTGCAAATAAACACAACACAGAACTTTACAGTCTGTGATGAGGCAATATGAGAGCATTCTTCTGGGAATACATTTTTTACATGTGTTAATATAAACGATGCAGTAGTTCCTCAGTTAGAATTTTCACTTAAATGTATTTTAACCCACTTTGGCAGATATGGATTTATAGAAAGACTGTTCACCCTACACTTACAGCACTTACTCTGATTGCTGGGTGAGTTCTGTGAGAATTTATGAGCAATGATATTAATTAGCTGAGTTATACATTTTATTAGATACAATTTTCCAGCCATATAATTCTTGGAATCTGAAAGACAAAAATTGACCTTTTTGGGGTTTATTCCACAGCCAAGGCTAGAGATTTTTAGTCTTTCTCTGTAGGCATATTTTTAAGTAATGATGTAATTGTTTGTATCCATTTCCATCTCATGTTGTAATATTTTCTTGATGCTATTTCGTCTTCAAACATCTCTGAGATAAAAATTCAGTTGATGTAGTGCTTCTCGTTTAGGAAGAGAGGGATGCACATCTGAGTTTTCCCTGATGATCGGTATATAAAGACTAGATAAGAATATTTTTTGTTAAAGAAAGTTTGGATTTCAAGTTGCTAAACATAAAAATCTCTCAAGGTATTTGAACGTTGATGGACTTGATGTTAAGGAGGTATTTCAGAGACAGCTGGTATTTGTGTTCAAAGTTATGTCCTGACTGCTCTGCAGGATACAGGACTGTTCTGTATAGACTTCTACCCTCAAAGGAACAATCTTGCTGCTAATCCTTCCTTAGTGAGATGGATGGAAAGCAAAACAAAAAACGTTGTGTCCTCCCAACCTCTGAATGGCAAGGGAGGATGGGAGCCGAGCTGCACTGGTGCTTGATGGGAGCAGGAATTGCTACACTTGGCAGAAAATGTCACCATTTTCCAAAGCATCAAATCCACATCTGACTGACAAACTGAACATGCTAAATGGCTGTTGGGCCTGGGGAGAGGCTGCTTCAACAGAACACAGATTGAAGAGGAACCAAATGTCACTTGTAAGATGCAGGCTTGAAGCTTGGACCTACAGGTGCCTGCTGAGCCTGCAATCCCTCACACCCTGAGATCTCCATGAGGCTCAGGAAAGGAGCCAGATGCCCCAGCCTCTCTCAGGCAGCTGCCTCCCCAGCTGCCATCTGGTGCCCATGGTTCCCCTGTAAGTTATATTTCTTTATGTATCTTAGCTGTGTAACTAGAACTGAAGGTAATGAGGGTTATGCCCACTTGCACAGGGGATGTATTTGGCCCAGCATCTTAGTAAGCATTGGGTCTGAAGAGAAGAGTGAAATTATCCTAATTACCTTCTTTATTGTTTGGTTTATGAGGTTCTAAATCAAGAAATATGTTAAGTCTTTCCTGTTTTCCCCCAGGTGGTCTTAATGGCTGGTTTTGTGCTTCCTAGAGGAAAATTGCTGTTGTTGTTGCTCATTTTTGTTAAAACAAGAAAAACTTTTCAGTATCTCACCTCTAAGACAGCTTGGCAAAATTTTTCCTTTTGATCTTCATTCATTTTTTTGCCCGTATGTAAACCTGAATTTATGCTCCCTCTCTTACTGGCAATCTGCCATGTCCTCCTGAGTTCTCATTTATTTGTCTCTCTTTCCCTGCTATCTTCTGGTTCTTTTCTCAGTAAAGTTGACAAGCTCTTGCTTACACCACAGCTCTGAATTTGATCCACTGACTGATCCAAATATGCTGCTTGTTTCTGCATGTTCTTTGTGTCAGGAGTGAATTCTGCTTTAGCACTGCAATTACCATTACAGCTGATTAGAAAATCTAATTTTTTCATTTGGAATGTTTCACAAAAAGCAAGTTTCTAAAAATGCTTCCATTGAACATTGTAGGAATGTTCCCATTTTCTCTGTGAAAGACTGCAAGCAAATGTTGGGAGTTTTTTTAGCATTTTGTTGAGACTGGCACGAATTAAAAACACCTACATTAGGTTTTTTTGGGGTTTTTTTGTTTTTTTTTTTTAATTACAGAATGTGGTCTCATGACAAACCATACCTTGTTTGTATATGTATTTTTATGGTGCTGAAAGAAGTTACTGCACTTTAGAAGTCAGTATTATATGATATGCTATCACAATGAGTGAGAGTAGTGTCTTGCTTACCACAGACTGATTTTTGTTTTCCTAAAGAAATATGTCACAGTAAATGTAAATAATGTCCTGCTCCTGTACTTCTGCTTTTTTACAGTGATTCATTTGCCCTGCCAGACCTTACATTGTATACCTCAAATAAAGAGCAACCTTTGAAAAAACTGCTTTTAAAAACTGTTGTGAAGTTTGAAATGAGAAAGGATTTTTTTAGTCTTGATCCCTGCAGTGGTATCAGTGAAATAATGGAAATCATCTGGTGATCTGGCAGAGGGAGGATCCTCTCCAAGGAGGAATTTGGTGTCAAACCCTGCTGGTGGTGCCAGAGCAGAGTCAGGAGGGGAGGGTGCCTCATCCTTTCTGCCCACACCACACATTGCTCCAGTGACAAAAACAGCAGTGCTGCTGTTCCTGAGTCACTTGGGCACGTTCACTCTGTGCAGAGGATAATGAAGTGTTATTATTTCCTCAGCTGATGAAAAGGGAGCGTTCCTGGGGCCTGTGTTTGCTGAGTGCTCTGGCTGTAAGGGCACCACTGCAGGCTGAGCAGAGAGATCTAAGCCAGAGCACATTGCACCTGAGCCTTATCTAGCTAAGCCTGGGGCATGAAAGCACTGATTTGATCATGAACCAGCACTGGCACAGGGATACACTCTGAAGAAAAAAAAAAACAACAAAAACAAACCCAGAAACCTTGTACACTCTTCCTTTCTGTCTCTGGTTCAAGCACTGAATCAAGCACATTTATGCACTCATCCTGCAGACTGCCAGTGCAGCCTTACTGGTGCTGTTACTGAAGCTACTGTTTGCTGTTTCCATAAAATTTAATGCACGTGGGAGTCATCACAACACAAACCCTGCCATGGTCAGCCTTCAGGTGATGTTTTCTCTCTTCCTGGCCTTTGTTACATTCAGAAAGCTGTGCAAATATCCATCAGTTCTCACAGCAAAGGGAGGAATTTCTGGCCTCTGTCACAGATGGGAAAATGAGGCAGGGTGGGAAAGGACCTGCTGAAGGTCATGTGTCCAGCAGTGTCAGAAACTGCATCAGAGCTCGTGGCTCTTAAATGCCAGCTGGGTTTTGGGCTTTGTTTTTGTTTTTTTTCTGTTTTTCTCCTTCAAAATCTGATTTTGGATGAGGTAAGTTGAAGTGACTGAGTTATCTTCAAAATAAATAACTGAGCAATCTGCTGAGCACTACTCAATACCAGTTCATATTGGGTCATCCTACTCCTTAATTTTTTTAGTAGCCTAATATTGTGTATTTAGCCTTTATGCTGCAGAAGAACTTTGTAACCAAACATTTCAGTGGGTTGTCTGTGTCCTAGAACAGTGCAGCTCATGTGTAGTGACTGTTCCAAAAAGATCCCATGATAACTCCTGACATTCCAGTTTGGATCTGGAGAGCCCTGGGTGCTGCCTTCAGCTTCCCCTCAGATGTCCTGTGCGACCTCAGGGAAGTCATTTATTGCCTCCTGTCTTGTTTCTCCATATCTAAAAAGGACAATAATAATTCTCTCCTTTTGAGGGCCTGGGTGAGGGTCTCAGATGCTCTGATCAAGAGGTGAGTAACTCAAAACATTAATTCAGAGCTCTTCAAGGAAAATAAGCCAGGAAATGAAGAATATACTGCACAATATAATGACAGCACCTGTGTATGTCTGCTATTTTTTTCCTCACTTTTATGTCACCCCACAGAGAATTGTGAAGACTTATCTTTACTTTTTTGTCTACCCAAGATGTTCTGGACCTCTGCTTGCATCCTACTGGTAAGTGACCCTTTAATGTTGAAGTTTTGAACAAAATACTGTCTCTCTTTTTTTTTTTTTTAATGCAATTCAGACTGGTGAAATCTGCTTCTATAGTTCAGCAACAAAAGCAAGATCTGCCAAATTATTCAAAAATAATTAGAACAGATGGCAAAATATGGCATCTCAAGCCTCCCAGAAACATTTAACATCCTGATTACATTTCACAGAATAAATGTTGACTGAGATAAGTGCAGTAAGGCACCTTTTATAAGTGCACTGACAGTTTTTGTTTCCCACAGACAGAGTTATGGTTTAGTTACATTAGTACAGACACTGTGATGTAAATTTAAGGCAAATCTCACAAACTAAGATAATGCAGATGGTAGCACCTGTATTCTTTATTTTCCAATTGTTTGCATGACCACCAAGAGAGAAGTAATCTGTCACAAGTGAATTTGTTCTTTTATGTGTAGTGTTTGTTTTGGTTTTTGGTTTTTTGTTTTTTGGGGTTTTTTTTCCATTTAAATGAATTTTAGTTCTTTCAGTCCAAAAACCTGATGGAAATGTCTGGCCAAGTGAGTCTACCTCTATTGAGAAGACTTGTGAGAAGCTGAATCACACCCTGCAGTCTGAAGGAGCTCTTTGGTCCCTTTTCAGACCTTTCCAATGTCCTGCTGTGAGGTGAAAGTCAATCAGCACCTGTGAAGAGGCTCTCCATCACTGCATGGCCAGAAATGGCCTTTTTCATCCCGATTTGGAGGGCATTTCAGCTTGCCAAGAGTTTAAAGCTATAAAATACTAGGAGGAAGGGAAGAAAAAGGGTTTTTTTCTGTCATTTTAGTGGCTTTAAAGCTCACTTCTGTAACATTTTCAGCTTACAGGGTGAGGTAGTGGTAGGAATTCCCAGGGTGAGTGGTAAGTGAAAATGAGAAAGAGGAAGATGAGGTTTTTAATTCATTGCAACTTTTAGGCACTGCAACTTTAGGGAAAGTAAGTGACACAAGATCCACCACAAAGGGTGTTGGTGCTGTCAGCAGTAGACAGATTCCATTCGTTTCAGTACACTTTCAATCAGGTAGTGCAGAAGAAAGCCCATTTTATTTGTGGGATAGATAGATGTAGGTGAAAAGATAAATTCTGCTTACTGCTGACTCCTGTTTGTAGAGTTGAAGAAATCAGGCCATCACCAGCATTTCAACCTCAGAGACAGAGTTATGAAGTCCCAGAGGAAAAGAAGGGGAAAAAAAAAAAAAAAAGAGTCAGAAATCAGCAGTTCAAAAATTATTAGGAAATCTCTGGTGTTTTGAAGAGATTTGCTGTAGAAAGCTGACACCATGGATGGAGACAGCATCCTTCTCATGATGGGAACACTGAAAGTGGAGATTATGGCAATTTATTTTTTTTTAAGGTTTCAGATATCTTAAGGGCTGTTGATAAATTGAATTCTGTAAGCTTAGTGCATAGTTAAATTTCTCATTCTTGATGCAAATAGATAACATGAGCCAAAGGGCTCAGGTGAACATTATCAACCTAAAGTTCAGACCTTTAGTGATGGAAGAGGTGGCAGTAATCAAATTTATGCAGGAGCCTTGGAGGGGAGGAGAAGAAAATTTTAACTAATTTCAAGTTCTTCTCTTATTCTGGTGGCACTTTGGCTAATTTGGGCTGATTCCTGAGGTGGTCTGCTGCTCCAGAGCCACCCTTCCCTGGAGAAAAGCCATTTGGAAATGAAAAGTTGTCCAAAGGAATGTTGTTGCAGGCATCTGTCACTTTGGGTGATATTTTCAGCCAGAAAATTTAGTTCATTTTGGCCTGCAAATGAACATGGAGTGAAATGGGAACAAGGGAGAGTTAAATTTTCCACAGGGGAGTTTCAAGGTGCTGCTTTGAACTCCGTGCAGCTCGCCGGGAATTGCAGAGTGTGCATGTGGTAAATACAATGCTAAATACAGAAGAGTTGCTTACCAGAATGGAGCAGCCAAGCTGATTTTGGCAGGGCAGAAAAAACACATTTCCCAGGGATGTCAGAGGCCCCTGTGCTCCCAGTTTGCTCTGAATGCAGGACAGCTGGAAACATAACCCAGATCCTCCACATGGCAGGCAGGTGCTTTATCACCCGAAAATCAAAAGCTGCTCTGTTGGTATGAGATGACCCCTCAGTCAAATGTCAGAACTTTGAAATATTTTCTTAAGATGGCATCTTTCTTTTCTGATATTCTGGAAGATGTAGAGGCCAAAAAGAGTTGCTTCAGGCTTATTGTTTCACTGATTGACAGTTTGTGAAGGCACCTTTGGTGTCCACCTGTACAAGCACACACCTGGGAGGCAGCACAGGAGCTTTCAAAGCTCTCTGCTCCCCTGGCAGCAGAAACAGAGGTGTGAAGGTCTCAAACTGGAATACACTGAGTAACTCAAGTAATGAACTGATTTCAGAAGGAAATACTTTAATGAAGAGCATATAATAGCACCCGAGCCTAATTTCTAAACTCTTGATTAGGAAGAGATTAGGAAATCTCTTGTGTTTTGAAGAACTGGGTTGTAGGAAACTTGACACCATGGATAGAACCACAGCTACTTCCTTCTCATGATGTGAACACTAAAAGGGGAGATTATGGCAATTTTTTTTTTAAGGTTTCAGGAACCTCAGATGTTGTTGGTAAATTGAATTCTGTAAGCTCCATTAATAGTCAATACAAAATCTAGGGCTGGTTCTCTGAGGGACTGAGAGACACAAAGGGAGAAGCTGCACACCCTCAGAGCTGCAGCAGGATGAACCTGACTGCATTTCATTTCTCTACTATTTAACTTTAGGTGAGTAAATTGGTGCTGAAATCATGCAATATGTGTGGCAGGAAAGCTGACACCACTAACTGCACTTAAGGTTTCCAGTGTAACAGCTTGGTTATGCTGAGCTTGGTCCCAGTGGTGAGTTTCAGACTCTGGAGACACCATGGTTTGCTGTATACATGAAGAATGCTGTCAGGCTGGGTTATTATTGTTTTATGGTGTTTAATTACTGTGTTATCATGAAAACTGCTCAAATTGTTTCCTAGAGTGAGTCAAGACAGCTGCCAAAGTCACATCACTTGTACATTTCACCAAGTCACCATAATAAAACTGCCTCGCCCTTAATACCTTTTAAGAGTAGTGAAATTTATCTGTCAGGGAAGAGAATAAGGTTCCAAACAAGACAGGATTTTGTGCTGCTAAGTGGATTACACCTCTCTCAGGCTACTTCAAATTTTACAGACTCAAATCTGAATTTCACATATGGCCTCAGCCCTAGGCCAGGGTCCTACTTGAATTATTCCAGACTTGCATGTAGAAAGCTGTGCTCCAAACATGAATCCAATTACCAGCTTCAGTCAGGCAATTGAATGGCTACAGAAAAAATAATCTGAGACACTGGAGGGAAGGGAAGCAGGGGGAGGAGAGGGGAGAGGACTATGATTTGTGTGGTAATCAAGAGGAGAAGGTCAATTGTAATAGAACAGGCTGGTTTAGAAGACAAAGCTAATGCAGGATGCCTTCCACTCTGTTGAGGGATGCTATCAATAGATCTGCTGCTTTCATTACAAAAAATGTCACTAACTGAGAAGATGAATACAGGCAGGGGAAGAAGGGCCTTTGATGGATCAGGTGATTAAAACCTGGACTGCAGACGAGCAATTACCAAACGCCAGGCTGATGACCTGTACAGGAACTCAAGTGCACCAAGGCAGGAATGGAGAAGGTGCAGCAGGGCACACACACGGGCAGCAGGTTCTGACTGATGACACTGACTGGGCTTTTCTGCCTGTTTTCTACTACTGTGAACCCCTGAATAGGAACCCCAAAATGCCTACTGTCCCCAGGAAGTAGATGGGTTCGTCAACAGTTTGATTGCAGTTTAAGCAGCCAGCACTCTGCTTTTCTAGAGGCAGCAGGACTAGAGAAGAATACTTATTGCAGCCTTTGTATGGTGGCTGTGGCTGCTCAGAGCCTGGTTTGAAGTGTCTGCTGTGTCAGTGCACCCATGCACCCATTAAACATTTCACTGCTCATTTACTGGCAGCAGCCCGGCAGCTGACACCCAGATTCCTCGAAAATTGCTTACTTTTTTATCCCTTCTGCATCTCACAAGATGAGGGCTTTTGAAAAATCTGAGGGTATGTTTTCTGCTAGGATTGCAAAATAGCAGTTAAGCCTTCAAGTGCATTCCCCCAGCCTACAGGTCAGCCTATAAATCAGAAAGAAAAAGGGTTTGGATGCTTATGTTTGTTTTACTGCTGTTTTTGCATGATATTATATGTTATTCTCGAGATATGGCAAATGAGCTAATGCTTTCACCAGTTTAAAATACTGGCACTTATCAATTACAAGAATTGATTGTCACAAAGCTTGTAGAATACTGAATTTATGGTTGAGAGAAGTGCTATGGATTTCTTCAACTGTTTCTGAGGTTTTAATTGTGTCTTTCATAACATAAGGTGCTGAGATGCAGCTCTTAAGGAGAACATAGAAAAACGTACAGGCTTTGCTGGAAACATCTATGATTTCATTTCAAAAACAGGAAAAAAAAAAAAAAAAAACCAAAACCAAGCCAGCAAACCAACCCAGATTTTGAAAAATTGGGGCATCAGAAGTTATGACGAGATGTCAGGAGCTATTTATTCCATAAAAGCGTATGGTGTTAATGTATCCATCAGTGCTGATAAATCCATCATGGCTTAATCTGTTGTGCTCAGTGTGGTAACAGGACAAGGAGCAGCCATCTGCTTACCGTATTTGATTGCTGTTTCTTTGCACAAATACAGTCCTGCTTCCAGCACTTAGGAGTGATTAGCTGCAACTTACGGAGCTCGCTGTGACATTCCCACTGAGTAATTACTGGGGAAAGCAATCGAGAGAGCATCTGAACACAGGGGCAAATGGTTAGCAACTACATTTGTGACAAGTTTAAGGTCTAACAAATCTCCCCCCACACGAGTGCCATAAGGGAAAGGAAAAAAGGGTAGAGCACAATCTGTAAAGGATGGGGATGTCTGCTACAGATATTTTCCGAAGCCTACTCTGCAGAAGCTTGAAAAGCCTGATTTCCTATCCCTCCAAGCCCCCGAGGCAAAACAGTCCTTGATTAAAAAAGGGGGGAAAAATTTAATTGCTCTTTCTCTCACATTCCTAGCTTGGTAATTTGTTTTTGCAGTAGTTGCACAGGATCAGGGATGGGGGCTTTGTGCTCAGACTCCTCTCATCAGGAGGTGGTGGGGGCTGAGGCAAAGGCATGACAAAAGCTTCTGTCCCCCTGATTAATAGTTTATTTCATTTAGTGTGTTAAAAGGGGCTGGCTCTCCAAAACCTGTCTTGAAATTACTGGTTTGGAGAGAACTGCTCCCAAAACTGAACCTTCCTGCATCCCTACCCTGTCCTTGAACTTCACTCACCCAAATGTTCGTTTATAGAGGGGCAGATTAAACGTGCAGTGAAAGAGAGTTGCTTTAGCAGCACAGACTAAGATATTCGGAACAACTCCAAGCCCCAGGTTTGTTCTATTTCAAGTTCTTAAGGGGAATTTGAGGTTTTCTTAGAACTACTTATAGTATTTTGAGCAATTTTCTTTTTGATGAGCTGCAGCTATTACCCTTCTCCTTTTGTAGGATTTTATTACCTTCTTTTCCTCTAACCAAAGACCCCAATTCTTCCCTTTTCCCCACCTCCTCTCACTCTGAGGGGGAATTAAAATGAGGCTTCATATTGCCTCCACTGGGATTTCCATCAAAAAGAAAAGGCTTGACTGTGACTTTAGATTTGCATTGGCCTGACACAAAAATGAATTTATCTGAAATTAGGTAGCTTTTTGAAGCACTTTGGGACATGTGAGAGATTCTACGCGTCCTACAACTAATGTGAGTATATTTTACCTGCCCTGATAATGGCCAGCTGTACCTTAGGATTGTGTTCTCAGCAGTCACTTAAAGAGACCTCTCTTCCTGGGGCACAAGTAACATCAACCAAACTTCAGAGCTCTTAGAGCTGCACCTGTTTTCAAGGGGCTTTTTGGCTTTTGGAGAAGAAAAACCATTCATTGTGCAGTTCTCCCCATGCAAAGTGAACTTAAACATGGTGATGAAGATTTTCCCTGGTGCTCTTGGGCTGTGTGCCAGAGCACTCCTTGCCAAATCTGGGTGACTGGCTGAGAAAGGAAAGACAATTTTGTATAGCTGTGGACTAAGAGATTTAATTTTTTTTTTTTTTTTTTTTGTAATCAGGTGAAAATGCAAATCTTTCCTCTGCAAATTCCGGAGCACAGCCTGTTTAAGGTCCTCCTTAACAAGAGAAAGTGCTGCCCAAAACATCTCACCATACACTGAACCCTAAACATCCCTAATCCAAGCTGCTTTTCCCTGAGTAGGGCAGGGACTTGAGGGGTTTTGGGGCCAGGCACCAGATCCCAGAAAAGCATGAGAAAGGTAGCACAAGCTCAGACTGGGAAAAAAGGAAACATGAATGTTGCAGTGAATTTTGCCATGAGCAAATAGATGGGGCTTTTCAAAACAGAGGAAACACTTGTGAAAGAAATCTTCCCTTCCTTGCTTTGCCTTCTCCAGGAAGGGTTTGTGATCCCAGTTCTCCTTCTGCCTTCTGGCCAGCTCTTTTCATTCTGGGCCGAATTGTGATGGGACAGTTTTCTTTCCATGCCCTAACTTGTTGCAGCACTAATTACATATCTGCTTTAAGAGCTGGAGTCACCAGTAGAGAGAGATTGGGTTGTTCTTTATCTTGAATGAGAAGTGGTGACTTTTGTTTGCTGCTGCTGCTGACTGGATTTGTGCCAGAGTCATACAGCAAATTAAATATTATATATCTCCCATATAAGCCTGGCTAATTTAGATCCAAAGTAATTGCTTCTGGAGTAATTGATTTACATCTATAGCCAATATTTCTCCGTGTCTTTTGTTGTTTTAATTATCTAATGATCTGATTGTGCAAGCAATACAGGATAAAGCCTTCATGTTTATTTCATTTTGCATTGCAGAGAGTCAACAATTTGAAAAGTAGAGGTTTGCAGTCCGAATTGCACAGGATCTTTTAGCCTGGACATCTCTTTGACCTGCACAACTCAACGATAATGATATTTTTATGTACAAATATTACATGTAAGACACATCCTGCATTGTGTTGCAAGTGAATACTTAATTCCCCCATTTTATTTGTGATCATAGGATTTGCTTTTTGTCAAGGAATAAATTTGTAGCTTATTTTATTAACCAAGCTTGAGAAAAGACTGCCTGGGGTTTTTAGTTGGGTTGTTTTATTAGAGATGTTTTCTTTCTTTTCCCAAGTATTACAATGATTTGATGTTGTTTGACTGTGCCTGCTTTTGAAGGCTGATTACAGCATTTGGGGACATAGGATGCAATCAGTCCTTAGCTAATTACTTTAGCTAGTTGGTTATTAATTTGCAATGCTACCTCTTCCAATCTAGCAAGTGACTGTCTATGCCATGCCAATGACAGTGAAAAATGAAGCAGAAAGGGGTTAGGAGCTCTGGAAGGATGGGAGATGATGTTACAGTTTTATTCCATCATTGCTGGCTGAGGATCTGTCTGGGGAAAGTTTCCTGCTTGCCATCAGAGGGGGACTGGAGGGTGGGAATCCAACTACAGGTCTCTTACCAGAAATTGTGTCAATCTGAGGATGAGAGGAAAAAGTATTGATAATGCCTTTGTAGAAACCAGTCAGAATGAAGACCAGAAGTCCACAGCATGGAGGAATAGAAGTTTTGAAAGAGGAGAGTTGGGATGAGAGAAGGGTGGTGCTGATAACAAAACCTTTTATGAAATGCATGAACAGAAAGCAAACTGCTGTGCTATCAAAAGTTTTGAAGAGAATATTTACCACCAAATACCTCATCAATAACCTTATCTAAAATAATCTAAATTCTCACTGTGTCAGGATTCATTGGAATCAAACATTTCTGGAAGGAATTGGTGAGGCATTTGCTCCTGCCAATATCCTAAATAATGTTTCTTATGTTGCTGCAAGGGGAGAATGAGAATAAAATGCTGAGAATTCTGCACCATTAGAGGATGTTTGCAGGAAAAATTAAGCATGAGGTTGTCAAAGTCACTGAATTTCATCAGATTCCTTCAGATCATGTTTTTGTTAAATAAGAGATTTGATATTATTTCACCCCTTTGTGCCCTTTTCCCTCTCTCTCACATGCTGCAGGGTTTTTGCTGTTTACACCAATATTGGACTTTTCAAAATGGCCCAGTGCAGGTTTCCCAGAGATGCTCCATAGCCTTGCTGCTCTTTAATTTCTTTGGCCTTTTAAGTAGGTGCTTTTTAGTTACTTTACTACCACCAGAAATTCCTTCTTTATCCAATACAGTGCCCCTGCCTGGTGATTACAACCATATTGTCACCTATTTTATTGATGTTGAATTAACCATAGTTTTTAGTGATTGTTATTATTATTATTTTGGTAAACACTAAGTTTTTGTGCCATTGTTCTATATTGCTCACATTTTTTATAACCTTTACAAACTTTGCTTCCTGGCCTGTAAAATCCATGAAACGTGGAGCTTGAAATAGAGTCATGTAGTGCTTGAAAAAAAAGTTATTCTCATTTTATAGCCATTTGTTAGGTAATCAATTTAAAGGTCTTCTATACTGCCCTTTAAATGTGTAGGTGTAATTCCTATAAGCATTAATAGGATTTACATTTCCTGTTCACTGGAGACCATATTCTTTAATTTGCTTCTCTTTCTTTCTATACACAGGTAAAAAGAATTGTGTAAAAAAAATAGTACAACATATTTACAAGTATTTTCAATATTTGATTTTAACAACTTTGTCTTCAAATTTGCTTTGGTCAGAGAGGCATAAAACCATAATAGCATTGTTTTTATTGCACCTCTTTCCTGATAATATAGCAATGGTTATTTCATAGGTAATACATTTAGAGGGACATAAATCTGAGTCTCAGTATTGATCAGTGAAAAAGACTCAGTGGATTAAAATTCTGAAGTGGGAACTCAGGGTCATCCCTGAGGGAGGGGCTGTCAGAGCATCCATCCAGGTAAATTAGAAGGTGGCAAATTAAGAGGAAAAGTGGGGCAGGGGGCATCCAGAGAACGGTGGGCAAGCAAAGAACTGCAAACTAAACTCACACACCTGTGGCTGTACTGCAAACAAAACCCCACAAGTTTCAAGAAGGAAAAAATTTGGAACACATTCTTATAAATCCTGGATTACAGAGAATTACTTCCCCCCTCCAGCAAGTGGGCATGTTGGACATGTCTCAGCTGTCTTGCATTTGTGCTGAAATTGGCCCTGACATCTGGAGGCTACTGCAGCATCTAGACTTTGGAATTAAAAAAAAAAAACCATAATGGGCCGAGTCAAGTTTTAGTCATGTTGTTCTGTAGTGGGAAAAATCTTTTGTGTTTGAGCTGCATAGGCAGGGGTTTCCCGAGGCAGATATTTGGGGTAGTGTGTGTGGCAGTAAACAACACAGTGAGCTTAGGTGGTATTAAAATTGTACAGAGACAATGTTCAGACTTCAGCAACTTCATCACAAATGAAATGTAACAACTGCAGAGATTTCCACTGACTCTGTTTTGTAAAATACACTTGCAATCAGAACCTAGAACACATATTCACTGAAAGCCATATTAGTTTTGTAGTGTAATAATTCCACAGTTATTTTCAAGCAATTTCACTTGATACCATAAATGATTATTTAAAAGTAACTTTTCTTTTGGTGCACAGCAAAAAAAAAAGAATGCATTTTCTAGCTGGCTTTCCATCCTTGCCTCAGAGCTTGACTGATCATTTCTTTCATCAGAGGTCATCTGTGCTTCTAAAAATGAAACCTGTGTGGCCACTGTTTGTTCAGTTGTTGCATATTAGCTCCTCAGTGGTTAAAAAGATCTGAACAAATAAGAGGGCTTACCCTACATTATATTACCCTTTATTAGTAGGAAATTGAAGTCTAGAGATTATTATTAAGCCTCAGCCACTGAGGGCTACCCATACTTGGTTAAAGACCCCTCGAGCTGACCCTTGATGAAGCTGCATTAGGAGGGTTTTACTAATTAAATAAACAGTGCTGATGGTATTATTCCTCCTCAGAGGCATTCCATGACATCAGCTCTCCGTGGCACCCAGGGACAAAGGGAATCAGGTTCCTCTTGGGGGCTCAGTGGTGAGTTCAGGGTCTGGCATGGGCCATCCTGCCCTGTCGTGTTTAAACACGGCTGGATCGTGTGTCAGAGGGCTTCTCACTGAAGTTTGGGCAGAGCAGGGACAAGGTTTCTATTAAAATAGAAACTTTGTGGGTTTTTGCTTTCCAAGTGGAAGAGAGGCAATTTAATTTCTGCCTTGGTGTGCCAGGAAATACAGAAGGAAACAGCTTGATGAGTCTGAGAAGCACAGACATCTAAAGAGAGGGTATTTGGGTAACTTTGGTGCCTTTCCAGTACTTAGATTTTTACTAAGAATATGTCTTTACAGACATGTTTCTTCACTTCAAGCTAGGAATAAGGTTAAGGTAAAGAACTCTGCAATTTTTCCTGTGTTGCATATGGAAATTTGAAGGGCAAAATCTCTCTGCCAATATCACCTAAAAGTAAATAAATTCCGAGCAGAATATTTATTCTTTTCTGGGAAAACAGTCATCTCTTCTTTAAACAGATAGAGTTCACTGGAAACAAAATAGAGATGGAACTGGGGTTTATTTTGTTTTTCTGATTTTGTCTGTGTGAAGGAAGTCCTGAGGTTTACACAGAGCTGTGGTGAGATCAAAAGGTCCAACCTGGAGAAGAGAAATTCTTGTCACTCAGGGTGATGTAAAGGATCACCTCATCACTGTACTATGGACTGCACTGCCTCCCAGTCCTGAGTGTGGAGAACATGCGAGCAGGAGCCAGAAAAATCAAAATAAATACTCAGCTTTTATTCCCAACATTATTGAATTTGAGGGGTTTTATCTTTGGTACAGTGTGCTCTTGGGGAAAACACATGGGCCACGGCCTTGGTCCTCCAGCTCCAAGAAGAAAGAAAGGCAAAGTAAGAAGAAAATACTAATTTAGCTAATTAAGAAGGTGCCATTATTTGTTTTTGTTTGGCTGTTTCACAAATCAACTATCTCATTACTTAAATGAATCTTGTTTGAATTAGAGTACTTTCAAATTTAAAAATGATCAAGTTCAAATGGGAAAATTTCTAACAATGAAAAAATCTGCTCCTGGTTTTTGGCAATTAAAGAATTTGCTGTAGCTTTTCTTTCCCTATGCAAGAATTCTTTTTTTTTTTTTTTTTCTGATAGGCCTCACTAATTATTTTTCTTCCACTTTTTAAGTAATTAGTTAATGAACATCCTGATCAGCAGGGCACCATCCTGCACCAGGCTCTCGGGGAAATGCCATCATGTCCCTTCAGGTTGTAACTCAAGGATTTTGATCCAACACTGTCCCAGTTGTTTGTCTGCCCTGTCTTTTCCACTTTCCCACCTCTGTGAGACCCATCCCAACACTTTTTTTTGCAATAATCCATGCTAAGGCAGCTCCCTGCCTGCTCTCCCTCTCCCAGAATCTGTATTTTATTAGCCTTTAAATTTAAAGGATCACAAAATGTATTTTTCAAAGCAGCTGGCACCGCTTAGAAGTCTCAACATTTCAAACTCCTCTGTGAAAGATGGATTTGTTGGAAAATTACTAACAATCTGCAAATCTTTATAAAACCAAGATCAGTTCTGAACTAACACTGTTTATTTTATTGCTCATCTGTGTCACTGTGGCTCTTGATGACACAGAAACCTGAAGTACAAGACAAATGCTGTTTGTCAAACCCTATAAATTCCAAGCAGTGCTTGAAAATTTTTTATTTGAAATGCCTTCTACTAGGAAATTAAATCTTGTGAAAAGCAACACATTTTGCAGAAAATTTAACTTAGATATTTTTTTTTTTTTCTGCAAGAGAACGGCTAAAACCAGTAAGCTGCAAGATTTTTTTATATTTCTATAGTACTTTTTTTCTTCAACTTTTTCTTACTGTTTTTATAGTAGGTAGCTTTATTAAGGCTTAAAAATTTCATAAGAAAGGTTTAATTTCATAACAGCTAAGGTTTTATTTATTCTAAGTGGATTTTTAATTGTTTGTTTGGCAATTTTTTCCATTTTGCAACAGCAAGTTTTAAAAACTGCATAAAGTGCTGTTCTTGGAAGACTTTATTCACCTGCACTGCTGACACCTACACTTGCCTGGAGACAAAATTAACTCTCTTCAATTTTCATTTGATTATTCATCTTTTTGTTTTCTCCTTGTTCATCCAGGGTAATGATTTCCACAGAAAAATCAGCTTTCATTCGTTGATAATGACCAAAACATGGTATCAGAGATACGATTGTGAGGATTTTTCTGAAAGCAAGTTGCCCTTTGAACAGCAACTGTCATAATTAGTGATAAAAGTGATACAAGGCAGGAAATACCTTCTCCAGAGGCATCACATCCAAACAAGGATCAGCAGTGTCTATTTTTCTGAGCTTTAAACCAGGCCCATAGATTATGTCAGATGAGGACATAAATTCTTGCTGCGTGCCACGGTGTGTCACAGAATAATGTCACACGGTTTATACTGACATCACATAAATGTCAGACTCTGTCACAGTGGAGAAAACAAGTGGCCTTGTCCCAGGACAGCCTGGATTTTTAATTTTTTGCCCCCTCTTTGTTAGAGAAGCAGCCCCCCTGCTCCGGGTGACCTTGCAGCACGAGTGGAATGTGCGTGGGGGACACATCCTGCGTTCTGGTGCTGAGAAACTTGGTGCCCTCTGTGCAAATCTCTGCTTGAAGTACAGCTGCACCCTGAGCTGGTATGACTGATGGAATGTTGGGAAGCCAGAATGAATCATAACAAGGCAGTTATGAGGGATGGGAGAGTGTAAATAAATCAAAGCAGAGATATTAAAGCAATCTTTTAACAGTAACATTTCAGAGAAAGTGGAGGAGGTGGGGAGCACTGCTGGAATGGTATTTCTGAGTTTTCTGTGTGTCAGCTGTTAAGCTGTGCTCCAAGAAATCCTCAGGTGTTAGCATGTGCTCTTTGAAAGAGCTCAGCAGTGCCATGTTCACACATCCAGTACAAAGCAACGTGTGCTGTGCATCTTAGGAGTGGGAGAAATCTCCTTTCCTGAGATTTTCTCATAGGAGCAGCACCTAAAGGAAAGAGGAATTAAATGGTTGTGTATAGTAGAGAGATTTTATTTAGTGTGAATAAGTTGTTTGGGTCTGGATCTGGATCCTTCAATCTAAAGCCATCTTAATTCAGGAGAAATCTCACTGCAACTCTTCAGAGGTCTTTGATTTACAGTTTTGTGGTACTTTAGGTTAAGAACTCATCCTCTTTAAGTGCTGTACTTGAGAAAGCACAAGGTGTGGAAAAATGGGTAAGCACAAAACTCCACATTTATAGCAGTTACCTGAATACATTTTTTTACTCGATTGCATATCTCAAAAGCAACAACAATTCTCACAATATCCTGTATTCTCATGCTGTGTTAGATCAATAAATGTCTTACATTTCCTTTTCCTTTTTAGCTGGTTTGAGAACCTATATTCAAATGTGACAGACTTAAAACCATGGGACTTTGCTATGAAATCAGGTGTCTGTTGGTTTATATATAAAATACAGATCTGCATATATTTCTCTGGGCTGCATGCAGTAGGTGGTTGGCAGGGGCATTTCAGTATCTTCATTTATTCGTTTTCTCCCTATCCTTCACATACTGGACTTCTGCTTTTATCTGTTTTATTATCTGTAATGAGATTGGCTGTTGCCATCTGTTAATTTGAGTCTGTTCCCAGCTAAATAATCTGGGGAAAGGATTTGGGTTTCCTCACCTTAGACTGTAGGGGAAATTTGAAGAGAGAAACTGCATGAGTTGCATTGCTGTTTATTTCTCTGCAGGGCTGTCCTAATGATTTCTTCTTTACATGAAATTTTCAGTGATTCCATTAAACATTTTTAGCTCTTTGGAAAAATGTTGAAAAAAAAATTATAAATACAAGTGAAAGACTTTCCAGAGAAGATGATTTAGGTTTCCTTTCCAAGATCAAATGTTGACTTTAGCCCAAGGGGCTTAAAAAGGCCTATGGATTTTATGTGACATTTTCAGGTGGGATGATTACCAAGATACTCAAATAACAGGAGAGAGGAAAGGCCTTGATGTATATACACTACACAAAAACCCAGAGTGACTTTATGATCATGAGGAAACCCATATGTTTTGAGTTACTTTAGTTGCCCGTAACACTTTGTACGTTATTGGCTTCATTTTTTTATTGTGTTGGCCTCAGTGCATTAATACTTCATAGGCCTGTAGAGTAAGTGATGATTGACAGATGTTTTAAGGCCCTGATTCAGGAACGTTTTTTGGCTCATGTTGATGCCTATTCAGGTGAAAGTCAAGTGAGCTAAAGCCCTACCTTGGATGGAGTGAAGCATGTGCTTAAATGCCTCCATGAATCATGATCTGCATAATATTCCCTCAAGGTAAACCAAACACATTCCTTTTTTTTTTTTTTTCCCCTTTTTTTGTGAAAAATGTAGATCCCCAGACCTTGTCAGTCTGTTTCTGAGTGACTTCTTTGACTCGCACCAAAAAAACCTTTCCTGCAAATTACCATCACTGGAAAGAGGACTGAGCAGGAATTTGTGAACAAAACAAGCAGGAGAATTAAAATGAATGACTTCCTAACGAAGTTGCTATGGAAATGTCAATTAGCAGGGATGCAAATTAAATGATCTCGCTGGCACTTTTTGTTTCCCTTGTTCTTTCCTCTCTGGCTATGGGAAGGAATACATTCAGGATGTCTTAATGTTGCATCAGTGGCTGTCACTTGGCTGTCTTATAAATGGCAATTAGATCAGTAGGTCTGCCACGGAAGGGGCAATTTTCTCCCATTCTTAAAATGAGAGATGGAGACACAGTGGTTTCCATTCAGAAGATAAACCACAGAGGGAAACGTGCAGTGCTCTGGGATGACACTTTCCAGGCCTGGCCCCACCACGGTGGCAGCCAGCCTTTATTTTGGCCTGCCAGCCATGCCCCTCCTGGGGTGTTTTAATTGCTGGCAGTGGCTGCCCCTTTGTTGTTGTGTATTCCCTCTCCCAGCGTGCCTCCCATTGTGGGTTCTTGGCAGCTCTGAGGGAACTGGGGATTTCCAGCAGGGATTGCTTTCAGGAGAGTCATGAGAGAGTGCACCTTTAATATCATCCCCACTGAGGGTAGAAAGCAGGAGTTATCCCTGGCAGAGAGCCAGGGAGCACAGCGTGACATTTCTAATGGCCACTGCTAGAATTAGAGGGACAGCTAATGAAAGGCTGGGGTGGGAAAAGCCCAGCTCGAGTTTGTTGCTGGCAGGCAAACACACCTGGAGGGGACAGAGCTGCTGGCAGGTCACAGTGGGAATAAGGAGCTGCTGCATGACGAGTGCAGCTGTCCCAGGGTGACATCAGCCACTCCTTGCCTGTGGAGATGCTCAGGCTGAGCAGCAGATTCTGAAGTGCCACCAGCAGTGGCTGGGGATTCTTTGGCCGGGAAAGAAATTTCTGCTGCTTCACGTGGGGAAAACAGGCTCTTGCAGCTCGTTTCCAGATGTTAGCAAAATCAAAAGAAAAATGTGCAAATGCACAGAGAGCAGAGTTGAAAGACAGATAAAATCAATCTGGCATCTTACCTTCACTGAAAAGGTAAAATAAAACAAAACCATATATAAAAAAAAAAAGTAGTCTTGAAATTCTAGTTAAATGCTTTTACACAACTCGTAGCACTTGCTGCTGAATGCTAAAAAGAATTTCTGGAAAAATGTTTGTATAAAAAGTTTAAGGGATCACATGGACTTTTTAACAAAGTTGAGTTCTAGTCCCTGTGAAGTGAGTGGGGTTTCAAGTGTTGGCCTCTGTGTGACCATGAATTGGATCAAATTGAGTCTTCAGTAAAATACCTCTGCATTCAGCAATATTTTAGCTAGCACAGTCAGCTTTAAACTCAGCTATTTTTACAGACATTCAGTAAGATCTGATTTTGAGAAAAGTAATACAGTTTCAATGATTTATTTTTAAAGGTTATTACCCTTCTGCATTTATTTTTCAGAATTCTCAATTTTTAATTTTTTTTTCTTTTTTATGCTTGCATTTATACACAGTTAGAGGTCAGTGTTCAAATAGCAAGAAATACAGGCAGGATTTTCAATACAAAACTTCCAATGCACACATCCAAGATGGATCTGCAAAGATAGGTCCCAAATATTAGGAATGAAGATTAGGTGTGTTCTGGCATTTATGAATGCTAATGCAATTATAGTCTTCTTCAGTTTCCTGAAACCTTTTAGGAAGCTGTGAGTTAAAAATTAACCTGCCTGTGAATATTTTGGTGAGGGAAATGTACGTGAAATGTATTGAGGGTCTCCTGTTCATGCTAAGAAAATAGTTTTAGATGCACAGCTCTGCTGTTTCTTGGTGGAGTGTATTAAACCAGGTATTTCATTCAGCAGTGATGTTTTCGTTGGCATAAGGTTGGTACTTCCTTTGTGGAGCTGCAGGACCAGCAGATGTTGAGCTGTTGGGGTTCTGTGAGCTCCTAAAAAAAATGCTTAGAGAAAACCCATTCCCATGACATCCTAAGAATCCTGCATGGTTATATTCACCATTGGTTTACACTTTGAATTTTAATCAATGGCAACTTCAGGAAGCCACTAAAAAAAAAAAAAAAAAAAAAAAAAAGAGAGAGAGAGAAACTGGTGAAATACAGCTTTTGCTAATAGAGATGATGGTTTTGAGACAAGATGAGAAAGAAATTGCAGGTATGTTCTTATTTTCAAGCGGCTTCATTCTTGCTAATGAATTATTTAGTGAATCATATTGTTTGTTGTGATTGAAAAGAGTTCAAATTCAGAAACCAGGAGGCCAACAAAAAATGAGACACTGGGGCTTCAGGATAAATATGGATTTGAGACTGTGGTGGATTCTTATCCTGTCTCTTCCCTTTGCTTGTGAAATTTATGAGCACAGCTGGCACTCGGGGAAGGCACTGCTGAGAGTGATGATTTAGGTTTTTTTGACCTTATGGCTGGCTCCTTTTGGAAAGGCCAGATGCTGAGACTGGGAGTCCCTGTCTGATGTTTATCTGGGGCAGGGAGAGAAAATCCCTTCTTGATTTCCTTCTTCCCTGCAGAAACAGGGGAACTCAATTCAGCTTGGTCCCAGAGGGGAAAGGGGAACAATGCCAAATTCCAGCCTAATTTCTGAGCCAACCCCCTGCCAATGGCAAAGAAATGGCAGAGGGTTCTACCCCCAGGCTACTGAAAAGGGGAAAGGGATCCCTGCCTTTGGGAAAGGAAGGCTGTACGAGAAGATTTAGGGATACATTTGTGGGGGAAGCAAAATGGGATGGAGGATCTCATTTTCTGCTGGTGCTTGGAGCAAAATGAATCAGCAAAGGCAAAATTTCACCCCTGGGTTATCACCATTTCTTAAGAATTGTGACTGTAACAAAGCTTGAAAGGCATCCTTAACAAGGACAAGCTTCCTTTGCAGGGGCCTGGACTAACATTCACACAATCCAGCTCTAGGATATGTTTGAGGCTCAGGGTTCAAGTCACGATGCAGAGCAAAGCTCCATGGTACAAAATTTTGCCTCTGCCACACCTCAACTGTTGAACTATTTTCAAATGCAGATTGATTTCTGGGACTACTTTCTAATTACTTGATATTTTTAAGAGTGAACTGAAATATTTAACTCAAGCTTAAGACAAACATGATTCCTCCTGATGCATGCCTTGGGAATTGAGAGCTCTGTAGGGTGAGATACCACTAATCCACAGTATTTCAGAAAATGTAGAGGCTGAAAATCTGAATGCAGATATTTTGACTTGTAGAAAAACGGACTTGCATTTACTGAAAAATGGCAATTTACGCTGCAAATTGCCAAAGGAATGCACATGTACCAACTCTCTGCAGTAGCATAGCTATTCCAACTGAAATTTTTACTGGATTTGGTAAATTTCTTAAGGATACGGAAATTCAAAGGCAATGAAAATGCTGTGAAAAGCTGGCAGATTGAAAACTCTTAGGAGACAGATTGTTCAAATTGGGCTCTTTGTAACTCACAGCACCAGAAGACATAAACTTGTTTTCAGGCAAACCAGGTAGAAGTTGCCCAAATCAGGTAGAAGTTGCTTTCCTTTGTAATGAAAGCAGAAATCCTTTCTTAGCATACACAGCAAATTGAAGGTTTGCATGCTTATTTACAGGCTGAAAAGACTTCTGTTTCTATTCTAAGTCTATGAAGTGCTTGACATTGAAGCTGCAGTAAGCAAATGTCTGTGAGTAGAAGGGGAGCAAGAGAATAATTACCTGGGAAAAGTAACTTGAACCACCTACTCAGAGCACTTGAATTGCATTTCCTGTATTTTCCAGATGTGTGTCTTTCCTTGTGTGTGTTCACTTCTTCCTAAATCAGAAGTAATTTCATTCAGTGAGAGTGTGGGGGTTTCTTGATGACCAAACCCAGATCTAACACAAGAAGGAAAAAACCACAAACCACCCTCTCTGAAAACAAAACTTTAAGTAATTCCAACTCATAAGGAGTGGAAATATTATCTAGATTAAATCAGGGCAGCACAAGAAGCTGAACTCATGGCTTCCTAGCAACATCCTGGGAGCTGCAGAAACAGAGTCAATAGGAACGTTCAGTCTAGGAAGAGCACCTCATGATTCCAAAATCTGGGAAGGACCCCAAGGCAGCCAAACCTGTTCATATTTGTAGGACAGGGGAGGTGTGAGGACACTTTCCCTCTGCTCCATGCACCACAAGACTCCACACTGAACCCGTGTCCACCTGCAGAGCAGATCCAGGTTTCAGGAAAAGGCTGTGAGGAGGGAAGGCGAGCAGGGATCTGGTGATTCAAGAAATGACACCACAGAGAGCTGATGGCTCCCAATGAGATCTGAGAGCTCCTGTGGGTGTCTGATTCTCTGTGAAAACAGTGGCAAAGTCTAAGCAGGCCTGTGGCAAAGGGGTGACCTGCTAGTGTAAAATGATCAGCACAAAATTAGCTGTTACAGAACAAATGTCAGTGAAAACCACCAAACAAATTTCTCCTCATTTGAGATTCCTCGGTGTCTTGGATTCATGTGGAGTTTTTCTGGAAGGAGACACAAGGAGAATGTCAGTCACAGCCTGATTAGCATGAACTCCTTAAGCTAAGGCTTCATCTTTGATTACTGTGATATAAACTTGTACTTCCAAGAGTAACCAGAGGACAGGTACCTATAGATGCCATCCATCACCTTCAGATCCACTGACTTCCTTGCAACCTACCTTCATAGACTCACTTTGTATTCCTTGACCTTGGCTAGAATTGCTTTTTAGAGTTTGAACTCTGCTGGACAAGTTCTGGCCTGAATAAGAATTTTGTTCTCTTTACAGGAAGCTGTGGAGACCTTATAATTGAAATGAAAGCTCCAGCCAGAGGTGTAGTTTGTGTACATTAAAAAAAACCCAAGGCAATAAAAATATAGGGCTGATAATTTTTTCCATGCTTTGACTAAGGTTGCAGCTTTCCATGAAAGCTGAACAGAGCTAAATTGAGAATGCAAGAAGGAAAATTATTCTGAAATCAAGGAGGTATGTGAAATAGCAAGCTGGGCATCTCACAATGTCACTCCCTTTCTCCTTGGGACAACTAATTTCATATAAGTTTGAAGACAGTCTCCTTCATCCAGTCTGAGTGAATATCTGATGGAAATCTTGCCTTGGGATAGGATTTTGCTGTCATTTTTGCTGATGGGAAACATCCAGTGTTGCAAAAGCCTGATTTGTGGGGTGTGCCTGGTGTTCATCCGCTTGGGTTTTGTTTTGGGCTGGGTTTAGTTAAGCTTTAAGAGCACCAGGAGCTTCTGAAGTTCTGGCAATCCTCACATGGTCTAATCCATTAAAATTCAGGGCACCCCAGAACAGTGAGGCTGTGGAAATTTGAGCTTGATTAATCTAATCCTCCAGATTGGGTAGGACCCAGAAACAGAATTGCAGTTCTGAGATTTCGTGTTTTCTCCTTTCGGGGCCTTGTTCTAACCAAAGTGATGAGTGGAAAAATTTGTGCCTCTTTTGTGGAGGGCTTGAGACAAGTTGTTGCAATGCTGAAAACACAACACAGCTCTCACCACCCTGCTCTCCAAAACTGCCTGCTAGCATAAGTTCTCTGGCATTAAATCCAAACTCATAACATTATTCATTCTTTCAGCATTTCCACAAGTCATCGTGTGACAGAGGCGTGGCAGAGGGATGCTGCCAGGGTGGGGATTTTGGCTGCTTCCTATCCCAAACCCATCCAGCAGTTGGTGTGACTGGTGCTCTGTCCAGCAGTACTTGCTCATCTGAATTTCATAAATTCTTTATCCCATTGACAAAACGAAAGTGCAGTCAAAATTGAAATTATTTATTAACAAGGGGAGCTGAAGTGCCCTTCACATGGTGAAATCCAAGATCTGTCAGCTGCTCGGGTGACTGAATCCTTCAGACTCTCCCGGGGTGTGTAAATAGGACCGGGCAGTTTTAATTTCTTTTTGAACAGCAAATTGCTGCCTTTGCAAATATTTATTTCCCATACATGCCATGTAATTCTTCCCAAGACCCTGCCCTTTTTAGTTTGCTTCACCTCTCAGCCCCTCCTCTGCTTTAAACACTGCCAGAAGTAGTCTGGGTAGGAAAGGAAAAATTAGTTGGAAAAGGAAAACAAGCATCTGTACACAATCATATACTCCATCAGCGTGAATACAAGGCACCCGAGCCTTATACAAAGCTGTGAACATTATGTGCCAAATTTGTTGCAGATGTAGGCAGAAGCAAGAAAATATTGAAAAACAGAGAAAAGTCAGTTAAAGTAGGCATACCAACTTTTATGACAAAAATAATTATTATATATGTGTTCCTTAATATTAAAGCTCCTTTTTTTTTCTTTCTTCTTATGAAATATTTTGCAGCCAACATTTAGGAGAAAAGCGACACAACAAGAGGTAGCTCAGATGCCTCCAATGATGCAGGTTTTATCCAGATGTAATTTTTAAAAATGCATCTTTGCAGACATGGAAAGTCCTGTGGGCTCATTTCTAGAGAAGAGAGTTTCTCAACATATTCCAGCTTGCTGTGAGTAGTGAGAGTGGTCAGCTTGATTTTCTTTCTGTGGTTAGTGTGAGCTTGTTGTGTTATTTTACCAAGCAACCTATGCCAGATATAATTTCTGTACATTAAGAAATTCCTTAGAGGATCTGCTGACTTTAATGAAGAGAAGATTTAATATTTGTATCTGCAGACTTCCCAAATTACTCTTTTCTTTTTAACTTAATTTTATTTTAAAATTACTTTTGCATGGACTTTAATGAAAACAAAACAGAAAAAAAAGAGGTTTCCTTCCACCTTTTTTTTTTCCATTAGACATTTCTTATTTTAATGAAGACATTATTAGGGAGAGTTGAGTAGCAACCAGTGGTGAGGAATTAGAGTTTAACTACAAGGTCCTGCTCCTCTGGTTGACTTTTCTGTAACAGATTTGGACATGGAATCTCATGGAATCTGAAGGATGCAAACTCTAGAAGAACTTAAAATGAAACACCATTCATATGTACAAATGGCAAAAGTACTTTCAATCATTTTTATCTTTAACAGAGATATTGGCTAACACTTCTTTTTAAAACAAACAAAACCAAACAGTTTGGGGAGAGAAGGGAGATCCACTTTTCCCATGAGAAAAGTTAAATATTTTGCCTAATATGGTATGGCTTGTGTCCAAAAAACATGTAAATTTTTTAGTGCATGATGGAATATGTATTTTGGTACTTCATGAATTCATCTTCCTCTCTTCATCAGGCTTCTCATCTAATTACATAGCTCAGCAAGAAGGGAGGTGATCTTGGTGCAGCCTGGGGAATGCTGTCTGACTCAGAATTCCAATATTTAAGGGAAAAAAACCCCTTCAGTCTCTGAATTCTCCAGATTTCCATACCAGTCTTCACTAAACCAAGTCTGAGAACTGATCAGTTCTATCAAAATACCAACATTGGAACATGGGATCCTAATTTTAGATATTTAGGTGGGATTTTTTTTGGTTATATGGCTATAAGATAGATGGAAAAAATTATGGGATGGCAAGGATGGACTGTCCTGGCAGGTAGACTTTGCCTTTCAGTTTGAAGCTTGTACTAATGACCAGAACAAGTTCTAGGAAGATGTATAAATATATGTAGGGGTGCAACCTTTGTCAGTCGAGGCATGTACAGTTTGAGGAACTTGCACTTTTGACAAAATTCCAGTAGTCTGAAACCTGAGTTAAATCTGTGAAAGGGATATCTACAGACTCATGGAATTCTCAGTCTGATCTAGAAGGTGAAAATGGGAAAGGCTGGGATTGGCAGGTCTATCCTCAATATACTTGGTGCAAAGTCCACCTAAAAATACAGAGCATGTTAGCAAAATATTCCATGTGGTTGTTGTGGCTTTGGAAAAGCAGATATTTCGTATTTCCTCCCTTATATCAAACTCACCAAAATTGGAGTCACTCCAAGTTTTGGAACCTCCAAACAGTAATTCAAATAATCATGGGAAAAAATTCATTAGTGCTGGGGTTTTGGAGCTTAGATCTTTATGCAGGAGGCACATCACGTGTTGGAAAAGCAGCTTCCAGTGGAAGTTCAGTAATTCAGAGTATTTTCACATTAAACGACAAAAATTCAGCGCATGAACAGTACAGAAAAAAAAAATCATCATTTGTGCAGGGTGAAGCAAGAATTTCAGTAGGTGCACTTGATTCTCCTGCAGCACTCATTATCACCTTCCCATTTCAATTCCCTTACAATTAATGGCATTGACTCCATTAGAAATGACAAAAGTTACTAATTTACTACTTTCTTCATTTTCAGTAGATTTGAACTTGCATCTCTAATTACTATTTCTTCCATATCTTACTTTCAAGGTTTTTATAATACTTCTATTCCCATGTGGGCAACTAAGGGAGTGGCTGGGATGTTCTGTGTGAGCTAGAGAGGGTGTGACCTCTTTTTGGGCATTTCACTTGAGTTCCTTGACAGAGCACATCTCAGTCTTAAGTTGAGTCTCAGGATCTCCATGTGAAAATAATTCAGTGTGTTTGTCTGCATATGCAACATCTGTATGTATATACATGCAAATATTTATATATATATTCTCATTCATACCCATAAATGCTTTAATTCAAGAACAGACACTAATTTCTTGTTCTGTATTTCAATGTTTCCACGCTCAAGAGTGTCATAGCTTGGCAAAAAAAGAAAAGTCATTCTCAAAGCTCTGCTGCAGTAATGGTTTTGTATGAACCAGCTTAATAAAAACATCAGGCCTCAGTTCCAAATAATTTTATTGCAGTTAACAACTCAGCCAGTTGTCAAGTGTGTTGTCACCAAGGCCCCCTCTCTGCCTGTGAATAATGACACCAGTGAGTGTTGGATTTCTGGAGCATCTCAAACATATAGGCACTGTCTTACAGCTGCACAGAAGTTTCTCTCTACCACTTCATGAGGAATGGTAGCTAAAAAAAACCCCTCTGTTATTTGGTGCAAAAGCTATTTAGTGATTATAAGATTTCACAGGCTTCAAATTAGTTTCCCTACATCAATTTGCATTAAAAATATGCAAAAAGCACTCCCTGGGCATTGTCTGGATGGGGCTTTATTTTTCTAAGCTAAATATGAAGTTTTTAATAGTTGTGAGTTCCTTGCAGGAATCAGTTCTGGCCTTGACCTCTCCAATGCCTGCTCCATTCCTTCTGTGTGCATGGGCGTCTTACCAGGAATAACCTCCTTAATGTAAATACTTCCTTAATGTGTGGAGAATTTATAGGGACTTTTATTTGCCTCATGTATAATTCTTCAATTTATAAACTCTATTCATGTGAGGTTTGTAGTGTTTCAGTTCTTTTTTCCTTTTAAAAGTTGATTACAATTTATCCACTTGTAAATCTCTGCTCAAACTGTAATGCATTTTTATTGCCCTTTTTTCAAGGATTTGCTACAGAAGTGTTATCTGTGTATCAGCTGAATGCAGAAAAGGTATTCAGTAATGTGCCAAAGTTAAGCTCTACCTTTTTTTAAAAAAACCCAGTATTTCAGGAATAAGTTCTACATCTAAAAAACATAAAACTGGGAATTTTGACTTAGGAGTAATACAGAGAACTTCGTAACACACTGATCCCCAAATTTTATCCCCTTACTTATGATGTTAAATAATATGTTGGTTCTGTGGAAACTTACCTTTAGGAAACACAACTGGATGTGATTCATTGTGGCTTCTGGGAAACTGGGATAGAAATGCTAAGTTTTCTAAAATTTATTCTCACTGATAATTTTTTTTCCCTTTATTTTCCCTCTGTCTCACAAGACATGTTCAATGCATGGTAAAGTCTGTTTTTTCAGAGAACAGATATGATAATTAAGAACTGGAATAAAGTTCAAAAACTGATAAAATAGATGTCAATTTGACCATGAAATGTCTACCTGTACCCTTATTCTTTTCAATCCCTGAAATAATATTGCTTCTTTATAAATATATGTATAAATATCCCCAAGTTTCACCCATACAGCTCTAGTATTGCTTTCTACACTAACTGATCAAGTGGTATGAACAGGAAGATTATTTTGATGGAGAAAAGAAGAGTAAATCAAGAATAATAAGTTTTTGTGTGGTTGCTATAAGGTTTTTGTTGCCTGTACCATAGGTAGTGGTTTAGTTAAGGAAAATTAGGGCTTGAAACTCAATTTCTTAGGTGAGGAGTGATTTATGATTGCAAACATACATTCAAAATAATAAACATTTGGTAAATTTGCACATTCCTCCCTTTGCTATATATAATTATTTCCTGTGTGTAGCATGAATGTCTTGTGAGTAAAAAACTTCTCATAACGTGTCCTCCTGCAGCATTGCTGAGCTCAACTATTGAATGCAATTTTTTGTGTGGTATTAGGTAAAAAAAAAAAAAGAAAAAGAAAAAAAAGAGAAAGTTCTTTATCTGAAAGGCTTTATGGTCTTTCTACTATGGGCAGGGGAATTTACAAGTTGCCATTGTTTTTCAGTGTAGTAAAAATATGTTGAGAATTACCAGTGTACGTATAATGCATTCAACATAAACAGATCCACAAAAAGCAGCTCCCCAGCTTGCTCTTGGTGACATAAAAATTACTTGGACATACAGTTATGCTGGGTTTTAGGTGTTTTCAGATTTAGGAACATGATGCTGAGCCTTTAGACACAGAGTTCTTTACAAGAGTTTCTACTTAGCTCTTTGGGGTGATGATTAAGTTCTCCGTAGATGATGTAAAGTAGTTGTAGTAACTCACAGTGCAATACAGCATTGATGATGTGCTTTGCTTCTAAATCTAAAAAAATATTTTTTAAGAATAAGTAATAGTAATAATAATAAAAACAATAATAATTATATATATATATATAAAGTGACTTCATTCCTGCAGAGCTCAGACTGAGCACTAGGAAAAGACTCTAGAAAAGAAAAACAGATCCTGCTCTGATGTTTTGGTGCTCTAGGAGGATTCCTAAAATCTTTGCTCCTAATATTGGTACATTGGTAAGACCAAAAGGCAGGCAGATGTACAAAAAAACTTGACAGGTATTAGGACTCTCAGTTTCTGGTGGTGTAATGTTCAGAGTTTGTCATGAAACAGTCACCAAGCAAGAGAAGAGAGATCCTAACAGCATGTATGTATATACAAAGATTACAAATAAATCATTGTTTTACAAGATGGCAAAATTAAATAGGGTACCACAGTGTTCTGTTCGAAGAAATTGTCCTGTGTATTAATGTCCTTTATACATTAACTGTCCTTTATATTAATGTCCTTTATAATAATGTGAGGTTTGCAAAACAGGATAAAAACCGAAGCNTTTGTGTGTATTAAGTAAAAAAAAAAAAAGAAAAAGAAAAAAAAGAGAAAGTTCTTTATCTGAAAGGCTTTATGGTCTTTCTACTATGGGCAGGGGAATTTACAAGTTGCCATTGTTTTTCAGTGTAGTAAAAATATGTTGAGAATTACCAGTGTACGTATAATGCATTCAACATAAACAGATCCACAAAAAGCAGCTCCCCAGCTTGCTCTTGGTGACATAAAAATTACTTGGACATACAGTTATGCTGGGTTTTAGGTGTTTTCAGATTTAGGAACATGATGCTGAGCCTTTAGACACAGAGTTCTTTACAAGAGTTTCTACTTAGCTCTTTGGGGTGATGATTAAGTTCTCCGTAGATGATGTAAAGTAGTTGTAGTAACTCGCAGTGCAATACAGCATTGATGATGTGCTTTGCTTCTAAATCTAAAAAAATATTTTTTAAGAATAAGTAATAGTAATAATAATAAAAACAATAATAATTATATATATATATATAAAGTGACTTCATTCCTGCAGAGCTCAGACTGAGCACTAGGAAAAGACTCTAGAAAAGAAAAACAGATCCTGCTCTGATGTTTTGGTGCTCTAGGAGGATTCCTAAAATCTTTGCTCCTAATATTGGTACATTGGTAAGACCAAAAGGCAGGCAGATGTACAAAAAAACTTGACAGGTATTAGGACTCTCAGTTTCTGGTGGTGTAATGTTCAGAGTTTGTCATGAAACAGTCACCAAGCAAGAGAAGAGAGATCCTAACAGCATGTATGTATATACAAAGATTACAAATAAATCATTGTTTTACAAGATGGCAAAATTAAATAGGGTACCACAGTGTTCTGTTCGAAGAAATTGTCCTGTGTATTAATGTCCTTTATACATTAACTGTCCTTTATATTAATGTCCTTTATAATAATGTGAGGTTTGCAAAACAGGATAAAAACCGAAGCGTCCCAATTTCCAGTTACAAGAACAATTACTTTCATATATTGAGATTAAGCAAAATTCTCTACTGGGAAGTGCAAAATAAAGCATTTGGGAGAAGAATCTCCTGAACTAGGTGACCCATACCTATCCAGAGAATCACCAGGGGTCACTTTAGTATATGAACTTTTCACTTCCCCAAATGCTCTTACAGGGAAAAAAGAACAAGGGATGGTAGGATGGAGAGGAGCTGGAAGCAAATATCATGAAAAGGTGAATGCAAAGCTGAAGTTTCTGGTTCAGGCTGTGGCTCAAGAGTGGATTATGTCTTTAAATGAGAGACCACTCAGTTGCAGTGTTGGTATTCCAGCCGTTCACCTCCTGATCCTCCAGGCCAGGAGTTGCTAGGGGTTTCCCAGATTTTGCCTGTCCTGACAAACACCCCAAACCCACGGTGTCTCTCCATTGTGAGACTGCCTTGTGCTCATGGAGTGAACCTGGTCCCCTGCTGCATCTCTCCTCAGACCACCTGCAACTCCTTTGGATTCTAATTCAACACCACCTCAGGTTCTTCTGCCAGCAAAAATACTGAGTTCAGCTGCAGCTGCATCAATTAGCTCCTCAAGCCTGCAAGTGGTGACACCAGTGACACTTTTTTGGGTGAATGATGGACCTACTGGTGAGTCCATAAATGTAATGATCAATCCTCCCTTTCATCTCGCTGTGTTTAAACATTCTTTTACCACCATGGGCTTTGAAGGTGACAATCTCCTGCCCTTCACTCATAAAAAACACACAAATATTTTGCATCTGTCTCAGCCGAGCTTCACAGATGTGCAGCAGCACAGATGCTGGTTTAAAAGTATATATGTATTTAAATATTTCTGTTGCTCAGAGATGATTTTGATTTTGTGGCCCCTCAGGACAAGACAGACACTGAGGTGCTGGAATGAATCTTTTGAGGAGCAGCTGAATGAGTTGGGGTTGTTAAGCCTGAAGAAAAGGAGGTTCAAGGGAGACCTCATCACCCTCTCCTTTGAGAGGAGGTTGTAGTGAGGTGGGGATCAGACTCTTCTCTCAGGTAACAAGTGTCAGGATGAGAGGAAATATCCTCAAGCTGCACTAGTGGAGGTTAGGATGGGATATTAGGTTAAAATTTCCTCATCAAGAGATTTGTCAAGCACTTGAACAGGCTGCCCTATCAGGAAAACATCACTGGAGCTATTTAAAAAGCAGTAGATGCAGTTCTTGCAGACATTCCATAGTTGTGAACTTGCAATTATTAATTTTAGGGTCAGACTTGATGATCTTGAAGGTCCATTCCAACCTAAAATATTCTCTGATCCTATGTAATGGGTATGTTGTGGTCACTGAATTTGACTGTGTTGTTGTTATCCTGTGCTTGTTCCAGATCATGTCTCTCATCCTGTATCAAGTATGTGAGCTCTCCCAGGGGGGCTCTCTTCATCCTCCCAGGATATGGGCAGGACCTGCTTTTATTTGGAGTAGTTTGCTGATAATGCCTTATAAAATATCAAAATCTGCCCAGCTGACTCTTCTGGCCCTACACCAGTCTGTTATTGTGAAAGTGGAGGTGACTTTTTGATTTCAGGGTTTAAGACCCCTGCTAATTTGCCATTTAGCTGGACCAGGTTTCTCTTTCCACTGAGATAAAATAGTTTTAACTCTCAATGTGTCTTTAGAAGGATGAAACCCTCTGCCTGTGTTGTTGGGTTTGTTTATTTTGGGGTTTGTTTTTTATAAAGCAAAATACAGATCTACTAGGATATGTGTGGTAAAGGAATTGTTATCTCTTTTGAACAAAATATTGAAGCTACTTGAACTCTTCCAGCAAAAATTAGGGTTTCATTCATATGCTGCAATGAGCAGTTGAGGATAACTGTGCTGAGAGGGACTCAAGGGCTGTAGGGGATTATTGGGATGATGGGGAGCACACCCATCAGCAAGGTGAGGAAAAATGAGCCCCTGGAACCCAGAGAGATGGGAGTCATTTCAAGGACTGAGCAGATGGATTAGAGCTGCAGCAGCAGCCAACACCAGAGGTTTATTACTGACCTCATGGGCCACTCACTGAGGCAGGGCTGACAAGTGGAAAGCAGTACCTGTTTTCAGTGGTTTCCTGGGGTTTGGCGTGGTTTTTTTCAAGTTGACAATGAAATCAAACAAAATTTTTCTTTTTTTTCCTCCAGCTCTGGGAGACAGAAGAGTGCACATCAGGTATCTACTTTATCTTGCTGATTTCAGGCAATAATTTGTGATGGAAGAAATGCACACCTTAAGTCCTGCTCAGCTTGACTCAGAAAAGAGGTTTTTAGTTCAGATCACTTTTGGGCAGAACCGGTACTTGACATTTTGATTAAAAGTAACCACATGCAGCACTACTTGCTGCAGGAGTTGCAAACTGCTTTGCTTATTTTAGTTTATTTTCAGGGGGAGGAACAGGCCCTCAAAGTGCCTAAATGCAGAGGAATGGTGCATGCCAGTGTGTGTGCATATGTATCCACTTGCCCCTCCATACATTTAGAAATCATAATGGGAAATATATCCTGAAGTGGAAGCACCAGAGGAGTTGTTTGTGACCCTGCAGTGATACAATTCCATCAGTGTCACGGAGATGGTGCTGATTTATACCAGTGTGGGGTCAGAGAGCCAAGCCTCTCAGCACCCAGAGCAGCAGGGGTGGTAAAAAGCCAGCCTGAGGCTTTTCTCCTTTGCTGCTTTGCTTTTTCAGGTCTCTGCCATGGATTACTTCTGCCTCTTCTTCCAGCAGGACATGGATGTGGCAGCTACTGAGGTTTTGCATAAGTGGGAAGGCTCTCTGCTGTTTTCCCTCTGTGCTGACAGAAAACACATCTAAAGGAGCACAAGTCAGGATGGATCCCTTCCCACAATGTCCTTTCTCTCATGAAACTTGGCATAGAAGCACAACAGAGGCAGCTGGGTTTGCTGCTAATCTCTTGCCTTTCACCTGGGTTTGTGTTTCCTCTGTCCTAATGTCCCCTGTCAGTTCTGCTGTGTCCATCCTTCCTTTTTTGCTGAGCCTCTACCATCAGGCAGAAGAGGGGATCTAATTTAGGGGACAGCCATCAACAGACTATAAATTTGGCAGCATGTCACGAGCATACTTCAATATGCTGTGTAATTTATAAGGCAATGCATCCATTTTTAAGGCCAGCCCTGCATCCCAGTATATCAAAAAGCAGAAGAATAGATTGCTGCTGCCACTTAAAATAATGTGTCCAGAAATACATTGTGTGAGGACCTTGTATCTATCAATGAAAGTGTTTTAATTCTCCTTTCAGTGGCTATGTACCATGTATTTAGTAGAAGTTATGGCTAGGATGACTTCATTGATAAAGCTCTATTTCATGTAGCAGGAAGGAAGAACAAAAGATTTAATAATCTCTGGGGTATCCTGTGGATTCCCATTGTGTGGTATTGACCTCAGGGGACAGAAATTTCTCTAATTAGGGTTTTTTCTCTGTCCTGAGTTCCTGGAAAAATCAGAGTTCAAAACTCAAGAATACAGCCTGATGTGGGTTGAACATGTTTGATAAAATTGAAGGGATAGAGAAGTTCTGGAGACAGCTTTAAAATGCACCCATTGCTTTAATTGATATTTTACAGGGGAGATGCTTCACTCTGGGCAGAGCAAAGAGGGAGGTGGACAGGGATTTTCTCTCTGGCCATGGGGAAGGGATGTGACCTGTGCATTTCCATTCCTTTCCTGTTCTAGTCTTATGGCAAGTACTGAAGGGCAGGGCATGAGATGAATCCAATTGCTATAAAAAAACTTGAATTAATTAATTAATTGTTTATCTATTAATTGTTTATCTATTATTTATTTAGTAGTCTGGACTGAGGAACTACCAGGATTGGATTACCTGATGGGCCTGATTCTGAAGCCAGGCATAATTTGATTTGGGCATTCATAACCTGAGCGGAGAAAAAACAGTTTAAAACAAGACAAAGCATACATTGTGGAGACTCCCAAAAACCCCTAAGAATCTGAGATACAGACCAGAATAATTGAAATCATAAGTAATGATGCTGAAATCATAAGACAGACGATGACTCCTCCCTCCCTGTGCCCCAGAGCCCGCAGAGGAAATGTCAGATTAGTGCAGAAGCCAACACAGACATGAAAATTGCCATAATGCAGCAGAGGTTAAAGACCAAATCAGTGCTGAGGGGCATCTGAGCCATCTCATTCACTGCAAAGCAGGTGGCAGAAACCTGCCATCTCCAGAAGCCAGAGGAAGGGTTTTCAGGGCAAGAATTAAACATGCCTTGGTGTCAGACCTGGGACCTGCACGCCAGGCTGGAGGACCAGCTTCAAGGTCAGCTCAAAGCTGCTGTACTGGTGGGCTGGTATTGGAGTTTGGGCCTTGGCACCAGTAAACTGCATGGAAAGCAGAAAAATCTCCAGACGTTCTGGAAATTATTGTCTAGGAGCTTTGCCCTGAGCTGGTCCTGCTTACTCAGACAATGCCAGTGAAGGTTTTCCTTAAGGAAGGGTTTAATGGACTCCAGGCTCCTCAGGAGCAGCACACAGATGCACTCCCTGAAGCACAGCTGAAGGAAGGACAGACCTCTTGGGGTGTGTTCACCCTCTTTTCCAGCAGCTCTTATGGACTTCTGGGAAGCCAGGGGTCTGTCTCCAGGGGGAGAACAAGTCAGATGCTGAGTCTGTGGGTATTGACTTCCTCGCTTTCAGCAGGACGCTGCTGTGTTTTCCATATGCCATTGCTGCAGAGGCAAACAGCCCAGGGCCTGTGAGGGATGGAGAAGTATCTGGTAGACAATGATTCCTTTGGGATTGTACTGTCTAGAAGATGGAAGAGGGCCAGGGAAGATCAAAGGCACAGAGTCTGCTAAAAAATAGTGATTACAGCTGTGTGCATGTATGATTGTGGGGGGTATTCTGTTTTCTCTTTTGATTTAATTATTAATCTGTTAGGAAATATCATTCCAGTCCAATTTCAAAGCAGAATTTTTTTTGCGAATTAAAAAAAATGTTGCAGATTCTTTTCTTTTTCTCAGAAATAAATGTGTGCATGTATTTAGTTGCAGCTTCACAGGCTGTCATCATGGCATTGTCAAGGTAAGCTCAGTTTCTTATGCAGTTACATTATAAAATTGTGTGTAAAACTGAAATGGTTCACTGAAAAGGAAACCATAAAATTGTATAAAGATTCATGATCCCTTACTGGTCTTATTTTAACAAGAAACTATAAAAGGAAACATTTATTTTCCATGCTAAAAGTAAAGGTCACTCAGTAGCTTTCAGTTTTCTTTCCTTCTTTCCCCTTCTTGGCACTCATGTTGGCTTCTGAAAATATTTCATTCTTTTTTCTTTCATTTCTCCCCTTTCAAGCTCACCATCTTTCACTCTAACAGCTTCTTTCTTCTCTATAGTTATTTCCCAGCAAACCAATATCCTTAGGGGTTCTCCTGCCTTTTATTACAAAGAGTCCATCTCATCTGGCCCTGTGAACTGCAGGGCAGATAAGGAACTATTTTCAGCACTCTAATGTTCTAGAGGTAGTCTGCAAACCACTTCAAAAAGACTCATTCTTTAGTCATTCCTAAACTTTCTTTTCCACAGAGCCTCTGTAGCATCTCAGAACAATGGTAGAGAACCAGTGGTCATTTGTAAAAAGTGGCAAGGAAACTTTAAAAATTGTGTGCCAGACTCCAAAGTCGGGAGTTACTGACATTTCACTCTTGTGTGGAGATAAAGGGGCAATTCTTATTTTTAAGAAGTCAGATGCTCTGATTATTGAATATTCAGAGACTTTATGGACTAGAACTGTAATTTCTCTTATCCCTGGGGTCTCTCCTGGGTCTAAACACTCCAGGAGTATAGCATGAAGAGTTCACATTCAAAGAGTGGCTTCTGCTCCCTGGCCAAATTCTCTTCAGTCAGGTCCTGGATTTACCAAATAATTTTGCCTTTTAATGTACCCAATTTCTGATGAATGTAGGTCATGGCACCTGCAGGGCCCTTCCATGCACTTTGTTTCAGATGTCTGTCCAAAGCCCTGTATATTTTCAACATATTCTGTGCCATTCTGTAGCATAGAAGTTCTCATGGGCTTTTCACCACTAAGATTTTTACTTTTCCATGGGCTTAAGAAGTCAGTGAACTACTGACTAATTAGGCATCACAAAAATCTTGAAACTCTACCAGGAGCACAAGATTTTTGTTTCCTTCCTCTCTTAAGGTATACTTGCTTTTAGCTGGCTTTCTATTTGTCTTTCTATTTATTGTTCCTAAATAACCCCTATAAATAAAAAAGTCTTTCTTATGTTTCCCAGTCTGGTGACATTTTTTTCTGTTTGGTTTTTTTTTTTGGCAAGAAATCTTTATCTTAAGGCAACACCATATTGACTTTTCTAATTTTCCTTCCCTGGTCTAGTAACTCTAGTTGAGTGGCAGCTACTTCAGAAACCAGTCTTGTGACAGCTTCATAGATTTTACTCAGTAATTTATGTTGTGCTTTGTAAAGCTGCAGACCACTGGAGCTGCTGCAGGTGCATGTTCTTTTCTTCTTTCTACATTTGGAATTGAAAAGCTCTTCCTTATTTTTAGTTCATTTTTTGTTAATTTTATTCAAGCTCCCTCTAGTTAATATTCTCATCATCTCTTTCTGTTTGTAAGTACCCAAGAATAAAAAAAATCGTCTATTTATTCCACTGTTTGCTTTTCTTTAATCACTTACTTCTGTAAGAGAGATGTTTGGCTGGTAATATAGCAAAAAGGAAAGTCTTTTTTTTCCTTCTGAAAGGACTATAAAAATTTCAGGGTTATTTTAAAATTAGATATTTGACCCATCTTAGAACACCTTGAAATAGTGTAATTTTTTCCCTTTAATTAGCTTAAATGTTATGTTTAAAAATGTGACATGAGATAGAAATGAATTTTAGCAGAATTCTATCTAGGGCAAAGCAGCAGCTGATAAATCTGAATTTCCAGGCAGATTTTCTCCAGAGTGCTTGCAAAGCAGTTGTTGGATGTTCTTCAGTGGGAGCTGTGTGTCACCAGTGTGAGACTGGGACATTTGAAAGTGTGTTTTACCTGTGGAAGGTGATCTGCAGGGTTGGCACGGCACAGAGCACTCCCCTGGCACTGCCCTCCCCTCCTGCCCAGCCCATTCCCCCTCTCCCAGACACGCTCCCAGAGGAAGCTTTGGAAGGAGTAACCTTGGCACTGGCAGGGTGCTGGGGTTGCCCTTTTGATTACAAAAGGGGAATGTCACAGCTGGTACATGTTACTGCTGGGGGATGTCAATATTTTGGGCCTGGCTTCTGTTCTGAACAGAAAATTCCATTTGCTCCCAGAGCTCATTAGGTGTTCAAGGTAACTGTGTGCACACTGAAGGGACACTCCATTGAATTATGACTCTTGAGTAATAGAAGTATTGTAAAGGAAAAGTTATGTCAGGGCAATCATCCCATTGTTTGTTTGATGGGAGAGCCTGTTCTGTGCCCCTAAACAGTGTAGGGGCTAGATCTGAATCTAAGGCTAAGTTTACAGGAAAGGTTGAGCACCTGCATGGCAATGGATGAGATTTCTCCAGGTGGGAAGTGTGGGGAGGGCCAGGCTCACATACTCTTTTCCTGCTGCACTTTCTGCTCCTCCTGCACTGGATGGGGCATTGATGTGATCTGTTGCATGTAAGCCACTCCTCAAAGCCTCTAATCTTAGGTTCAAGACTAGTTAAACATTTGCAAAAGTTATGAAAGATTGGACTTATTGTAACATAGCTTAGTGCAGAGTACTAAATACAGTGCTTTTTATAGATGATACCTTTGTAATTCTTCCAGGGAGGCCCGGCAGAAATGTAAGATGTGAGCAGTGGTGACACAAGGAATATGCTCCTCAGTACTCGTATGGAGTAAATCCAGGAGAGCTGCAGCTCCAAGCACTTGAGGAAATTGGGTAGGTGTGCTGAAGCAGAAAGCACTGACAATTTTGGCAACTTCTAAAATGCCACTGAGTGGAGCAGAAGAGAGCAGAGCAGCTTTCTTTCCAGGCAGCATATCTCCTGTCTCTTTCTCTCTCACAGCTGCCTTTGTCTACTGGCTATGCAAATACCTACACTACATGCCTCATGAGTTTTCTGGCCTTTTGTGTTTTTCCCAGATACCTCATTATTCCAGGGAGGTTGTGGAAGTGTTTGTGTCTGTTTGTGTGCACAGTGAACAATGCCATGGACTATTCACTGGAGTGATAAATCGTGCTCACTCCGATGTCAGGTACCTCTCATTGACTTCAGTTTCTTTCCTATTGGATGTGTCTCAGATTAACCAGGCATTAGGCATTAATCAAGGGGGTATCTACAAATAAATTTTTCATCATAATGAGCTGTGCAGCTGAATTAATAGTATTTGCACTCTCATTATTTGCCATGATGTATGGGTGTGGTAGCAGTGCAGTGCACCCGGCTTGGCTGTTGGTGTTGCTGTGATCTCAACATATAACCCAGCAACAAATAAAATGCTCATGTAATTATAGGTCAGGACATTTTTTTCTGCCTGCAGAGTGTGTTTCTAATGTTTTAGACACTGCATTAGAGTTTCTCATAGTAGATAAATATTGTTTAGTTAATTTCTTGTCTAGCACTGGTAATAAAGTGGTAGGACAAGGCACCAATGGAACAAAAAATAGAGTTTTGAAGATTGTTATGATATAGATCTTGCAGAACATCTCTTAGCAATAAGTGCAGGTGTTGTATTACACACACACAGATTTAAAATTTTCCTGAATACTGACTCTGCAAATTCTAATTATAACTAGGAATAAAAAAAACATTTTGTTGCAATTTAGTTTTAAAACTTAGAGTGGCTTTCTAGAGTAACTGGTTCAAGACGTTTTCATTTGTATTTTTTCTGCCTAAGAACAGGTAAGAGAACTGAGGTTCTTCCTAAGATGACAGGTAATGTCTTTCACAAGAGAATGTAATTTCCCTAATGACTGACTGAATTCTGGAAAAGAAAGATTTGTGTAGAGAACTGGTGAACACAAACCATAAAATAATTTTATTGTGGATAGAATCATTTTATATATGTATAAAATTAATTTTAATAATATGCACACTACCAAAGAAAACAAAATTACTGCAAAAATTCACCTGGATATTTAGATCCGTTTGTTTTCAGTGTGTTGTTATAGATGATGATAGAAATTTTTATTATTTTTCATCCTATTTTCATTGAAGCCTTATAGGTAGTAAAAGGTAACCTCTGAAAAGGGATGTTCATTGAATCCTGGAATGGTTTGGATTGGAAGGGACCTTTAAAGGTAATCTAATTCCAAACCCTCTGCAATGAGCAGGGACACCTTCCACTACACCAGGTTGCTCAAAAAATCTTGGGCTGGAAGGTGTCTGGCAAAGCTTATTCTGCCAGCATGGAGAGTGGAGGCATTTGGAAAAGTGAATCCTAAATTCAGAGATGCAACCTGTTCCACTTACCCCTTAAATAATGAATGACAGCATATGACAAAACTGTCCTGTTTGTAAAAATAAAGGAAAGACAATAACAAAACCACCAAAGCAAAGCCCAAGCATCCATGGAGAGCTCTCCCATGTGCAGGAAGGGGGAGGAAAAAGTACATTTGCAGAACAGATTAAGTGCAACCACTTTTCCCAGCCTTTGTGTTGCATTATTGGATGCAAGGCAAAAACTGTGGCTCTCTCTTCCTATGGAGTTGTGGGGCCTCGTGACCCATTTCAGAGTTTAAACATTTGCAGCAGCCTGACAACACCGACCGTCTTCGTCCTCCTCAGAAATTGCATTTATCCCAGCACAGTCGGCGTGGATATCTTTGTGGACATAAAAAAGAGCAATGTGATTGAGGAGAGCTCATCCTGGGGCACATTTATGGCAGGATTTCAGTCCCATCACAGCAGTGAAAGATCACTCAGCTGTTGCAGATGAGGCAGGAATTCCTAGCGTGAGGCACGGCCATTTGAGGTGTTCTTTGAAAAATATCCCAGCTCTGGATGCATCCAGCAGAAACTGACACTGACCTGTGGCACAGGATGAGATTAGTTTGCATTTCTAATTAGTTTCTGCATATCCTGAAGCAGCTGGGCTTCCCAGAGCAATGTATAGGCTTTGCAGGATATCACCAAGTTGAAGTTCTCTCCATGGACATGTAAAGATTAAATGCACAGAAAAGTGCTGTGTGATCAAGTTAGCCCAACAAACACAGCTAGATACTTTGGGATGTAAATTAATCTCAATTTTCAGACAGAATAATATGGCCCCTTAAAATTCACTGAATTAATTATCTGACAAATCTTTAACTAAACACACAGAATGTACTATGCAGATCAGAGATCCCCCCTTTCTCCTTGATTACAGCCCAAAGTGGGAATGCCCTGTATGTGATGTCTCTGATTCTTCTGCAGTCATTCTCTGATACTCAGAGCTGGTAATTTTTTTTGTAGCACTTGGCAACTGATGGCAATTGAGGCCTCACTGCTTGGTGTGTTTTCATGCTGTGTGTGCTTGGGCTCTTTTCCTGGTGCGCCGTAGCTCCCTCTTCTCCAAATCTGCCCTGCCAGGTCTGCTTGATGTGGAATGTGGAGCTCTGGAACAGCAGGTACGTTCCTGGAATCCTGCTTACAGCAGTAAAAGCTATAGTTCAGCAGGAGGAGTAATAGTCACAATTGTCACTGAAGTGTTTTGACACTTGTTCGTAAAGCTCCTTCAGAACGTACACAGAGAGGATCATTTATTTTAATGAAATTCTGTCTAACGCAGGCTATTACTCACTCTCCCTCCTCTGATTTCTGTGAAGTGCCAGCTCAGAGGATGCTCTTAATGATGAGCCTGAAGAGGCTTCCTGGGATTTGCAGCTACGAGCTTCTCCCAGCACGTTTGTGTTTTGAGAGAGAGATATTACTGAAGTGGCAGAAATTCGGAGTATGGAAGTACACCAGCAGAGTGAAGCTCTCCCAAGGACATCCTTGTATTTTAGGGGGTTTTGTTGAGGGAAAAACTGAAAAAGAGAGATTTATCTAATATGTACATCAAGTATGGGTGGGAGAAAGAATGTGGAGAAATCATTCTGCATCCTTTGAATCCCCTTGGCTTTGGGGCAGAGCAGTGCCTGCATTTCTGTGTTGTAGTACAGCTCTGAGCTGCAGTGTGTGAGCAAGCCTAAGTATGATAAATACTTTTATGGCTCTGTCACCACAGCAGCCTGCAGACTTTTATCCACACAGGAAGTCCTGCCCTCACAAAAGCAGTGTGCTGTGGTCATTCACACCAGGCAATCCCTCTGTCTGGTACCACGGATGATAAATATTTGGCTATGCTGGAAAAACCCCGAATGCAAAAAGCATGTCCTCCCTCTCTTGCCAGGGCATCTGGTCCCCGAAAAAGAGATGTCACCTTGCTGAACAGTGTTTAAATCAAAGTGAAGTTTAAATTCCAGCTCTGATTCAGATATTTATAAACCTGTCATCTGCATTTCTGTGGAAGGAATGAGTTGACTAATAGCCAAATTGCTCCAGGAAATGCAGAGGAAGACCATTTGGAGGTCAGATAATATTTAATCAGGAAACTTTTCAGCACATCTTTGATGTTCCTATTAATTTTATCTTTTCCCTGATTCATAAATAATATCCATCTGGAGAAACTTAGATGCATTTAGTTATGTTTTATTAAGCAGGAAGCAATCCACTGGTCACACATTTTTAGGAAACCACACTTGGCTTTATCTTCTCTTTCCATGGAGAGTAGAATACACACATGGCAAAATCCCCTCCCAGCAATGTCTGTGCTACAACCACAGATTTTTCTTGTATTTCTCTCTCGTTGGATCACCCGAGAATAAACCCAAGCACCAACAAAATTTTCTGTTTACCCTGGATGTCTTGAAATACCACGGCTCTCAGGAATTACTTTGTTGTTTTATTTAAAGGGTATGTACTACAATTGATTCCAGCGCATCATGACATTTACAAAAGTGCTTTTTGCAAGAAGGCTACTAACCTAGGTGAGGAAAGAAAGCATCCAGAATTTAAGGTGATTCTTGCTGTTCTGCAGGAAGTTTGTGTGTCAAAGGAGGAAGATCTGGAAGGCACAGGGGAGAGGCAGAGCAGACAGCCCACAGTGGGTGCACGGCCCAGCTCATGACCTCCCCTTTGGGACAGATGGACACACGGGTCCCAGAGGTGACCCAATGCCACCCATCCAAGGGGGTGACTTAGGTCAAAGCTGTTCCTCACCTCTGTTCCCCCCATGAGGGCATGCCTGCCACATGCACAGTGGGAGGGCTCTGGATGCTGTCCAGAGTGTTGCCTTGTGTGGAAAATGGCATGGGGTGACTCTGAGGTTTCTGCCACATGCTATGAGATGTCATTGTCACAGGGAACCAGCATGTTTCTTCCCTCACCACAGTTCCTGTGGGAAGTGATGCTGTGATATCTCATCATAGCTGAATTTACAAATTATTCCAGCCTCTGTAGTTGTTCATAGCCTATTTTGCTAAGATATTCAAACAAAAAAGGGTAGGAAGTAAATGAAGGGAAGCTGTGATAATTCTCAAAATAAATCTGAATAGGGGTTTTGTGCTTTGGTCTGACATCTTATGCAAGGCATTCTACTCTTTCTGGTTGGTAGCAGAGGGAAGAGAGAAGAGAGCTTTTCAGCTTTTACATAAATGCCACTCAGAGATCCATAGCCTGAGGCTGAACTGAGCTTCTTTTGAAAAAGGAATGATCCACTGGATCAAATAATCTGAAGTTTTCTTTTTCTGTCTTTCCAGTTTAACTATTGTAAATGAAAGATAAATTTCAGATAGGTTTCTAAAGTCTTTTGCCATCCCCAGGCATACTTTTTACTTTGTACAATTACAAATTCTGTCGCAATTTAAAACCAGAAGGCCTTTAAAAATCCCTATATTGTAAAAATTCTGTGCAAGTTATATTGGGATTCTTACATGAGTGATTTTTTTAAAAATAACTTTCACAGTGTGTAGATCAGGACCTGCACAATCCTCCCCTGCTGAAGACTTGTAAAAATATCTACACTTTTTCAGATTGCTTTGTTAAAGCAGCAAGATTAATCCACATTGACTTTGTGATCCTCTTCTTCCTTCTGCCCTCTTCTACCTAAAATCTACAACACCTCTGACCAGTTTTTGGCCTGCTATTACAAGAGGTGTGTCCAGGATGTTCTGTTTATTTCTGGGAGAAATAGCTGAACAAAGAGAGAGATCCTATTAATGTCCAAGCAAGCAGCATGAGCTGAAACTTTACAAAGTCCACAAAAGAGTTCACAGGGAGAACTGTAGGTACTGTAAAAACACAGAAAAACATAATCATTTAGACAAATTGCAATGATGTTGCAATGGTACAAATTTAAATATAAGGGATTTGCAGGGTTAGAGCCAGTGTATGCTGTGAGTGTACACAGTGCTTTAAATTTACTGATGAATAGCAAACAGTGTTCTTTGGGAAAACTGCTCTGTAAAATTAAAATTTAAATAATGGGAGTTTTTCTCACTGAAGCACATTTTTCAAATTTTTTTTTTTTTAGTGGTAGGTGGTTTGCCTGTATTCCCTTCCAGCTTTTCCAGATGATAATTCCCAGCTTCCACCTGGCTCTAGGAGTCATTAGTGGGTGACAGCTCTCTGAGGCATCCATAGAGCTCCTCTGCCCTGCCTGTTTGAACTGACATGTTTCAGATGTGTTATCAAGACATTGCTATTGTGCAGATACAGATTAGTTCTTGAGACTGATTTTTCTGCTTCACCAGTTCTTTTGTAGCTGCCAGAACTAATTGCTTACATTACATTACCAGTCTGGGCCTCTATCACTCCCTGGATGATGCCATCCATTGGAATACAGCTGCATACTTAAATGCACTTCTTAACTATATTTTAACATTTCTGCCCATGTTTACAACTGACAGAATTGTCCCTGATTTTTTTTTCTCTGACCCCCACTACGTGCTAGAAATTGTGTAACAGCTGAACTGATTCACTTGCCTTTTCTACCTCTAGAATTCCCAGATTTTTCTGATTTAATGGGAGTTTAACGAAGCTATGTATAAATTCTGTGTACAAATAATCTTTCCTTTCTGAGACTGGGTAAAGTTGCTCAGAAGCAACATTCTAGTGATACTTAGAAAACTTAAAGCTTCAGAAAGGTAGAATGAAAATCTGGAAATGCATCAAAGCCTGGCCTTCTTACATAATAAAAGGTCTTTTTTTATTGTCCAGCTGTATTGCATCTTCATTCCAAGACATATAAATCTCTGTATCCACTAACTGTGCTGTGCTGTGACACCAATACTGGCTGTCAGTATAAATTCTTGGATGATGCCTCCACATTCAAATACTCATGGTAAATTTTAAAAAATTGTAAAAGTTTTCTTATAACTCAAGAGATATGTTTTGTACTTACCCTTGCTTCACAATATGCATTTAGAAGGAAAATTGTAGTCTTGCTGAGCAGAAGTAAATGAATGTGTGTGTGTATATATGTATTCAAGAAAAAACAATCCAAAATTTTAATATATCTTTTGGGTTTACAGGGTGAAGACATTAGTTTTTATCTGTTCTTTATACCACTGTTGCTTAAATGTTGAAGATGAGCTATTATTAATATTTCTAATAATAATAGTTATGATACACTTTGACACCATGTGAATAAAACAAAGGTTTATAAATGGCATAAGAGTAAGATGGTGCTGTTTGGTGACTGGAGTTTTAAAATCTTCATATTCAAACCAAAATAAAGAGGTGTAACTGATGGGAAGATTCTCTCAAGATTTGTAGCAGCTCTTTGAATTTTGTTCATTTTTTTGAGGGATAACATTTTTGACCCCCAGCAGAACAATATTTTTTCCATGAAAATTGATACAGAATAATTTTTAAATGTTAAATGTGACATTTCTTACTACGCCCAGTTGTCATCATTGCAGGTTATGAGGACATCAGCTGACCTTTTATTTTGAAGAGAGAATATCACTGTTCTACATACTAGCCAATACTTGTCAAACAACCTTAAAAGGCACTGGGGTGATTTGTTCTAGCACTGGCTTCCTTCAGACACGTGATGCTGCCCAATTAGTGACTGGGGACACACAGCTGAAGGCATTTCACTGCTTTATTTGCTCTGTGTCTGAATTACCACACTTGCAAGCCTCTATCTGTCACGTGGAGCTCAATTTGTGCTTGAGTAAGGATTGAGTCCAAAGTGACAATTTTGGGTAGCCCACTTGTGTTCTCGATATATTCAGTTCCAAAGGCTTTCAACTTTCTTCATCACTCCTTCAGCTTCTTCTCACCTACCCCTTCCCTCATTCTGGTTTGTTAGTTGCTATTAAATGAAACCTGATGCTTTTCCTAAATGGTATTGCACTTCTCCAAGCTGAAAAACTTCTACAGAGCCGTGAGGTGAGGCACATCCTGAACTTCTCAGAATGTTTTGCTGCCTGGTTCTACATCTCAGCTCACAGGAGGAGTGTTCCCAGACCTGCATGCAGGCAAGCACAACTTCCAGAGTGGGATGCTGGAAACAGGGTCTCACATAAAAGGGGAGATTGGAAGTTTTATGCCTGCCACAGAGAATATGGGACACATGCAGAGGAGGAGAGGGGCTGAGCAGCAGGAAAGCTGCTGAAGTCATGAACCAAAATAAGCATCACAAACATGTTGTACTGTGATTTCCTACAGACTGTATCTCCTCTCAGATCATTGCAGCTATTTCCTTCTGGGAGGGGGGCAGCAGAATTTATTCCAGTGGTTTCAGAATTAGATTTCTCAAAGGGGGAAAGGAGTGGGGAGGAATACAAACCACTGTGGCTGTATCAGATGCCGATTTAATTTACATTTGTGGTGATTGGATTGCAGTAATTTCCCTGGAGAACAGCTTTTGAGATAATAATTTCCAAAGACAAGCTAAGCCATGGTGAGCTGAGGACTTCCTGAAACAGGATGGCCTACTGAGAAAAATGTCTTTTTAAACTCATGTGGGTTCAGCCAAATTTAATAGGAATTCAAAAGATAGGAAAGCATGGAGAGACTGTCTTGCAGGCACAGCAAGTTCATTTGTGGAGAAATTCTGTGTTGGTAAAATTGTTTGCTATAAAATGATCTTTCAGGGAATTGCATTCAATATTCTTAAAAAAGATCTGTGGGGAGTTTGGGAGAGATTAATAAAGAGCCTGGTATATTTTTCAGTTATCCATGCCAAGTATCCAAAAATCTGCACACCCATAAAATCCTTAGAGCACAAGAGTGGACAGGGTTTAGCCATAATCACACGGTGTGATAGGAGAAAAATCTCAAGTTCTGACTGGTTTTGCTTTCTGTCCCACTTTTGTGCCAATGTTTTCACCTGTCTCCCCTACAGAGAAGGTGTTTCAGTCCTCTGCTTTACCTGAAGGGCTTCAGTCCAGTCCACCTTGGTCCATGTCAAGAGGTATTAGCCATTTTTTATGAGTAAAAAGAGGGAAAGAGTGAAGACAATGACTTCTGATTATATGCTAGGACAAACAAAGAGTGAAGCCAAAACAAAACAAGAAAACCTTTTATTATCTGTCTCAGAGCATGGTAAGTAAGAGCATTTATGGGCCAGGCTTGGGGTATATTTGGGCTCCTTTTTCTGGTTGCTTAACACAAGAGAGCTTCAGACTCTGCCTGATCTGAAGGCGAGCATAGTGGGGATTCTGGCTCTGTTGCAAAATCACCTTTGGTGTCTCTATTAATTAGGCAGCAGGGCTGTCATGCTGCCTTAGCTATGATCCATTTGTTAAACTCACTTTGATGCTAAAAATAGTCCCCTCCTGTTAGCTCTGGCTTCCATAGGACAGCTCTTGCTTGATTTGTGATGCTGTGTGAACAGGCAGAAAGGAGCTCCTGGACAGTCTGGTCAAAAACCAGGCCAGAAGAACTTGCAGCAAGGAAGGTGGGGGAGATTTGTGTCACACAAGAGAAAACCCTCAGGGAGACCTTGCTTCACCCCTTCTGAGCTGCTTGCTTCTCCTACATCCACTGCAGAATGATTGCTATCAGCCCACATCAACACTTGTCATACCCTTAACCATTAAAATATACCTCTAATTCACTCTGTACAAAGAGCATTTTTGATGCTGTACACAAATAAACAGTTTCATTTCAATGATGTCCATTTTAAAAGTGCCCCTTTGAAATGAAAAACATCAGAATCCCTTCCATTTGCATTCCTCCAGAACTTTTTTAAAACAAAGAATTAATAAAAACACAATGAACCTATACAATATTTCTGTGCTGTTGAATCCATTCACTGTTCTACTTTAGAGTAAATTTCTCAGAATTTTTTCCAACACTATTTCTAATCTTTGGGAAAAATCCTCTCCATTTCACCTGGCTGCTCTAAGGAATTTTTTACCCTGAAAACACAATTTTGCTTTAACTAACCTTGGTTTTGTTAACACATTTGTTATGAGGTGTTGGTTGGCCTCAGCATACATAGCATGGAAATGATATATTTAATTGAAAGGATTTATTTCATCAAAGCTTCATTTGTCTTATTTATGTAGGTGCACCTAGACAGCCTGGTCTGTCTAGGCTGCTGGAGAGCGATGCTCAACAATTTTAAAAACCTGGTTATAAAGAAGAAAAAACCCCATGCAATCCATCTCTCTTTGCCATCCTGCTGTCTTTTATGCTCTTGCTGTCACTTAAAAATCTTAAGATGGAGGTGTGACCCTTACTAATACATTCCCATACGTGTCTAACACTTCTTCTTAACAGCCCCAGACTTCCTCATGCACAGCCGTCCCTGGAAGTGTGGATTTATTCTTTTATGAAATCTTAGAAAAAGGTGCAAACTGAAGTGTAAATAACATTCATCTCACCAAATCGATTGGAATGAGACTGCTGCTTTTAAGGTGGATTAGAGCTTAGGGGAAAGTTAAAATTTTGTCTCTAATGTTATGTAAGGGAATGCTGAAGTACATGGGGCCCATGTTAGCAGAGACCGATTTGTCTCAGCTTTTTCTGGTGTGTGGTGAATATTATTTGAAATACTTGGCTGTGTGCAAGAGTATTTCATATTAGAGATGCAAAGCGTGCTACTTTTATGACCCTGTTGCTTTTTGTTACTAATCAATTGTCATACACACAAAAGGAAAGCCATTTGGTGAGAGATGGGCTAGAAACACAAACACTGAAATGAGAAACCCACTCTGACAGCTCAGAGATAATTTCCTGACATGGCAGAGAATGAAGCCATGGTATCTCTTTGCCACAGTGGCCTATCAGACTTTGAATTTATTTTCAGATGGTTGCAGAGCATCTCTCTAGCTGTCAACACATCAAGCCTGTTCCAGAGCCCATTGATGTCAATATGAGCCTTTCCATTCACTCCTCTCAGCTTTGATCATACCCTGGAAAAGTTCAAACCTCCTAAGTGCATTTGGGAGTTTTTTACGTGTGGGGCTGGATCACTCCTATTTCCATGTTTATTAGTGCTGTGCCATAGAGATCTATCTAGAATAGATACCTTGTTATAGGGGGGTGAAATATTAAAACATTTGGTATCCATTGAAGCTTAGGCTCAGCCCACCCAGAGTTGTTGAAGTTTTCCTGGAATTTATGACATAGTCCTAAATATCTCCCTGTAATTTGTCACTCCAGAATGATGTGCCACTGACTAAAAACGAACCTGGTGTAAAAATCTGTTGATTGGCAATTTCCAATAGGAAATCTGAAACCCCTGTGACACTGTCTGAATGATCTGCTGTGGAGAGATGCATCCTACGCTGCAGACATGTTCAGCTGAATGGGAAATAGGCCAGTATTTATAGAAACTAAACCTCCCTCTATGGCACTGAAAGTCTGCCTTTTCTTCCGCATGAAGACGCTTTGCCATTTCGTTTTTGAAAATGGAATTTCCAAGCTGTTGAATAGCAGAGACCCAGGCAATTACAAGTAAATCTGGGGGAAATTCAGAAGTCCAAAGCAATTTCAGATAAAAGTTAGAACACAATGATCGGACTTCAGACAGTTCTATAAATGGGGAAAAAAAAATAATCTGTATAGAAAATCAGGTTATCTTCACAAGCAAGATGCATTCTTTAATTTTATTACTGAGCTGTGGGACACATTTTTGCTGGATTTTCTGACCCTTTCTGACCCTCCTGACCCTTCTTTTACAAATGTAGACACCTGAACTGCGTGCAAACATTGTTTCAGCCTAGTAACACTCTTTGCTGACTACTCCAACCTGGAGTCACAACCTCACCCCGTTAATGAGGCTGATAATTGAAATCATTATCAGCAACTTGGTTCTAAGTCAGTTAATTATTCCATTCTGAAGAGAGCCCTTTTAAGAAATCCAAATCCCCTCATTCATTGTTTAATGAGGATAATTTGGAGACAGGTCCCCATATATACACATACGTAAATTATTGGCATTCTCTTGCTCTAATAAATTGATATTTCAGTTGAAAAAACTGTTTAAGGAGTTTTTTTTTAGAAAGATACAACATATTTAGTGGGTTTGGCCTTTCTGACAAGCATTTTTTCAAGCACTTAGAGCAGAAACATCTTTGACTGTGGACAGCATAAATGTATTATTTAAAGTTGTAACAGTAGCAAAACCAGGTCATACTAAGATTAGAAAGCACAGTAAAAAATCTCTGTGTGGATTTAAATCAAGGTTTAATTAGAATTTGTCAGCTGGAGGTGACAGGAAAGGAAAGAGACCAAAAGTGTGTTGGCTGATCTGATCATTTGGAGAACGACAGAGCTACAGAATGAGCTGCAAAATTCCAAGGACAAATCATGTGGTTCAGGATATATAAGTGCAATTGTAGAATATATAGGAAAATATACAAAGAAATAAGAATACAAATAGCTCTGGTCGTGGTTTCTGAAGAACAAAAAATGAAAGGAAAACAGATACAGAACAAAACTTCCTGGGATGATGAAATGAATGGATTATCTCTCTTATGAAAAGAGAACTTGGTTATGAAAATAGCCAGAGGAAAGTTGAGTGAACAGATGTTGGTAAATGCATCTAGGGCTGAGGGATAATTATCACTACGGAGGAAGAGACAGTTAAATATAACTATTTATCATGGAGTAATGAATAAATTTATACTCAAAATTACAAGGTTGCTAATAATCAGAAGAAGGAAGTTTCTGTTTACAAGAATATGAGCCATTTTGAGCTAGAATTCTTGAGACTGGGAGAAGAAATTCTGTTGTTGAAACAATTTGAAACTGTTGGGCTTGCTCTTTGCATGTTGTTTATTTGGTAATGTCCCATCCTCCAAGGTTTCCATCCTCCCTCATTGCTTCTCCCTTCCTCACATCCTCAGAATATTTCTCTCCCTGTTCCCCCTGATCCCCTGGAAAAGGTTACAGAGAGATGATAAAAGGATGGAGTACTCCCAAACCCTAACATTTCATGCACTGACTGTCATTTTTTACCCAGTTCACACCATATAACTGTCAAATTTGGGGCTGGAGAAGAGTTCTTCCTTCAGACTGGTAGTATTTAGATTTTGCTCATTTTTGGCTTCTTTCTGTGGCATGGATACAGTAGCCTGCTTAGATTTAGCTGGGGATTTTATTGATTTTTTTCCCTGCTATGTCAGGCTTATTGGTTTCTTGGCAATAATTATAGTTTTGGAGATTTTATTGTAGTTTTTAAGTTTGTTAAGGAAGTTAGGAAAGTTTTATGGCTTCTGTCAAGTGAAATAGATGTTATAAAGTGTTCTACAACTAAACATCTATGGCTTAGTAGCCAAGGACAGAAACAATACTATATTTTTTTCTCCTTGAATAAATTGAATTGGAGGATTTTAGAGAAATAAAAAAAAATGCTTTTATTTTCATCCAGACCACCTAATATCCCCCTCTTTCATTATTCCTTTTATCTGCAGAGCTCTGAGCTGGACCACTTTCAGATTTCTTTGTATTATTCTGTCTGATACAAAGATTTTCTACGTGGCTCCATTCCAATCTCCAGTACATGTCTGACAAACTGATTTGAAGATCTACCTTTGGTGATAAAGGTTAAAAAAAAAAAAAAAATAGTGAGAGGTAAGAATTTTTCAGCTTTGTTTTGTTATGACAAAGCTTTGTTTCCTATTCTCTGTGGCACTTGTGATACTTGTTAAGGAAAATGAAATTTCTTGTTGCCAAGGGTTCTTTTTTACTAATAGGTGCAAGAAATCTAAAAGCAGAAAGAAGGGAATAAGGTCAAAGTGTAAAGATTTTTGTGGTTAACAATTATCTCAGAATTTCCTGGGGATAGGATGTGAGATTCTCCATCAGTTATTAAGATGGGAAGGCAGGTGCAAGACTCAGATTTGGGTGGAAGCAGTGGAGCTCTCAGGGCAGGAGATTCACACATTTGTGCTGCCTAGAAAGCTGCCTGTAAAACTTGTGAACAGAGCTGCTGGAATGATAACAATTTTCTTTTGGAAAATACTAAAATTTTTAACCCGTCACTTCTACAGTAGGGTTTTTCTCTGCTTTGCTGAAGGACCAGGAGGCAGAATGTCCTGAATTGAAAAGGTTACTTGTCATTCCAGCAAGCAGGACACAGATTGGGGCTACCAGGAATAACAAAACAGCCTCTTCCTTTGATGTTACTCCTGTTAGATTTTTATGGGAAAGTAGTTTGAGAGTTTGGAACTGATGTCAAGCAAAATAAATGAATTTTCAATCCAGAGCCAATGAAAGTGGTAGGCCAAGAGTGACCAACAGTGCTGTGAACCTCACAAATGCTGCCTCTGTTCTGGCTGCTCCTCACCCAAGGACTTGGTCTGTGTTTGTGCTTGTCTTTGGTGGGTGCATGGATATTTTCTGACAGGATGCCACACCCAGGTGGCTCAAGGAAATAAAATAGATCTTTTCTTCTTCCAGATCAGTAGTAAAGTGTGGAAAGCTGTATCTTTTGAGGAAGAAACCACATTCTTCTCCATTCTGTGAGACAGCAGCAAATTGTGCTCAACAAAGTGTTGGAGGAATCCAGGAGAAGAGGAAAGCACAGCTCTTTTCTTCATTATCACAAAGAATATTCCTTTTTCAAATCCATGTCCTGGTCTAAATCCAGATTGTGCCTAAACCAGAAGGTTACCAATTAGATGTATTTGCCAATATTTTCTGCAAGTTTCCTTCAGGAAAGAGATTTTGGATGTTGAGGCAGTGTTTGGCTGGGACTGCTGCATCCAGGCTTTCAGATCCAGCCAGAGCAGCCTGCATTTAGAAGATGAAAGGAAGAATCTTTCTGCCAATGCAGATCTGGAACTTACCATTTGTCATTTTTTACAAGCAAGAGAGACTTTCACAAGTCTAATAGTAGGACTCCATTAAAATAACTGAAACTTCTTGCTGAGTGAATGTACTAAATTTTTGAATGCAGGGATTCATCTTGACCTACTCAATTTATTCATTTGATTGACCATTTTTTCCTTCTCTTTAATTCTGAAATTTCTGTTGGTGGAATATTTAGCTGCTGCTTTTAATAAAAATACTATTTTAATGACATTTATTTCAGCAGTTGTATTTATTTCTGTATGAAGATATCTGGTTTTATTAAAAAATTAACTTTTGGTGTATGCTGCATACTTTAAGGAAAAAAAGGTATACATATAAAGTTGCTTGGAAAATTATTGCTTGTTCAGAAAAATAATTGATCTTTCAACATTTTGGGGAAATTTCATGGTGTTGGTTTCCAGGTTTTGGTTTTCTAAAAGCTTTAAAGGAATTGTCTTTCTAACATTCAGCTAGATCCTGTTCACTTTAGAGGTTGCTTACAGGGAAACTAAAATAATATAATGTTATTTAGGAGGTTAAAAATCTTATGTCTTAAAAGATCAGCTTGTTAAAAGCATTGTGTCATTAATATCACAGAAAGGTGTCGTCTCAAGATATTTGGCAGACAGTAAGAGTAGAATCATCTTTGATTTAGGGTTTTTTATATTAAAAAGGCACAATATAAAAAGTAATGATCAATTCAACAACTCGATATCCTGGACAGCTTGTACTTTGATTTATCCATGACAGTAGAACATAACCTGGTGTTGCATTGTTCATCTGTACTGTGGTTACATTTACATTTCTCAATAAAGAAATTATTTGAGCTAAAATCAGCCATTATCTGTTCAGCCCTCAATGCGTGTGGTTAAACTATAAAATCTCCACAGAGGGTTGCATTTTCTTGGACAGGAGACCACAGACTCATTTCAGCCAGACCTCTAAATTGCTGAGGAAACAGATTCCCACCCCCATGGCCTGGATAGCGTGTGAACAGCCAAAATTGATGAGCAGCCTACGAAACATTTCTGTGTCTCTCCCTTGCTGCACTCAGCAACTGCCCTAAAACATGGTTTTTAAAGAAGAAAAGAGATGCAAAGAGGACAAAGTAGTTGTGTCTCTACAGAATGAACCCTGACTGTCCACCTCAGGAATAATCAGGCTTTTTACTCACCCTTTTTTTTTCCCCCTAGATGGAGATATTAATTTATTGTATTAATCTGTGTAAACAAGTATTAATCTCACAGAACATGGCTGAGACAAAGAGTGAGACAGAGACAACACCCAGTCAGGATAGGTTTCCTTTAGAGAAGCTCTAATTAATAGTCTCATTACTTTTCAGTCTGGGCTTCTCTGCCTCTCGGAGGGGGAGCAGCAAAGAAGGGAAGGTCTCAGACAGTACAATGACAAAAAAATGCTGCAAAGGAGAGGCTTGGCTGTCGTGTGTGTTAGTGATGCATCAGTGTGCCTCGAAATTGATGTTGATGTAGCTAGGAACAGAACCAAAGCCTGGTGCCAGAGGTGGCATATTTATAATGAGACTAAATGAAGGGGCTCATTAGTCTCACAAATGGTGAAGAGCTGCCTGTTCCCTCTCTGATTCTCTCTCCTCCATCTCCATTAGGAGGGTGTGCATGCGAAGGGGCGGGGAAGAAAAGCAAACGTCCTCAGGTTCAGGCTGTGAACTGATCTGCATAGCCCTACTGGGAAATTAATGAACACCCTGGTGTCTCCTTCTCCCCACCCCTGCCCCAGATAAATGCCAAATTCCATCCTAAACTTTAAGGAAATAAAATATTATTAATTAAGCCTTTATATCTGCCTTGGATTGGGAAGAAAAAAAGAGGGAACAACCCCCAAAATATTCAAGAGCTCCATGGGGGAAAAAAAGAAAATAAATAAAAGACACTACGGAGTTTGTGGTATTTAATACAAATGTTTGATGATGTGTGGATGTGGGTCAGGTCATAACTTGCAACAAAGCCATCCTGAGTGTGATTTACCAAAGCAGAAATGAGTTTTGACCCAGAGTGACTGGAAGACTGTGCAAATGACCCTTGGATATGTCAGGATGGCACTCAATAAGTAATTGCAAACATTTTCTTTTTCTTTTACAGTTTTTGTTCGGAGGCAAGTCAGGCAAATACTCCATCCTAATCCCAACACTGAACAAATAGTAAAAGCAGCCTTTGGTGCTGGTGCTGGGAGAAAACATTCAATTAAGTTGCTGCAGTGGCTTAGTGACAGCAGCCTTTCACCTTTGGAAACACAGCCTCTGGTTATCTGTCTCGGGTCACTAAAGAAAATGAGTTGATGTCCTCAGGCTAAGCCCCAGGGCACATTTTGCTCAGAATCACCAAACTACAGGATAATTTGGAGCTTTTGTCCGTGTGTACTTAGGAAAGGTCTAGGCCTGAAGAAAAAAAAAGCTGAAATTCAAGATTAGAATGTGTTGAGAAGCAAGCAGCTTCCCAGAAAATTAAAATGCTGACATTCCCAGCAGTTTAATTGACATTAGATAACTAACATGTCAAAGCCTAAAGAAAACTACAGGCAACACAGTGATGTATGAATTTGAAACCCAAATGCTGGGAACAGAGGGAGGGTTCATAAAGGGTGGAAAAATCAGGTGGACAGGGATTTTAAGGAGCTAGAGGAGCAAAGTTTGACTGCCCTCAGGGCCAGAGTGGTGATGTTTGCAGCACCTGCACTGGTTCTGGAATCCCTGCATCAGCCTGTATGATACAGGGACACACCTTAATCCTCCAGTTATTGCTGCCTGGGAGGAGAAAAGTGTCAAATGCAGGACTGGGAAAGACAGAGGAGTTACATCTATCAGTCATCACCACCATGCATCATCCTCATGCCTCAGCCCCTTCCAGACTGAGACAAGGGGTGGATGGGCTGCAGGAATGGCATCCCCAGGCTGCCACTGCTCACAGGGAGCAGCTGGGACTGCTGATGCAAACACCCAGTGTAGTGTGAGAAGTGTTTATGATTCCCTGAAGTCCTGGTGGGAGTCTTTTCTTCAAAGTGAGCTCATCAAGAGTGATCAGCATCTTTCTAGCTTTAAAGTCTTATTTAGAGCAAACAAAAGTACCAAACTGGAATAAGGAAACCTTGCTCAAAGGTTTGAGCTCAGAGATGCTGGGGTGAGGCAGAGCCAGCTGCAGAGCAAATATTCCCAAATTCCTGGGGCATTTCTTCCCTCCATGCTCACTTTTTGCCTCAGCAGCTTTCAGCATCTTTCTGAGATGCATGAACACTTGCACTAATCCTGTGGGTCTCTGCCAAAGCCACCTTGTTTTGTCACCTCTGACACTTGGCCCTCTGCCTGCTCCCTTCCACTCACCAGTCCTCACCAGGCTCTTCCAAATTTGTTGCAGCTGGCCCCAGCACCCTACACCTGCCAGAAACTTCATCAGGTGTTACATTTAAAGGGAGGTGAGGAGAAAAATCTTCTTTTTCTCTGCAGGGTTGCACCTAATACAAAGAGCAGCCAGATCTTTTCCAGCTTGGAGCCTTTGTTTCTCCTGCCTATTTCTTCATACACCAGTAAGTGCTCAGTGGGCAGGGGGACTTGCTGACCATGGCTTTGTCTGGATCCAAAGCTGACCAAGGTTCCTCTAACTCATCCTGGGCCCCATTCTGTGTTTAATTGTTTCTGCTATCATTTTAGACCCACAATGTTCTCATTTTCTAGACTGATAAGCCACAGAGCAGCAGCCAGGTAGAGCCAGAAGACTATTAAAATGATGGGACTGTGTCTCTTGTCTAAATTTACTCACAGAATTGAAATTTAGCAAGCTTTTCTCACTGTAGAATGTCCTTCAAGAGTCTCTGTTTCATTTATTTGATTTTTCAATAGTAGAAGAAAAATCAGTTTATATGTTGGTATATTACTGTGTGCAGATATAAGCTGGAAAGCAATATAAAACAACCTTGGGATTGCTTTTTATGACATTAAGATTCCCAAATCTTTGTAATTCAATTTTTTCCCCATGATGTCTGAAAATGCTCTGGTGTTTCCCTTTCCTTGGGGAGCCCAGCTCCCCCTCCCCATGCTATATACTGCTTTTATTGAAATTAGAGGCCACAGCAGCTTATTACTCTTAGGGGTGAATTTGAGTGGAATTTTGAAATGAGACACCAGTGTTTTCCAGCCACTCTAATGGCTGAATTTACCCTTTACTCTGAATGAGAGGTGTGGGAGAAACAGGCTATTAATGCAGTTCCTCTTTAAGCAATTGTAATGGCGAGCTTTTAAAACTTGCCAGCCACACTCACATCACACCCCACTTCCCAATGACCTGATTTTGATGTACAGTAATTTGTGCAGAGGAAGCACTTTGGCAGAACCTGGCACTGTAGGAAGGAGGGGACCTGACTTGAGCATGATTATCATCTTCCCTTACGTGTTGACCACAGGTTGTCAGCAAACAGCCTTTAGAGTTTAATTATATGATGGAGTTTGCTGAGAAGTGTGAAAGACAAAAGAACAAATAAGTGATGGAAAGCAATTTTCCCCCCACCCCCTGCTTTACTCTGGGGCTGCCATAATTAAACTTAAAGTGCTGCTGCTTTGCTGGAAACGAAGTTAGGGAGGTGAAATGTAATTGCAAATGCTGTTTGCTCAGTCACTCTTGGCAACAGCACCACGTTAACTCCGCCTTTGTGTCTCCTGTGGGTCCTCCAGATTGACAAAAACATCTTTTCTTATCCAATTTGTTATCACTGACTTCAGAAAGTCATTAAAGAATATCAGTGGAGCAGATTGGGATCTGGATTAAGAAATCAATTATTGCCAGGAAGTACCTTTGCAGACACTAATTATGCCTTGAGTGACATTTACGGGATTCCTTTAATGGGATGTGTGGTCAGCTTTTAAAGGCACAGGGCAGACATCAGTGCTGTGTGTGACACCCACTGGTTCTCTGCTCTCTGTGTGCCACCCCATGCTAGAACAGATGTAAAACCATAAAATATGAAACCATAAAATATGAAATATCTACACATTGTGCATTTTCATATACGTAAAGATAGTCATTGGCCTGTTGGTTTAGCCAGGAATTAAATGTTATCCTGGCTCCAGATAGCCAGGACAGGCTACATTTAGCAGGATGGCTCCAGCCTCTCATGGCTGTTGTGCAGATTGCCAGTGACAGATAGATTAAGTCTCCCCAGGAAGGAGCTGATAGCAATCCGACAGGTGTATATGGGTTTAGACATCTGTGAAAGAGAGAAAGGCCACAGGATAAGTAATCCTGCTCTGAAAGGTGGGAGCTGCTCCAGAGATCCGTGACAGAAGCAGCCTAGACAAGGATAATTTAGTAGGGGGAACACAGAAATGGGGCAGTGTCAGGGGGCTGTCTCAGGCAAGGTGGGGACAGGGCTTGTTGGCACTTCTTGCTTTTTCTCTGATTGCAAAACACTGTCAGTGTCAGGACAATCATGTCCGTGGAGACAAACACTGGATCTTTCTGCTTTATGTGGCCTCAGCTGGGAACATTACTAAAGCTTAAGTAAAACTGCATCCCATTCCCAGCCTCCCCTCTGTCAAATCTTGGTCAGGGAAATATTGATGGGTGTATTTGTGTTTTATGAGCCCTTCCCACACTTAAAATGCATAATAACTTAATAACTACCCCTACTGTAGGCAAAACCTCTTTGAAGAGAATGCTCAGCAGCTCTCCTGCCCCATACAACCCTCCCCCAAAAGAAACCCCACCAAAACCCCCAAAACAACAAAAACCACCCCAAACAAACAAAAACATCCAAACACCCCAAGCAAATAAAAAAATAATGAAATAATGGTAAAAAATGTAAGAAACTGGAGAGGAAAGCTCAGTAAAGAAAGATATAAATGAATTGCGGATTATGTCAGGGTAGATGCAATCAGTATAATTTGTGTAAGAACTAAGGAATTCCAGCACTCTTTTATGTGGCCAACATCAAAATGACATACAATAATTGTTTGGGAGACTTGTACAGAAAAATTTAAGTCAATAATTTCTATCTCTTTAGGACTCATCTCAAGGTTTTGCATTCACTTTAGTTGCATTGCTGGTAGCTAACTGTAAAAGCATTTGTGGCATAAATCACAGACAGATTTATATTTCTTATGGTACATGCAAACCATCCTGAAAAGTCATGTCATACGTTTTATTTATTTGACCCAATTTCTAACACTGTGCACTGAAATGCACTTTTAGTTGTCTGTGACTAAAATCAGGCTCTCAAGTAATCAACACAGAGACAGAAATGCTGCTTAGAGCAGTTTAGAATATTGATTTTAAGGTCTATCTCTATTAATAAGATATGGACCTGAAATTTAGCTGTCTGAAGATAGATTATCCATCATATAAGTGCCAAATAAAAGCAAAAAGATCTCATCTTAGTTCTGTAAAAAATTGAAATTAATAAAACACCTGTGAATAGTTTCCTGTATGTAGAGACTCCCCTAACCAAGCATGGTGAGTGCTGCTTAATGAAAATTCCCAACTTTCTCAGCCTGTCTTTGTAGGGAAGTTTCATGTCCGTGCTGTCCAGCAATGATTGAAGATTTAACTGTGGAGAGGCTCTTCAAACTTCTTTATCTCCAGTAAGTTATGATCAGTTTTACATATCCTTCAACATAGATAACTATTCCTTCTGGATTTGTAAGTGAAAATTATACTCAGGTTCTGAATGAAATCAAATTAACCCTTGAATGTTTATAATCTGTCAGCATAAATTGTATTTTCCCCCCAGACCACAAGTAAAAATCAAGGATGCAGGACCGTTCCTCATCAGTTCTCAACCTCAAGAAATCCACCATCTTGCCTTTGGGATAAATTTTTAGTTCAGTGCCTACCCTTGATTGTGTGATTCTGAGACCTGTAATATATGGATGGAGCACACTACCTCAGAAATGTGCTGCAAAACTCACAGGGCAAATCCACATAGACATAAATGTACCTTTACAAAGATATGAGTGAGAAAGAATTGTGAAGTCAGAAGGAGAAAATAAGTCCCAGCCTGTGTGTCCAACTCAGAGCAGTAGCAAAAGCCTTAATTGCCAGAATTATAAGATGCAAGATTAATGCAGGGTTTGTTTCTCAGGATCTAGTGATCTCGTTGAAAAGGAGTCACATGGATTAATAGCAAGTTAAAAATCCTGGGAAAAGTGACAATTTGGATAGTTTTTTTCTCTCCAGGGTGTTTTTAGATTATCTTGTCACATCTTGCAGAATGCTTGGTGGTGCAAAGGCACAGCTTTGCCAGGCACCAGCACCTCAGATATTGCAGGGGAGCAAGCAGAAAACAAACATTGGAGACTTGCAGCAGCAAACTCCACGTTACTGCCACATCTCAAAACATAAGAAATTTCTGTGGAAGGTGTGATGAGGGGAGGGGACAAATATCCTTCTGCCTGGGAGGGGAATGTTACAGCTGTAATTACTGTTCCAATGGTTCCCATAGCAGGGGCTATAACAACTGTGATTAAATTGTGGCACAGCAGAGGAGCAGAGTGATTCAGGATGCTTGTGGGCGCTGCAGGGATGTCAAGGTAAGGCTGCTGAGATGGATCCAGGATCCTTTCTGTGCCAGCAGAGGGGAGGTGGATGAGGGGAATACCTGCAGTTTCCTGAACTCCAATAGGTTCCATCTCTTGAGAGATGTTTTTCATGGATAAAAGAATGTTTGGGGCTCTGCTACAATTTGAGCAGGTACAATTTTTGAAGAGAAACCAACAAACAGGAGCAGCTCTAAAGAGGTATAGTATTTCCACTGCCTCCACAAGTACTTGAGAATAGCAGGTATAGCAATTTCCAGTGTCAGGAAAATCCACAAATGCCAGAGGTTTATGTCTAGAAAGGAGACAGAAGAGTTGTGCAACTTTATTGGAATAAAAGGAGAGCGTCGACCAGGGTACAAGGCTGTCTGAGCTCTGCAACAAACCTGCTGCTTCAAGTTAGCAGAGACATTAAGACCCATTTCAAAGAGGTTAACACCCATACCTTCACCCATCAAATTGCTTGAAAGCACATGAGCTTTCCTCTCAACCCCTCCTCTTCTTATTTCTCACTTTTTCTTTACAAACCCTAGTTACTAACTTAACCCTTTTTAACAACCTGGAACATCTGAAACACCCCCTCCTGACTTTTCCACCTCTGGTCCCTGTACCAGGTGTGACAAGTAAACCCAGAGGATGAAGCAGACACTGACAGTTCTATTAGCCCATCAATCACTAGAGCTCCTTGCCCATGGCTACTGAGCCAAGGGCTCCCATCTTTTTCTGCCAGCTGAGAAGTCCCAGTCTCTGGGAACTTAGAGCCCCTGACTCGAGTGTGGTATGTCCACCCGTGTCCAGCTGTCCTGGCTGCTGTCCCTGCAGGCCTGGCTGGATGTCATGGATACCAAAGTCCAGAGGCAGCAGCTGTTCAAGTAATCCCAAATTAACTCACTGGGCTTCCAGTTTAAGTAATCCCAAATTAACTCAAGTAACCCTGGATCAATTAAAAAAGACTCAAATGACCTCAAGCAGCGTTTCAAATGACCTAAAGTAACCCCTAGAAAAATCGGAAAATGCTCAAATGACCTCAAGCAGCGTTTCAAATGACCTAAAGTAACCCCTAGAAAAATCGGAAAATGCTCAAATGACCTCAAGCAGCGTTTCAAATGACCTAAAGTAACCCCTAGAAAAATCGGAAAATGCTCAAATGACCTCAAGCAGCGTTTCAAATGACCTAAAGTAACCCCTAGAAAAATCGGAAAATGCTCAAATGACCTCAAGCAGCGTTTCAAATGACCTAAAGTAACCCCTAGAAAAATCGGAAAATGCTCAAATGACCTCAAGCAGCGTTTCAAATGACCTAAAGTAACCCCTAGAAAAATCGGAAAATGCTCAAATGACCTCAAGCAGCGTTTCAAATGACCTAAAGTAACCCCTAGAAAAATCGGAAAATGCTCAAATGACCTCAAGCAGCGTTTCAAATGACCTAAAGTAACCCCTAGAAAAATCGGAAAATGCTCAAATGACCTCAAGTAACCCCTGTGACCTCAGTTTGACCTTCAAATGACCTCTTGTGACCCCTGTGACCTCCATTTGACCTTCAAATGACCTCCTGTGACCCCTGTGACCTCAATCTGACCTTCAAATGACCTCTCATGACCCCGAGCAGGGTCTCAAATGACCTAAAGTAACCCCTAGAAAAATAAAAAAATATTCAAATGACCTCAAGTAACCCCTGTGACCTCAAATGGCCCCTGTGACCTCCATTTGACCTTCAAATGACCCC
>VZSE01007455.1:0-38504 GCA_013398275.1 Promerops cafer
ATAATAATAAAAAAAAATTAAATTTTCTTTTGAGGATCCCTCTTTGTCCAAAGATATGGAGAACTTCCAGCTGCCTGTAGGACCATGATGGGGTACAGATGAGGGCTGTGTGTGTTAGTTCATGACTAAGTCAATGTCCTTGATGAAAGTTGCAACACTTCCAGCTGAGTGATAGAGGAAGGAGGGGACAGGTGTATGCCATCATCTGGTCATGTCCCTGTTTGGCTACATGTCTGTCCAGGACAGGAGCAGCAAAGAACAGAGCAGTCTGTTGGCAGTCTGATGTAAAATTTTCCTTCATTGGGAAAAAAAAATCATTTTGTAGCTGTAAGTAAAATAAATAAATATACATTTATGTCAGGATGGTGTGAAGTTACATCACATGGAAAATTAATACTCTGTTGCCTTTTCTTGAGAGAAATACCCATGGTCTGTCTTTAAATAAAAACCTCATATTTGGGAGCTGTACTGTGACAGAGTTGTTAGCTATTTCATTTATTGCTGACAGTGCATCTGTATATTTCATAACAGATACTAAGTTGCCATCTGTATTAGAAATCTAATAATGTAGCAATCTTAAACATTTCTCTCTGTTACTCTTTGTCACTTGTTTTACCACTGACATTGGTACATTTTTCCTGGGCAGGGCACTAAACTTTGCAAACACCAGTTATTCAAGAGTGTGCACTGATAATGGCCTTGGTCTGTCTGTATGCTGCTTGTGCATTCTTTTTCTTCCCTGTGTTCTGTAATGGATATTGCTTACATTAAAAATGTGCTATAAATTGAATTTTTACTGCTAGGACTCATATGTAGAGCTGCACCTATTAATGGAAAAACTGAAAACCCCCCTGTGTGAAATTAATACACATCAGTCAAAGAAATGCATTTTGATATGTGCTGTCATGGTTTTATTTTCCATGCCAATTGCACACCAAAGTTCAAAGGAAAGGAATATTTTGGGGATTTTTAATCTCTTCATTCTGTGCCTTGCCAGACTTTTTATATTTATTTTAGAAAGGTCCTATAATTCAACCTATTGCTAAATCACACATGTAATATAATTGGAAATATCTAAGAAAACACCTTGAAGAGAAAAAACAAAAGAAAACAAGCTTATGAGCACATCACACCTGTGATTGAGGTATATTTCTCTCTTCAATAATCTGGTTAGACACATGGAAAGGACACATAAAAAAACCCAAACAAACAAACAAACAAACAAACCAAAAACACACAAAACAAAACAAAAAACAACAACAACAACAACATCGAAAAAGCCCCCAAACAAACCAAAACAAAAAAACCCCGCAAACCCCCAAGAAACAACAACAACAACAACAACAACAACATCATAAAAAACAAAACGGAGAATGCAATAAACTGATTTCTGATATCTGAGAAAGGTTTATTTCATTTTCTTACAAGGAAATGTAGTTGAGCAACTCATGAGTTTAAGGGAGTCACTTGATGACTCAGTGAACCCAGCTCAATGCCTGACTTCATGCATTATTTTGGGCAAGTCATTCTCTTTAACCAAATTTTGTTGACTGAAAGATGTTCGGGTCAGAAGCAATTGTATTCTGTATTTGTACATGCCCTGGAACAAAAGAAGGTAACTTATTGAAATGTCACCAGTAAGCCTTATTTCTACAATATTCTGAGCCAATACTTTTCCTCTAAGATTCATGTTTAATTTAAAATTTCCAGAGAATACATTTAGTTGGGAACCTCAAAATAAAGACCTCACAGAGCTTCTGACAGGCCTCCTGCAAAATAGCAGTGTGCCATGTGAGTTAATGGGTGTCAAAAGGAAGAGAAAAACAAATCAATTAGCAAATGTTATCTTTCCTCTGATGTAGGTAGGATTTTAATTAGACTATTTAATCAAGAAAAAATTCAGAATAACAATTGAGCAAGTGTTGTTAATCTGTTTCCCGATGTAAATCCTGAATAGTTCATCCCCTCACTTGTCTAACTCTTCTTTATTAGTTCCTAATGGCACTGAAATTCTCATTTTTAAAAATTACAGAATTTAGTGTTGTAGTTGTGGAAAAAAAGTTTGCCATTGTTCAAGCAACAGAAAGGAGATGAAGCAATAAGTACCTGATTTTGGAATGTAGAAGTATGGTCAGAGAAATTAGTTTTGTGCATGTGATTTAAAAAACAAATATAATCCAAAACCCAGACACAAAAACCAGCTTTGAAGTTCATAGTAAAATATTTAGTGCTCATGTGTGAGGTTAAAACTAAAGATGACTCAGATAATTAAACAGCATTAATCTTAATGATTTGAAAAAAGAAACAGCAACAAAGAATTGCCATGCAATTGAAAAAATTGAATGAATGCATGTGAGAATATCTGAAAAACTCATATATCCCTGATGTGTGTTACATCATGAAATGCTAATGATGTTGAATTTTATTTTCAGAATGATTTCTCTCCATCTTTCATAGCAAATAACTGAAAATTACTTTTGCATATCACACTTAACTACATTTCTCTGTCCTGAGATGAGGGTTGGCTATTACTGACATCACTCATGGGCCTTGACCAAAAGTACTACAGCAGGACTAGAGTCACTTGGCTGCCATTGCAGAGTTCCATCATCACCTGTTAAAAATCTGCTGAAGTAGTTGTTGTTATCACAGTATTTTCCATTCTTTACCTTACTGCATGAAAGCCATATTTCTGCTAAAATAACAGCTACAAGTACAGATACTACCAATGCCAGTAGGAAAGAATGGAACATCCTGTCTGTTCTACAGCACCCTTCTTTTACTTATTCTGCAATATGCTGTAGAAGTCTCACTTTTTTGAGCAAAGTCGTTGTAATACAAATGAGAAAGTCCTTATGGCACAATATATTTTTTTCTAGGTATTTAAATTGTACATATACATAAATTCTCTCTCCATTAGGTAATTTCTATATAATTTTTTTTTCTCTATGTGGGGAATTACTGTCAAACTTCTACAGAACATATTTTCAGGGTGCAGTGAAAGAAAATCATCCTGTTCTCAGTGACCATCTTCATGGTCCCTTATGATGACAGTAGTTGTCACACTGTTTGGAATAACTTTCTTTATGAACTATTGATGGAATTAATATAGCAAGCAATTAATTCTGAAATAATGAGGGAAGAAAAAAAATGCAGTAAAAAATACACTAAACCACAACTTACTGCAAATTACTGGAATAAAAATATAGAAATATTTTCTGGTAATTCAGCAACTGTTAGTTGGGTTACTGCTGCCCCTGGGTAAACTGACATTTTCATATGCACTAATTAGCAAAGAGGTCAAATAAAATCTCAAATAAAATAGTTCATTTGTGGCATTTCGCCTCTGTGGAGGAACTAATCTCAAGTTCTGGAATAACAGACAAAGCAGAACCCTAGGTGTTCTACCCACCAGGACTGGCTATTATCTACCGCTAATTAACTGCAAACGAAATGGAGAAAAATAAATTTGTGGATTTTTAAAATTATTTTTATTCTTTGATGAAAGCTGCGAAGTATCTTGATCCCAAAGTATGAGATGATGTTGTCATGCACACAGAAACACACTTGGTTTTGGTTATGATCAAACGCTGGGGAGTGTGGCAGCAGTGCCAGGGCTGCCCTGGTGAAATAACAGAGCCCAGCATCTCCTCCACTCATGTGGAAGCCGAGCCAGCAGCTCTGCTGGGCTGACGACAGCAGTGAGCTCCTTTGCTAATTAGTGCATAGAGAAATACCTAATTGCACAGAAGTCATGACTTGAAAAGAGACAGCTGAAGTACCTGAAGAAATTACAGTCTGTATTTCCAAGCCAGCCACAACCTCAGTTCTTGTTTTAATCACAGAATTGTACAGTTAAAATTTCCAGCTGCTGCAAACATTATTTAATTTCTGTGAAAAATGGAAGGAAAAATGACTGAATATTCAGCAATAGCATCATCCATTCTCTCAGAATCAGCATCTAGAACACAAGTGCTCAGGATCATGCATGTTTATACATGTAAATGATGCTAAATTACTGCATCGTAAGACTGCTGCTAAGATGAGCAAAGCTGCTACTCAGTAAGCTACAAGTTTCTAAGGATTTAGTTTTGAAAAGTACTATTTTTATCTCCTGAAAATACTTTAAAGAGGCACACATTTTAAAAGTTCCCTTAAACAAAGATTTGTTTTGCTTTCCAGTAAAATAAAATCATATAGCTATAAAAGCATCAGGTATATTTCTTTGCAAATTATCCTACATATAAATTTTATCTTTACAGATTCTTAAGTACTCTTTGTTTGGTATTTTTCACTACCTAATTTTTCACATTCATTTTTAATACGTAGATATGTTTGCCAGTGAATAATGATGCATTTTTATATATTCATACATCATGCATTATTACAGTTTGCTGTTTCAAAATATAAAGGTTACATGAGGATGAACCTGGCAGAATGTTTTTCCACATAAAAGTTAAAATAAAACCTATTTTAATTCAAATAATGGCAGAAAGATATTTGTTAATAAAAGTTAGGAGAAGTTTTTGTGTAAAGAGCTGAAGAAAGCAAAATTTTAGAAACCCACTATTTTTAAATGCTTATATTGCCATTTTTCATTTTATTGTCCATGAAGAAATAATCTCAGGCAAAATCAGTAATAACTTCAAACTGTCATCTGATACATTTAAAACACTCTGAACCAAACCAAACTATGCTTTTCCCTGAAATAAAGGCAATTCTTAGCTTTCTGCTAAAGGCTCCATGAAAACTAAACCAAGTTTCTCCTTTTGTGAATTCAGGTGGTATTCTATTCACAGGGGCTTGCAAATGTGGGTTCTTGAGCGGTGTGAATGATAAATACAATTAAAGTTTGGATTCTTGGTGCCATGTGTTTATGTTACACTTGCTTATTGTCTGGTTTTATTTCAAAGCATATGTGTATCATGACCTATCTGTCCACATGATTTGTCAGTAGGCAGAATACTATGTCAGATCTGTAGTACATGTAGGGCTGACTGTGTTGCCATTTTTTATGACTTGTGTGGTGTATTTTAGCCGCCTCTGAAATCAGGGAAAATATTTTCTCAGTGTTAATTGTTGAAGCACAAGTGTGCTTTGAAATTTCTGATTTACTGGAAAAATTCTTCAGACCCCATTGATTTCACTTCTGTTCAAATGTGTTATGAGCAGGAATAAATCCATAAATATGTACTGTGCCATGTGCACTGGAAAAAAGGGTCTTACAATCCTTCAGCTCTTGTTCAGCTTTCATCTCCTGTTGCTTTCTTTTAAGATCATTCTGGTTTTATTCAGGATACAAAAGGAGTTCATTCACAGAAACACTTAGTGGGCGTACAGATGTTTTCTAATCCTCATTATCATTTAAAATTAATAAATGTACATAAGAAGATCACTATTGAATGCAAATATATAAGCAATAACTTGAACAGAAAAGAGAAATAAAACAGAGCTCTATACGACTCCATTTTTTAATTAGACTATTGAAAAATGTTCTATAAAACAATGTTTAGATCTCACATGATGAAACAAGCCTTGAAAACTGGTAACTCTTTTTCGTAGTGAAGGACATAATTGACATTTTGAAAATTATCCTTCACCTAAAATGTCTGATGCTTTTAACTTAAAACTCTAGACAGAATTTCATTGCTTAGGTCAGGGTTTATCACTAAATGTTTCAATCAGTAAACCAACTTCAGAGCATAACAGACCTAAAAGAAAAGACAATAACTTACCTTTGTTTTAAAAACTTATTTTGTTATCTCTTGTATTGATATTCAAAAGTAGAGTATTGCCTATGAACTTGACATAGGTAAAATATTGAAACTTGTTTGTCTAGACAATGATTACTCCTCATGAGTTACATGTAGCTACAAAAGGGTTAAATAAAATCCTTTCCTCTAGAGTCAGGATGTAAAAATGTAACTAAAAATAAAAGCTGTTTCAGCTTTTGAGGACAGGAGGAGCAGAAGAGGGTGTTAGTCTGTCCAAAAATAGTCTCCTTATAGATATACAGAAAAGGCATACTTCCTTCTACATGAAAATAACATTTTCAAAGTGAAATGGAAAGTTATCTGTGAAAACAGAACCTTTTACTCCAATATATTTGACTGACAGAGGATTGTACAAACAGTAAAGACCTGCTTTTCAATATGTAGATAGTTCTAAAATACCACAAGATATGTTTCCTTTTGAGATAGTCTATTCTCTTCTGGATTTGTCTTTCAGATAACCTCCTGCTGTCCTAGGGAAATTGCATCTGAGTGGTGCTGCCCCTCAGAATTGGAAACATGTTTATAGCAGCAGTATATCTTGGTACAGAAATTATTTTACAATATTTTCATCTGCAAGGTACTGCTGCTTTCAGTTGTGTGGGGTGGTTCTGTGTTCTGTGTTGTTCTGTGCAGTGACACATTAGGCTGGGCATGTAAAGTAATGCAGTGTGACTGATACAAGCTGATGTTACACTTCACAGCACAATGTTTCATAATGTGTTATGTCAATGAGAGCATTTAATAAAAAAAAAAAAAAGTGATTCTCCAGACAGAACTGATAGAAGAATCTAAGAATAATCTCCCTTCTCTCTTCCTCCCTTCCCTTGCAAAAAACAAAACACAACAACAGCAACAACAAAAAGACACTGAAAACAGAGGCCAATTTGTATTCGACACACAAAAATAACTTTTGGAGAATACATAGCAGTTGGTGGTTGTATAATACACTTAGAGCTGAATTAAGAAGGGGGAACAATTTTTATTTTAGAACCTGTCTTTCTCTTTACAGAGTTAACATAATTTCACAGATGTGATTTCTACTGGCTTTCAAAGCCATGTGTTTTTAGAGGACTAAGACTAGAGTACTTTAATGTGCTTCTAGTCTACATGATGTTATGAGCATTTTCAGCTTGTAAGGCTACATGTTATTTCAATTCCAAACAGAAATATTTCTTTTATGAACTATCTTAGGTTTCTTTTCATTGTATATTCCTATTATTTATTTTAATTTTTAAACTTTATGTCTGTTTTTCAGGGTGTACTTTTTGTTGTTTTTATACAAACACTTTTCCTGATGATCAGATAAACATACAGAAACTAGCAGTATATTCCTCATGTTATTGTAAGCTTCTTGCATTTTTTTTATTGAATCCTCCTAAAATTTGGAGATCTTTCCATCTTATTCTCAAATTCAGTCCTTATACCAAAAAATCCCAAACCATGTTCCCCCCCCCGCCCCAAGAAAACCCAACCCAAAACCCTCATACATACACACAAACAATGAAAACAAAAAATAAGAAAAAGTATTTCTTAGACTAGTTAAACTTCTTTTGGCCTCAAAGTTAGAAACTGATGAATTGATAAATTTTTAAATTTGATAAATTATTTATATACCACATCTTACAAACTGAGCAAAAGGAAATTCAGAAATCAATGAAACTTCAGCATTTAGAAAAACGATGGTGGAGGGATTAAAAATGAGTCTTAAAATTATCTGCCTCTTTATCGGTATATCTTGACTTCCCAAGGATTATTCACTCAAATCAGATCATCCTCTAGGACACATTGCTTGTTGTTTGAAGTGTGGCATATCTTGCTACAGTAACAGCAACAAATAATTTAAGTTAAATTTGGTTATGGAAAAAAGTAAAATTTTGGATCTTTTCAGTGTAAATCCTTCTTCCTGCAGCAGTAAAATCTGATATAGAAAAAAGAATGGGGATTTTTTTGTTTCGATTTGTAATACCCATAAGCCACAGCATTTGGCCAATCTCATTCACTTGGTGTTTTTTAACCAAAAGAGGATGGCAAAATTGTGCAAATACTTCACACTTAGGTGTACCCTTACACTTCTATAATAATTCCAATAATTTACCATTATGGTAGTACCATGGATGTTTAGAAGGCCTGCACAGGAATTATGCTGTGGGGTTCAGGTTCAATCCTTTTTTTGTCTACATTGTGTATATATATATGTGTGTGTGTGCATATGTGTGTGTGTGTTGATCAACCTTTTTCACTGGTGAAGGGAAACAGGCAGTTTCAGAGCCCAGTTTATAGGTTTAGGTACGGGCTTTATGTTCAAAGCTTCACTCTGTATTTCTCTCCAGAAATAAAGGGAATCCAGATAAGAGTCTGGTTAGGGTCCCAGTCACAGCTTTGACATGTGACCCCAGAGAGATCCAAACTAGGGACCACTGTGAATATGTAGACACAACAAATGGGTGTCAGTGCACAGCCTCCATTCCCTATGGAAGGTACCTTGGCTAAATTCCTAAATAGTTGCTGCAAGCAGATATCTGAATTAAAGTGGAAATAATCCAAAATTTCAAAAGACAAAAAGACCAAAAATACCATGTAGATAAAGTACTGTCCCTTTTCTATGGCTACTTGTGCTAATGGAAATAAAATATTACTGAAGTATTGCTGTAGTGTTTGTGATTCAGAAAAGGCAAGGAAGAATAAAAAGTAGTTTAATTTTTTTTACGTGGGCCATCAAACCCACTGTAGCTGTGGGCCAGCCAGTTGGAGGGTAGCTGGGGAAGGACACATGCTGTGTTACGAGTGCCAAGTCTGGTAGTTACACGCTGTAGTACAGGATAGTTCTGAGACAGGCAAGTGCTTTTATATAGAACAGATCACAGGAACTGTAGTTTATACTGGAATGTAATATTAAAACCAACATGAAAACTGACTAACTAACTGACAGCATCTGCTATTGCAAATCTTTTACAGTTAGCAGTCCTCTTGGGGTGAGAGTGATGGAGATAGGAGCAAGTGTTGTAACATGAGATCTGACATCATCTGATTTATTCATGTGCTTGAACAGTGGGTTGTGTTGTCTGCTTGATTTGTCATTTAAAAAGGAAGCTATTACAACTGAATTTTAGCCACAGACATAAAAGAGAGGGATTCATCCTCAAAAAGACTAGAAAACAGCTCACCAGTATTTGAGTTCCTGTTGTGAAATTGCTTCTTTGCTTTTGCATACGAAGGAACATAATAAAAGATGTTGATGTGAAAATAACTGTTAAGAGCTCCATTTTCTTTTCCCTGAAAGCAGAAGACTAGGGAAAATTTCTTTTGAGGATGCATGGAGTATATGGCAGGAAATTTAAGACATCATTATAATCCTGTCACAGCTGGAAGGGGCAGACTCCACCAGGAACCTACTTCATCATCACAGCTTAATTTTATATTAAAAATAAAAAGTATGTAAGATGATTAAAACCTCCAGTGGTTTAAGACTTTAGTTTTGGGAGACTACAGATACTGCAGAAAACTGAGCATACTCTACCTTGAAAACTGAGGGTGCTTTTCTTTGCTTAGGTTACTGAAGTAGAAAACATCTACCGCAGAAAGAATTGAAGAATGACATTGTGGCTCAGTGTTCTTCATTTTGAAATGACAAGACACTCAGCATTTGCCCTCAGTCACAGCTGGTGTTAAATGCTCTTAGGTATGGTCATGAAGAAGGCTTCAAGCACCATGCCTAGATCCAATGGAAGACTTTAACATACATATTTACGTATGCCTTTCATAAAAATAATTGACTTGCTTTTTGTAACTATTGTTTACATGAATGAAATTCTATAGATGCATTTATCTATAGGCTGAAATATCTAATCACTTTAATTCATTCTTTCCAGATAATATTATTCTGGTAGGGAAACCTAATTTATCCATATACTTCTATTGTTGACGTATTTTTTCTTTGAGAGGTATTCAAAAGTCAGAATAATAGTTATTGAAGACTTCTGTCTGCTTATAGTGAAAAAGTTTTTTAGGTGAGAAGAGATCTCCTTTATTGTAACTTCCATTTTGGAAAAATGGAAATGCATTCAGAGTTAATTCATAGACAGCCTGTAATAAAAAAAAAAAAAACAAAACAAACAAAACACAAAAAAACCCCAGTTTTAATTAGAAAAATATCTTTATTTGCTAAAAAATTAAGCAATACTTCATAAACACGTTATAGAGTATTTAAACAAAACACACTTGTTTCTCCACTTAAGGCTAGCCTATAATTTTGTAATCACTGTCTTTTTTTTTTTTCTCCCTAAGATTCTATTTCAAAACTTTGAGCTGTTCTATTAGGGTATGACCCTGTGGTGCCAGTAGGACACAACAAAAGGAAGTGACATTTATGCAAGAGAAATAGACTGTGTTTCATAGGGAAATTATTCCTAATTAAATTAAAAAAAAATAAATAGGGCAATATAATAGTTTTATGAAAAAATATATTAAAAGTTACAGAGAGACAAAAAAAAACTTAGAGAAAGAGGAATAGAGACTAATCATTAAGTTTCTGGCTGTAATTTAGCTTGGAATAATTTGCTTAGGTAGGCAACTAACCAGGTTCTACTTTTAACAAAAAACTAAGGTTGAGATTTTGTCTGGAGGACTTCAAGAAAATATTATTTTAAGGACATGATGCATGCCAGTGATGAAGCAAAAGGAGGAAGGAAAAGGCTGTCTATCTAAATGGGACTTGGCATAATGTGGAAAACTAAATAGTAGTGCCCACAGAGAAACATGACAACTCACCACAGCCAGCATCACCTCCCAGCATCTTCCCTTCTCAGGACTCCTCTCTGGTCTTTTCTGAAAGCAACAGTGAGTTCAGAGAGGTCTTCCAGTTGGCAAGGGTGTTGTAGCACATGAAGGAAGGCTGGTGGAAGCTGCAGTTCCGTGTAACCAAGGCTGTGTAGCAACAGCAGGAGCAGGGCAGAAAGCCTCAAGGGCGTTGTTAGAGGAAAGTCAAGGAGATCATTTGAACTTGAAAGAAAATAAATTAAAAATACTTATGATGGGAGGAATAGGTATGGAATGGGAAGACTGACAGTTTGTTTTCAACTTAAAAATACACTGAAGGATTTTGCAATTTGTATTTTTGATCTATATGTGTTATAATTTGGGTTTGCACCTAGAGAGCCTCATGGGGAGCTAGAACTTGGTGTTTGCCAGTCCAAGAGCTTCAACCTGAACTTGCAACGCACGCATCAGGGCTTCAGAAAAGACTCTTGTACTCAATGAGAGTGAGGAGAGAGCTCATGGTATGGGAGGAGGGAGACCGGCATCTCCTGCACTTTTCACTCTTCCCTCCTTTGCCTCTTGTAGAATTAGTTCTGGTGGGGACACAAGGACAGAGTGAAATCTGTCATGACCTTTCCATGCAGGATTGCTGGGAACAGTCCTGCCATCTTATAGTAGCACAGGTCCTCCAGACCTCCTGATAGTCTTTCATCATTTTTGTAAATATTTTTGGGAAAGAAGGAAGAGCAAAATGCAGCTTTGTCACCCGGCGTACAGAATCTCTTATTTCCATTCTGTGTCAGGACTGTAATGATCAAAGACTCTCTCAGAAGGAGCATTTACATGACTACTCTGTATTTCAGCCTTTTCATCTTGTAAGCCACGTGCCTGTGCCCAAGTGTTAGCTAGCTTTCCTTTAGTTTTTGGTTTAATTTTTGTCTTTAATAGTCACTTTTTAAGTCCTGATAATTTTGAAAACTCTTCCAGATTTTGAATGTAGATTGAAAGCATAATTGCTGTTTTCCAATTGAAGAACTTCATGCTTAACCTGTGTCATTAAAAAAACAGTATATTGGATCCTTTTATGCACTTCTATATCATCAAAGTTTTTTACAATTACACAGTTCTAATTTCAAGTAGAGCCACAGATATTCTAGGTAGCCAAGTCTCAGGGCGGGATTAAAAAATCTGATTTAAGTATACACACAAAACTCAAATTACAGAGTTTTAAAGTTTCTCCATAAACAGAGTTTTTCTCTTTTTTTTTTTCTGAAAAAATAAACATTCTGAGTTGGAAACCTGCATTCAGACATAAGAGTAATGATTGTAGATATTGTGGTAGATATTTTTAAGTGAACAGAAGTCCTCCTTGATGGGATTTACTCATGCCTCTCATTCTTCCATAAAGCTTTTACAAAGCTGCAGATTATACCTGTACAAGAAAATCAGTACAGTTCCCAGCCTCTACACCACTCACTTGGGAATGAATAGTATCTCAACAGGAGCTTCTGATTAAAATCAAATGGGTGGAACAGGAACTATTTTTTTCTGCCTTACAGTTTTGGCCAGACTAGAAGGCAAGAAGTAGAAGGCAAGGTTATGTTGAAACATAAAGGATTATGGTGAAGGAATGTGAGCAGACTGTGCTGGTGAAATAGTGTCAGAGCAGAGCTGTAAAGTAAAAACTATCATAGCATGGATAATGCTATCAAATGTAACAGAAGACACGTGTAAGTGGATGTTTTTTATGCCTGACAAGTCTGGCATCCTGTTGCACTGTTGCTCTGTTGAATTAGTATCTCTAGTCTTTACTGTGTTATGGGTCTACTCTGCAGAGCCATCAAAAATCATATAACAGAGCAATCTCTAAAGCTTTTGATGGAGCAGTTGAAGTACAAGACTTGCGTGGAAGTAGAAGAGCTGATGGTCCCAGAATTATATCAAACCAACCCAAAGTTCTTCATTCTTCATTTAGAAAAACAAGCCAAACCACACCGGGAGTTTGTAGAGCCCATGACAGATGGGAGACCACTAGAGTTTAAAAAATTATTTTCCCCTTATTGCTCTGAGTGTTTCCCTTATTACTCTGAGGAAAACACTCTAGAGTTAAAAGAGCTGATGCCTCAAATACCTGCAAACTTGTAATTAGTGTGCTGCTCTAAATAGCAATGAAGCATGCTCCATTCTGCATTGTTAGCATATGCCACACCTGGATAGCAAGCAAATAAAATGAACTAAAAATACTGACTTCAATTGCCTGGTGACAATGAACACATAGAACCTGTCAGACTTTCATTAAAAAAAAAAAAGAAAAAAAAAAAGTTGAGAAATAAATTTTTATTGTGAAATTAATATTAGTATCATATCAATCATGTCAATTCTATAACTTAGTCTTTCTTACCAGATGTTTTACTGAAATTTGCTGTGTTGCTGAGGTTGCTTGAAGCTTTCCCTTCAGCTTATGTTGGTGTAGGTTTTTTTTAGGTCAGTGATTACCATAAACACAGATGAATACAGAAAAAAAAAAAAAAAAAAGAGTATTCCTAATCCTTTTTGCTTTATTTTGCTGATATTAAATCAAAGGGAGAAATGAAAAAGTTGGCCCTATCTTCTAAAAATCAGTCTCATTGTCTCACTCTTTTTCATATAAAGTTATACAAAGCTTCTAGAATCATTCAGATCTTTCTGGATGGAAAGATGATCCTTCCTTAGGTAATTATTAACCAAATCCAAATTTGCAAACTTTATAAGCCTATCTTGCCAGACACAAACATGTCTCCTTAAGTCTTGATGGACTTAGCACCTCTACAGTTTGCAATCTTACTTTGGTAAACAATTTTTATCCAAAAGCTTTGGATTTGTAACATTTCCTGTCTAAACCAAAAAAATGAGATAATCCAGGTCAATATTTGGATGAAATACATCTCACAGGGTGATCTAGTAGCAGCAGATAAATTCTTACTCCTCATTTACCTCTGGATCATTGCCATGGCACTGCACCCAGAATTGCTGTCTTTTGCTAAGACAGCCAGCATAAAGATCTAACTTATTTGATGCTAGAAATAAAGAATTCACACACAGATACATCAGTCTCTCTCCTGGCAAAATTCCAGGCTGGCTATTAAATTCTGCTTTCCCAAAGCTTTGTTTGTTTGTTCATTGTTAATTGAGTGAGGTATTTTATATTCTGTGAAGATATCTCATTTCATGGCCATTGACCCCTGGATACTAAATTCCTTTACAGATAAAAGAGCAAAGATATTTATTTTGAACATGTAAATTACCTGAAAGTAAGATTAATCTCTTTAAATTTATTATTGATATGCAGACCTTAGAGCATGTCACACCATAAAAAAGAATCATTATCCGCACTTTACACGTAGGAACAAGGCTCAAGGCATTGCAAGCATCAGGAGATCACCCAAGGGCAAATGCCAGAAGAGAAGATACATCTTCAAAGTCTGTCTATTTAATTCACTGTATAGACTGTAGATTGTTGAACTGATTCGACTGTTTCATTTTCTCTTGTTTTGTAAATCCAAAGAATTGAAAGAAATATTTTAACACACTGTACACACTAGAACTTATTGCATCATATAGCAGTCAATCAATCAAAGCCTTTTACAATTCTGCTTAAAATTATTCTGTGTCACATTATTCACTATGGGACAGTGTCAGCTGTGTTTTAAAAATAAGTTCCTAATTTTAAACTGTAAGTCTTAAAAAGCAAGAAAATAGCTACTATTTTCTTGTAGGGAGAGGAAAGATAGAGAGGGAAAGGGAGAGGAAAGATAGAGTGGTTTTTAGATGTCAATTTGTATTTTCTTATGTTAAGACAATTTCTGGAAAATGTGTTTTAAAAGTAGCTTTCAATGTATTTCCATTAAGCAGAAGTGAAAACATGATATATTCTGAGTGAAGTCAAAGAAAGCAGTGACATTTGATGATGGTTCTTAAAGGAGGGTAGACAAGTTTTCAGCCAGGGCTTCCAAACACATAAGTAGTTCTAGCAGTTGAAAGCAGAGCATTTAAATCCTTTTGACATCCTTAATTGGATGTTCCCTCACTCTCTCGCCTGTCTTGCCATTTGCCTCTACTTCTCTCTGAGTTTTTCAGAATATTAAAAATGTTCAGAACCTTCTAAAACTAATGCACTTAAATATTTGTAATGCCCTATTGGCTGCACAGCATCAAACCATTAGAGTCAGTGAAATTATACCTGGTGATATTTTACCACCCACCATTTACCAGTTGAGGCAGATAAACAGATGTGTACACTTCTTTAAAATCTTATTTTTGCCAGAGGTTTGGTATGTGAAAAATCAAACTGACAGTAATGGTGGATTGGTACAGAATGGGAGCAGCGTGAGCTCTGCAATAGTGTCTATGTGTGTTTATATGTGAGTGCTTGTGTATGGGTATGTGTGCTAGTATGAACAAAAATATTTTCTGGCCAAGATTTTTATCCTAGAATCTAGATTTTTTTAAAAGCCATGTCACATTGTACCAATATTTAATATTTCCATTTGACATTTTCTTACCATGTTTAATGGTATGTCACGTGGGACATGCTCAACGTTTGGTAATAAAAGACCACCAAGCAGCTATCACAGAACTTTCAATGACAAAAAAACCTGCATGCAAGGAAAGAAGGGAAATTTTGTCATTACTGGTTTTAAAACACAAAAAGAGAAAAAGGAAAGGTAAGAAGTAAGAGTAATTACACACAGCCACACCCACACCTGTTCATGTGTATGTCTGTGATATATTCCTGTAATTTAAAAACAGGAATTCTGTATGTAGACATAGTCCTCTTAATTTTAAAATTATGTGGTAGAATAAGAAACAGTTTAGAGAAGAACAAAATGAGTGTTCAAAGCTATGGAATAGCTTCCATGCAAAAGATGACAGATAAGCAGGGAGGTTTTCTGAAGATCTAGACGAAGAGATGGAAGTGGTCTGTGAAAATGTGGCTCTGCTGCAGAGAGATCATAGGTATCAATAGTCATTGTGTCTTCCAAAAGACAAAAACTGGAGTACCAAGTTAAGGCACAAAGTGACACATCCAACACCAGTACAAGGACTTTGGGGCCTTCATACAGGATGTTGCATATACCAGACCTTTATATGAATTTACTTTATTACTGAACAAGAAAATCCATCAAGGATGTCTTAAGCTGCGCCAAGGGAAATATAGGCTGGATATTAGGAAAAAGCTTTTTACAGAAAGGGTGATTAAGTACTGGAATGGTCTGCCTGGGGAGGTGGTGGATTCACCATCTCTGGATGTGTTTAAAGAAAGACTGGATGTGGCACTCGGTGCCATGGTTTAGTTGGGGTGTTAGGGTTAGGTTGGACTTGATGATCTTGAATGTCTCTTCCAACCTAGTGATTCTGTGATTCTCTGGTTCTGTGAGAGAAACTCATGGTGTGAGCAATTGTAGCCAGTGATCAGTTTGCTGAAGTACTGAGAGGCAAATCTTCACAATTTTTAATGCAAAATTTCACTGCATCACTTACTTTTATGCTTTGTTTTCCAAGGAAGCAAACCATGAATTTAAGCAGAACAAAAATAAACACTGTGGGAGTATTCTAAAGCTCTGAAGCTGAGAGGTAAGCAATGCAATGTCACTGGTTTAGTACAAAGTTTAATCTACCACAACATAAACATTGTAGACACGAAGAAAAAGACAAACACGTGGGATTTGTTGAATTTGGATTTTTTTTAATAATGTCTATTTTCCACTTTCTTCTGAAAGATTATTATTAAGTAGATATTTTTCAACTTTTCTTGGGCTAATACTTTTTCAAACTTTGAAGCCAATATCACTGACGTTTAAAATAACGTATACAATTTTTCCCCCTTATTTCTTTATTGCATGATGCTTGAAACTTTTTTGTTATGTTGATAGTTTAGCACGGAAGTGTCCAACCTAAGCAAACTCTGTATTTTCAATTTTTTCTTTCTGTTTATTTAATTTTACCACCCCCGCAGTTACATAACTGTGTTATGTGGTTTTTTTTTTTTTTTCCAAACCACTCATTTCAAAACATTTAATCTGTTTAGCACAGTACATCCCAGGCTATTGAACATATCACCCAAGACAAAATGTGGCAGTTTTAGCCTCAGGTAACTCATAAATGGGCTGCGTTCACATCTGAGAGAGAGGAGGAAAAAGTGCATCTTGCTGTGCTTAGCAGTAACTGAGTCAATTATTTGCTGACATTGATATTCCACAATAATTGCCACGTTCACAGGATTCCACAGCGACTCATATGTTACCAAGTTCCAAATGTGTTTAACCAAACCAAATAAAATCAGGAAGTTAATGAACTGCAGACTGCTGGAAACAGTATGGCAGGAACTATAGCACTACAAGCTTGTCCCCCTCAGGTGCCTGATGCTGACCTCAGACAGGGCTGGTCCTTTGGCTCGGTGTGACTTTTTGGCTGTACAAGGGGAACCCCAGACAGAACTGTGGCACTACCACAGTGTGCTGTGAAAGCAGTGCACAGCTGTCAGTGGAAAAGACTGGAACCCCACACATACATAACACGGCTGACTCACAGCATGTGACTTTGCCGTGGCTGAGTTGCTGGCCATCTGGACAAATAAGTGGTGAAAGTCTCTTTTTATTCTCTGGGAAGAAGAAGCGATGATGAGAGGGAACCAAACTCAGCCACCACAGACAGGGCATTTTAGGAATTTAACATCTTAGGTCATTCACAGGCAGAGAACAGCAGCTACCAAGAGGTGTTGAGAAGCAAGGTTTTCAGATTAAAATTAGCAGGTGGTTTATATAGGTAGGGCAGCTGCTGGAGAACATGCAATGTAATAAATTATTGATCCTGTGGAGGGTGAGACAGCTCCAGCTGGAATGCACAAAGCTGAGAGGCCTCTGACAGGCACAGAATAGAAACTAAATTACCTCAGAGAGTGCTGAAATAGATCTGGAGAGCAAGGAGGGACACTGCTAGTGAAAGAGAAAGAAAGATGGTGAAACTTCTGCCCAGAAGAGAAGGAGAGGGTAAGAATATCAGTGCAGAGAGAACTCAAGCTGAGGCAGAGTTTCTGAGAAAGAATTCAAGCCAGGTGAAAGGATAGGGGGCTGATAATTTTAAAAAATACCTCACATTTCTATTAACAAATATTTCTAATGAGTTTTGGGGCATCACGTACAAAGTTCTCATATGGAACTCCTCCATTAGAGGAGTTTTGTGTTTACTATCTACAGTTAAGTATTTTAAAACTTCCATGAGGCAGTAACATCCATGGCACTGAAGTTCATTGCCCCCCTGACTGTTTTGTCTCACTTTATTTTTGGTAGTAGATTAGTCACATAATGGGATACTAGAGCAGGAAATTAAGTTGTTTCTTTCAGTACAATAAATCCGCATTTCTCTCTTTTGACATCAGAACTATGAAACAAAGAAGTGTTACAATTATACACATAAATGCTTCTAAGATGTGAAACTTTTGTGACAGTGATTTTAGCCCTAAGAACATCAAGGTTATTTTGGGGATTCTCAAAATTTCTGTAGCATGGATGCAGGAGGAGAAATGGAAGGGCTAGTGGCTGTTGAAGACCTTTATCCGTGCCACAGCAGTCTGATGTTCTCACGCAACTGCTGGAAATAAGTAGAAAGAACTTTCTAAGGCATGGCTAATTATGAGTGAAGCTGGTTAAAACGTAAAATTATGTGCAAATTATTTCTTGTGTCGTGGGTATCTTTTGTCTTTTACCTTTGAGTAAAAATACTTTTTTACTCTTTTTTGTTTTGTTCTCCTTTAGAGCACAAGCAAATTGAAGGAAGCAGGTTAAACATGATTTTGGTGCTTAACTAAACTAATAAATCCACACAACCCCTGATCCCTCTGCAATGACTTAAGAAAAGGTCCAACATAATGACCTTTACTTCAGCATCTATTCAGGACAAAATTAATTTGTTTTTCAGAACTCCAAAATGTAGATAATGGATGGATTAATAAGGAACAAGGTAATTATTTAGAGTGCAGGATTTGGGGGAAGATAATGGGCAAGGAGATGAGGGAGGATGGATGGGACTTCTACACTGTCAGTCATAATCTTCTTTGTTGGAAGTGAATAAAAACGTTTGACATAAAAAGATTTGAAAGTCTTTTTCTGAGTTTCAGAGTAAAGATGCCCAGTCTTCATTCATGCCTATTGCAGAGAAAAAGTAGGTTTATAATTTTGACTGTGCTGTTGCGAAAACACTTGACAGCCCACTCCTTATAAATGCTTTATTTGATTTATTTATTTATAAGTGACTTATTTGATAGTTACTGCTTGCTGTGCAATATCTCAGAGCCTGGGAGAAGGAAGGAGCTCATCAGCTTGATCAGTTTCTCATAGCTTTCTCTGAGTTACATCCTGTGCCCCTTGGTTATCTCTCATTTTTTGCACTCTCAAATTATGTTTTAAGACTGAGTTGTTAAAAATGAAGTTAGGAATCTTGTTTGGTTTTCCCCAAACAGCATTTCCATGCTTTTCTGGACTGCTTTAAAAGGAGTATGGTTATGATGATGACAACTGCAACCACACTATGATCTGCATGTGTTTAACAGTGCTCTCAGGTTATTTCTACTCATTTATTACTTTTGCTTTTTTTTCCCCTACCATTAGTGCTCTTTCTTCCTACATCATTTTACAATGTTTTTCATTAAAATGCAGATGTTAATCCATTTTTTTTTCTTTACCATAACACATGTTGTTACCTCAGACATTAGACAGTGCCCATGCAGTAGATCTCCCAAAGGTACTGTCTAACTACGTGCTAACCCACCTAGTGTAAAAAGGTACTTGAAATCAGACACCTTTTCCCAAGAAAATTCCTCTCTTAACTAAAGGCAAATGTTCCCATTTTGCCTGTTTTCAGATAGTTTGGCATTTTCCAGAAAGAAACAAATCTAGAAGGCTGAAGAGAAAAAGGAGTTGAAGAATATGCATCAGTTTGAGCATTACCCTAACCCTGAGCTCATCCTGGCAACTGTGACCTAGGTAATGCCTATCATTGTATACTAAGTTCCCTCATTGACAAACCAGATCTAGATCTTTGGTTCCTTTCTTAAAAGTGAGAGAAATGGACAGAAATACAATTATACAATTATATACCAGGTATGAGATTAAACACACATCTGTAAGGCTAGATTTTTTGTCTACTTATCCCCCATGCAGTCTGTACAGACACTGAGTGCCCTGTCATGATGGTCTGATTGTGCTGTACTTACAATTCTTTTCTCACTGCTCACCCTTCTCGAGTATCTGAAAGATGGTGTGGATTACATTTGTTTTAGCAAAGAAAAGTCTGCCAAGGTGAGCTGAAAATTCCCCACTTCAATGCTTACATCTTCCAGGATCCAGGATTTGTTCAAGCCTTTTAGAATTCAAAACATTTCAGAAATAACTCAATGTCAAGAATAACATATTGTTTTTCTTTAAAAGTATATTCTTTGGAGCTGCTTTTTGGATCTTGGTTTGGGTCATCACTGGGTATTTGACTTTTAAGCAGAAATTCGATATTGAAACACTCATGTTAGACATGAGTGTTTCAATAGCTGTTTGTTAGCTGGAAGATACTTGGTGTGCTTGCAGACACCCTGAACACACCCCCATGCTGATCCCTGAGCATCTCCCTGATTACATTCTGGTAGCATTCATAAGTCTCATATAGCTGGAAATCTCATAGATCTCAACCTGTTTTGTTATTACTTCTGTTTAGGAGACATCATCAGACTCGTACATGTCATACATCCTTGCATAGGGCACAAACTAGCTGCAGGTTCTCTGTGTGCACAGCTGCTCAGTATTCGTTTCCTACAACACTCAAATTTGGTGGTTAACCAGTATCCAAACTCTCAGGTGCTTAATTGTTGCAAGCTGTAGCAAGACATCTGTATGAAGTGTGGAACCACCTCCAAAAATCTGTCAAGTGAAAAACTTTGAACATATGGCTGGAGCAGGTCCAAATTTATTGCAGGAGAGTTCTTGCTGCTAGGCCTCCTCTGTAAATGCATGCATTAATTTGTTCACTTTTTTCCCATTATCATATGAATATCATGTTAAGAATTTCACAGTCACATTTAAATATCTTTTTTTTACCCTGAATGTTTTTGTGACAGTATTTCTCAGTGTTGTATTTAAAACCTTTCCTTGCTAAAAACCCAACCCAAACACAAACACAAACTGACCAACCAAAAACCCCCAATCTAATGCTGAACATTTAGCGTTGAAAATCAACTATATTTTTGCAGCTTTACCTTTCATTAGGCATTAGAAAATAAATAATCTTATAATCAAAACAACATTACACCATTTATATAGAAGGTTGCAGAAAGGCTATATCTTTCCCTCAGGGCCCATAATCAAGTCTTTTTCTTTGTAGTTCAGAGTGGCTAAACAGCTGAAAGTTGTAAAAGAACAGGGAAGGTTTTAAGATGTGGAGAAATTTAATTTGTGCTAGTTTTTGAAAGTAAGACCATATAATTTTCTTAAAATTTTATGTTAAGCCCAAAAATAGAACAAGGTAGCCACAGAATAACAGGGAAAATATTAGTAAAAAGTGATTCTGGGTGTAAGAAAATTCAGAAACTCTGTGTGTAGTGTGTGAGAAGGTTGTTACACACTTTTCAGCTTTGAAAATAGAAACCTAAATTTCAGAAGATGATTATGTTCTTCCTTTACATTTATCAGCCAGAGCAAAGCTTGCCCACCAATGCTTAGAGGATATCACTCTCTGAAGAAATTACCTCGTAAAGGAAGCTGGCATGGAGGTGAATGTAGATTGTGACAGGGCTTGCATTATTTTCAGTGTCTGTAACACCTATGAGCAGTAACCATCAGTCAATATGGCCTTTAATATTTTGCAGATTTTTATATTTGGCTTTTTTCCCTTAATTTGGAGTCAAAATTGAATACCTTTTTGAATTGAATCATGCCTTTTAAAGCAGGGGCAAGTTGAACATAGTGAACATTTTCTTTCACTTGTGTTTCTCTTATTTGCTATTTAGTCCTGGAACATTATTTATAGATAAGTTTTTCTCCCACTAGAATTTTGATTTTGAAAATTCTGAAATTCAAGTCACACTGGTTACCTAAAATTCAGTCTGGAGGTGGGTGTCATGATGCTTTAGTTCTGCTTACACCAGGAGAACCATACTGTTTTAAACACCACTGGGTATAATTTTCATGCCAACCAGTTACCAAGAAGGCGATTGGGAGACATTTACCACGTGGTCTGTAAACTTTGTGTGTTGGAAACACCCTAGTCATCCAATAGTTGGTTTACAGTTTTATTCTTTGCCTGTGTAATGCTGCAGTGTGCTATTAAAACAAGCAGATGTTCACTCTAGGGATGGTTGCACTCCGTTTGTGAACAAAGTGATTCCCATGTGGATCACAACAAGGTATATTCTCTGTCATAACTTGAAACTCAAGCAAGTCCAACACATGTAAAATTGAATTGAATAATTGAAACAGAATTTGACCTACATGTTCCCAATATTAAGTTTTAGAAAGCATTTATGACCCATGCAAACGAAGACAACTTATGTATATTAATACAATGCTATTATTCTAATTATCTTTGCATATGGCAAAGTAAATATTGATACTATTAATAAAGTTAAAGCAAGATGGAATTGAATATTCATAATTTAGCTCACAGTACATTACAGATGTTTTACACTGAAAATTGATTCTGTGTGAAGCTATATATAATGTTGCTAAGCTTTAATTTGGCTGCTTTTTTATCTACAGTATGATTATTCTGTCCCTGATGATCACTTTCTGACAAAAAAATGTAATCTATGAGGTTTTCCTCATAGAAATGGCAAGAACGATAAATGAAAAGAGTTTAAATTGTTCTGATACAGAAGACCTACCACATTAATTTTAAAAACTTATTTACTTCACCACTGGAATGAAAAAAAAAAATATTTGAATGTTTCTCTCTCTCTATCATAGCTGATATTTCCTGCCCATTGGTTTAGTATGATTTCTGTATTGCAACTTGCTTTTCATTCTTGATATTTTTGAGAAGATTGATAAGATTGAGAAGATTTGGTATCTTCCTCCTCTTTTTTTGAACCTTCCAGATTTCTAAAATTGCAACTGAAAGATCCTGCGCAGAGTCCCAAACCTTTGCCTGAACTTCCATCCTTATGCATCTGAGGTATCACCTCTTGAATATTGCTGGCATCTGAGATTTAGTCTTTCTATGGATGTAGAGCTACCTCATTTCTAATTTCTCTTTATTTCCTCATTTCTCTTAAATTATTGTCATTCCCAGGGCTGCATTTAGACTTCTGGTCTATCTTTGTCTCATCTTCACTCTGACAAATAGCTCTTGTCTTCTTCAGTTCAACTTCAACAAGTTGTCATTGCTCTCTCTTCTCTTTTCAATGCTTCTCTTTACAATGTTTCTCTTCTCCTTTCAATTCTCTTCTCAATCTTTCTTGTTTTCTAGGCTAGTGAAAAAGAATTGTAAGTTGAAAAATACTTTTAGAAGGAGGATTCACTTATCTTGAAACTAATTAATTCCACTCCCTTTCCACCACTCTGTATTTTCCTTGGAACACAAGCAAGAAAGTCCAAGAAAGTTTCATGGACTCCCATTCCTTTTGCTTTGGTTGGTGTCCCCATGCAGTTGCTTCAACGCTTGCATTTATTTTGTTTTCCCTTGAAGAAGCAATTTTATATACAAAAGCCATGTCTTAGCATGATCTATTCTCTACAGATAAGTGTCCAGAGGTTTTTTCTTTTTAGCATTTGTTTGTTTTCTTCCTGCTCTAGACCAGACGTGCTTGGAAACGTATATTAATATAGTTGCAATGGAAGTTCAGGTCTTTTAAGTTCCTGTATAACACATTTTGCTTTCCAGATCTACTAACTGGTTCGTATATTGTAACTATATAAATTCATTATATGCACTCAAAATTGAATATATATAAATGAATATAAACGAAGGGAATTAAGGATCTGCTGTTTGCTTGCTAGTCCTTTTCATTCTTCAGGCAGAACAACAAACAGTAAATGGAAAGGAATTAAAATAGAAATTAAAATAGTCTTCAGGGAAACCCTCAAGTATACCTTAAATTACATTGGTTAAGGCATATTTCAGCTTGAGATAAATAAATTAAATCTAATTCAGCAGGGTATAAAGCTCACAGATATATTCTCAGAGTACATTTAACAAAAGTTTACTGCTAAGTGTTCCTCAGTTTTGCACATCAAGCCCCCAGGTTCAATTTCTGGATGCCCGATTGCATTATCTGTGCCTAGCACAAAAGTACTGACCTGAAATTCTTGTTTAAGTGACCATCTAAGAATCCTTTTTTAAAATTAGTCACAAGCATGGACAAAATCCTTTTCTCTAGGGTAACATAAATTATGCTGCCATAATTACAAATTCTTAATTTTAAAATGGTTTCTGCTAAATTTAAAACACATATGTAAGGAAATAATCTAAGAGTCCTATGAATTAATTCACCGATAACCTTGAATCATCAGCTGCTGCAAAAATATTTTCAACTGCATGAGGCAGTGATGAGGAGGCTGTAGGTGAAGAGAAAGGAAATGTAGCTTTTTTTTTCCTTAAACGCATTAGTTTTTAAAGTTTATATTTCTAGTTCATCTAGTAGAACCATAAACACTTAGATTAAGTGAATTTTGGCCTGCAACTTGTTTAAGAAAAAATTCACTAATATTCTCACAGCCCACATACAACTAACTAGAACATTAGAAAAACCCCCACAACATAAAAACACAAACATCCAACAACAAACTTTCAGCATTAACACCTGGGTAGCACTCAGTTTAGAAAAATGCAAAATCAAATCATCAAACACATAACATAGTAAACTAACATTGATATCTTTGCAGTCTCATAAATGCTATTAAAATTATAAGCACTGATAGTGTTGTGAGGTAGTAAATGCATTTTTCTGGTGTTTATTCTCGACCTTCACAGAGCTGCAGCTGAACTAACAGAATGAGGTTGTTTGAGTGCCCAGGATGATGATTATAGGTTATCCATATATGATATACAGTTTCCCTAAACATCTTCAAATCACTCATTGCTCAGTTATACTCAATTTTAATTTTTTAAATCTCTAATTAGAATCTGAGTTTTTGTTCCAGTCACAGTCTCATCTGCGAGGGACTGTGACAGCTCCCTGAATTTCTAATATACTTAAATTTCAAATTAAACTTTTTGGATACTTTTTCATTTTGTACTCTGAGTTCAATCCATGTTTCTTATGTTTTTAATTTCTGAGGAAAAAGATCCTCCTCCAGCTAAAACACAGAATTTTTCAGCAAGAAAAATGCTTTCTTCTGCAACAAGTGCTCGTAATTCTGACAGGGTTCTAGGCTGTGAATCCCCAGTGGAGATATAAAACACTTTAACTCTGTGTTTGCTTTGGCTGGATTAACCAGGCCTTGATCTCTCCTCTGAGAGCTTCTGGCTGCAGTCAAATAATGTAGTCTGCTTTCTCTTCCTTTCTTTCCTTTCTAAAATACGTGGAGGAGCACATTAGGTTTCCCACACTACTCACTCCTTGCCACCTGCTAAAATAAAATGGTATTGCTCTCTAAGGAGGCTTGTTCTACACGTGTTTTTCCAAAGGTGAGTATAAATTCTTCCCCCCTCCTACAGTTCTCTGTCAGCCTTACAGCAGTTCTGCACGGCCACCGTTTCGTTTCACCTCGGTTATTGTGCCCTCCACGCATACCCATCTTTCTGCCAACACAGACAGCACCAGCTCTCAGCCCTTTGAGCTCCTTCCCTGCTATTTCTCGCAGGGCTGCGGAGCAGTTCTCCCTCAGCACCCTTGACTTCCACACAAACGCCGACGATCAGCCCTGCCGCGGCCTGCGCCGAGCGGCTGGCCCGGCTCCCCGCAAAGCCCCGTCCGCGGCGCTGCTCGGGCCCCGCGCTGAAACGAGACGTGCGCTTGTGACACCGTAAAACGCCACCAGGTCAGCCTCAGCAACTCGAACTCATGGAATATCCTTTCCGTTCTAACGCGTTTCACGTCCGACCTCCTGGGCTGAGATGTATGTTTTTCTCTGGCCTTCTCCGGGTCTATGTGTATATATGTGCTCCCTGTGCACTCATGGTAAAGCAAGGGAACTTTGCAAACAAGCAGATCTAGGTCTGACTAAGAACTAAAGTAAAAAAAAAAAAAATAAATATTTGATTCTATAGTGGATATCTGATCACTATACACAGTTTAAAGGGGACTATTTGCACAATTTTCAAGCATTTCACTTAAAGAAACTGGTATTTTTCCCAAAGTCATTTTGCAGATCAGCTGAATGTGCACCCGGAAGCCCTTTAGGTCTGAAGCAGTCAGAAGAGGATTGTAGTAAAAACTTATATATCTATTTAGCCACAAACATATTAATTGCTAAATGCAAAAATAATGGAGAGGTCAACAAATAATAGCTACACAAAGTAAAGTTTTTCTTCATGGTTACTCTATAGAAAACAAATAAATCTTATCTGGTCCTTCACATTCTCCCAAGGAAATAGTATTGAGTATACTAAAGTTACAAAACCAATGAAAACAAAAAATATTATCCACAGACACTAAGCAACTGTATTCACAGGCAACTTAAACCGCATTAGAAACAAATCCAAAAATACTTTTAAATTTCTTATTAGATCAATATATAGATGTACTCAAGAAGAACTGAATAACCCTAGTTCTTGAGCAGTCCTACGGTTGCTTTTACTGTGTTTTACATGCCTCCAGTTACATTCCATGGCTAAGGGAGTAAGTGTACATGTTGATCCAGCAGTGCTGGATGGGAGGAATCAACTACTGTTTAATCTACTTTCAAAATTAAATTTAATGGAATTTCATGCATCCATTTTAAACTGAAAACTTCATCTGGAGCAAAAAACCTCATATTTTCACAGATTGCATCACTTGTTAAGTGTCATGCTCCAAATTTGGATTTATTATGTATCAGATCAACAACTGTTTAATTATTTTGTGCAAAGAAACTTGCTTAAAATGGAGAAACACAGGATATTGAACAAAGAAAATCCTTTTTCAAACTAGGAAAACAGACTCAAGATTGTTTTCTGCTTTTCGCTCAGAATAATAAAAATTATTCTGAGATTATTTTTTTAAAGGCTTTTCTGCTCTGGACTACCATTCATGCATAAAAAAACCTGTGTAAAAACAAGCAAACAAACTAAAAACAAAACCAGCAAAAAACCTTACAAAAGCAACACAAACATTACAGAAAAAGCTGATCTAAGGAAAATTCACCATCTAAAAAAGGTATATATACATATACAGCTGTGAAGTCTCTTGGGATTTAATCACGACTGCCTTTATAGTCAAGGAATGGCAGAAGAGAAATAATGTAGCTAGCACTTCCAAAACTTCATGCACTTCCAAATAGATACACCTGAGGAAAAAGACGAAAATTAAAACTGTTGCATTTGTTTGAAATGAATTGGATTACCTATAGAAAAATGATAATCATATTACCAAACATTTAAATCTCAGTGAATCAGATTTCCCTCTTTGGGCTGACGGAAGGGAAAGTTCACCTCGAAAACCAGAAAATTTTACAGCTCTTTCTTGATGATAAGGCAGCAAAGAGAACTGATGTGACAGCTCAGTCTAACAGGAGCAGACTAGTTTATTCCCCTCTGTAACACCTAGCAGGAAGCAATGCAGTGTCTACTGATGAACTCAATCACTCTACCAAGGCTTTTACATATATTACATTTAAAAGACACGACACATTAGATATCAAATCTCCTCCATATTGCAGTACACACACACACACACACACACACAGAGAAAAAGAATTTCAACTTATTGTTCCACTCTTGTCTTATATCAGCCAGCAAAATAATCCAGAAATTCTTTCCTGGATTTCTTAATCCATCAAATATCATGACAATACATTCAGCCCTTTATCACTATATGCAAAACTAACATATTTCTTTCCTAAAGGAAAATGAAATATTTTGATCTTATTCCCATTTTTACTGAATGGGAATAAATTTATTTTAAAATAAATTATTGGAACAATATTCTTGAAAATATTCATCAGCCACAAGAATATAATTTCTGCCAGCAATGGTTCTTTAGCTTGATGCAGTGTCAGTGAAGCTGGCTAAGTTGTGGAAAGAGAAGAGGATTTGACTTTTCTTTTTCATTTATTCTCTCCACCTCCCCCCACCTTTTCTGTTTTTTCTTTTTCTTTTCAGATAGAATACTGTATGACAAAGCCCTGGAAAGGCCCAGGGGAGCAATTATCACTATATTTCTTACATTTGCTTTTTTTCCCTCCTCTGTTTGTTTCACACTGTTCTGCTTCTTTATTTTGTTACTTAACAAGTTTTCTGGATAAGAAGTACATTGTTTTCCAGGACTGGAAAATGCTTTCATACTGTAGGTACTATTGCAACATACAATTACCATTATAAATAATGGAATCTTATTAAATAACAGTAAACTTCAGAGGCTGTTGAACTCGTGGAGCTACTTAAAGCACTTTTCAAAATAGACAAAATCAAATAAAAGTGAACTTTCTTTCAGCAAAAGTGACTTATTTTTATATAAATTGTAAAGTGAATTTTGTTTGGCTTTAATCTCACAAGAGCTTAATGCCTGTCAGTTCTGACCCCCTAGAATTCTGATGTTGATTCTACAGAGATTTTCCAAATATAAAAGAAAGAATTCAGTGTTTGTTTTATGGCATTCTTCTGGTTGGAAAACCTTTTCCTTTCTTACTGATGTTGCATAAAACATGAATGCATTCTTTCCACTTTATCCCATTGAGATCAGACAGAGAGATTTGCCCTGGAGCAGCCCTAGTTCTCCAGATTATTTTGCTTGTTATGCAGGGGGTACATTTCTATGTTATTTTTTCATGATGCTACTTCACTTTGGCAGGTAGGTGGTATTTCTGTGGATCCACAAATGCATCACACAATGCAACAATGTTTCACACAAAGCAGTATTCAGGAGCCTAATTTAATGCTTGCCACTTTCAAGTGAGTGATTTTTTTTAACAGGTCCACACCATGTTTTGTGTGATTCATACTGTACTTTTATGAGTCTCAAATGGGTATTTTAGACATATATTTTATAGCCAGAAAATTCTGATATCTGGTAGCGTACTCAGTTCACAAATCAGGCAGTGCTTTCAACCTACATGTTTGNCTACTCAGTTCATAAATCATGAGAATCAGGCAGTGCTTTCAACCTACATGTTTGCTACTAAATCACTCAGCTTTTTGTATGAACAGGGTTTTTCTCTCTGGCTATAACAATCTTTATTCTCTTTCTGATCAGATATCACATCTCCTTCAGTTTAATTTTAATGTCAACAATAACAGCTATGGATTTTCTCATCATCCAATTTGCCACAGTCGAAACACCAACAATTCACAGCGTAGGTCTCAATTTTCTCCTCCAAGCATCACACTTTACTCATATACATTCATTCACCTGGCCCTACAGTGGGAAGAGAAGAAGAATTATCCAATATCTCAGAGTGCTTACCTGGAAGACCCATTTTCTTCATGAAAGGGATGTATAAGGTCTAAAAAATCAAGGAAAGACCAATCTATAGGATATCCAAGAATCAAGACCACAGAATTCCTTAATCAAATGATTTTATGATGTTGTCGATGAATTTTTTCCATGTTCCACAAAACATAAACTTTTACTTCCACGTGGTTTCCTATGGCTGCTTGTAGATTTGGTGTAAGATGTAAAGACTTTCAAGAGAAGACATCAAAAAGAGTCTGGGACTTCCTGCCACAGACCCATTTTGCCTAAACAGCACCATGAGATTGTTTATTTTTGAAATTTAGGCGTGATTACAACCAAAGATCTAGAGAATAAATTCATGTTAAACAGTTGAAACAAACTTTCAAGTCACTCTACCTGTAAACATTTTTTTCTTTTTCTTTTTTTTAAGTATAATTTGGCTCTTATTCTGAAGTGTCTAATCCTTTGTAGAGTTACACATTTAAAAACTCACAGGCTTTTCACTGAATCCTAGGTTTTACCCTGGAGTCAAATACCTTCTGAAGCTAAATTTGGCAATCCTTCGCTTGTGTCCCCAAAGTCCCAAATGGGATCTAATCCAAAGTGTTTGTCAAGATAAAAGCATGAAATCTGTTTTTTAAAAACATATTACCATTTTCTCTTATATATAACTATATCACTCACAGCTAGGGCATTCTAGCCAAAGAGTAATAAAGTTAGTTAGGCTGCCTTCTTTGTAAAGATCTTTTAAACTCCACTTGAAATTATAGTAATATGAACAGTAAAGATAGTTGATATGAAATACATCAGTGTTTCCTTGTCAATAAGAAAGCTTCATAAAAAATCTGATGGCTGTATTTATGAAGAAAACCTATATTTTCCTAAAAATTTTCTACCAGTCTTCATAAATTGATTATACATTCTTTCCATGAAAAAAAAAAAAAATCAAATTGTTTTATCTATAGAGGTAGATCCAGTTAATGAATAAAAAAAGAATTAAAGCAAAAAAAAACACAGTAAAAGAAATTAGGTAATAATAAAATAAGAGAAAAAAGAAGAGACAAGAACTAATAATATTCTGAAACATTAGAAAATAATGAATTTTTCCTGGGTTCACAGCAGGCTAACTGAGCACAGGAAAAAAAAAAAAGATTAATATTTATGCATTAGAATTTTTATTCTTTTATTACTTTTGTTGTGCCCTGGAAGGCTGGTCTTTTCTCTCAGTGGCCAAATACAAAAGAGAGGGTTTTCTAAACATAGTTATCTGAAATTAGTCATTTTTCTGATCACAAAATTAAAGCCAGATGTATTTGTGTTATTATTGCCCAGACAAGGACATCAGTGTTATAAAACTGAAGATACAGTAAGAGTCCTAAAAGTCTCTAGGTGGATGTGCATAGCTGAGAGATAAGAAAAAATACCAATTTTAGAGGAAAGTTTCTGCTTTTGTAGTGTATCTATTCCTGTGGTTCATGAAAGAATCAAAACTTCCATTTATAACTTTTTTGAAAATCTCTTTGGAAGCTACTTGAGGACAGAAAAAGGGCAGATGTGAAAAGAAAGGGAGAAACATTACTGGGAAAGATTTTACAAGCCATTACTTGCTAAGAGGTTAAATGGTCACGCTACTTGTTTTGTGTGCTGATAAAATGTAGTCAAACAGATCTTTACGAATCTAAAAAGCAATTCATAAATGACACAGGAAAAAGCTGGCATCTGTAATTTTGTGTGTAAACCATCCTCTCAACAGATTATTGCATTTGTAAAGGATTACAAAATCAGAGCAGTTTAGGAAAACAACTAAGGAAAGAATACAAGGGATGAGTGTAACCAAGCTCAATAAAATTCACAGTAGAGTGCAGAAGAAATTAGACAGGGTAACCTCTACCTCACTAGGAAATATTTTTCAAAATTTTAACAGGTTACTAGATTTTCCAGTTTTAGAAAAATCTGTGAAAAAAGACTTATAAACCACCTAAATATTCAAACTGAGAGAAGTGGGGAAGAAATTGCTCACAGAGTGGTTATTAGTAGCTCACTGACAAATGATGACTATCATAATAAGGACAGAATATAACTTTCAAATATTTTTACTACACTGAGGAAGAAGGGGTGTCCACTCTTTGAAAACCAGATTAAAATTTTATAGTTTCTTTTTTCAATATTAGTGATAACGCTTCTGCTCCTCTGCCAAGCCAAAATTGAAACTCAAAGAAAAAACAAAGCACGAAATAATAAAGCACCAAATAAAAAACAACAAAATGTAAATACAAACAAACAAAAATACAACCTGAGGAAAAGAAAACAAAACACTAAGTAGTCTGGTTAAAATATAGTAACACAGGAATGGAGGAAAGGGAAACAAATTTGACATTAGCATCACTACCACATTTCACCAAAATTACCTGCCAAGAATGGAATGAAGCAACAAGTACCAGCAGAACTACCAGCCTGCTTGGCACTGGTTACGTGGCAGCCAGTTCAGAAGTATGACTATTTCTGCCACCATGTTTCTAAAAAAATCTAGAAAAACTGAGAAGAGTCCAGAGAAGAGCTATATGGGATAAAAGACATCTATAAAATATAGTACATCAAAAGATTTGGATATTCCCTACTGAGGAAAATAGGAACATATAGTTAGCTAAATTTCTAATTTAAAAAAAAAACACCATGGTTTGATAAACCAAGAAAACCCCTAACAACAGATAGAAATAAATACTGAGATCAACTCAGAGGTTGTAGAGACACTTTCACTGTAAGTGCTTAAAGGGAAAGAATAAACTTTTATTCCTAAATCTGTTTCAAAAGGTCTATGAAAACATCATTCTGCCTACCAGCTGGGGAAATCTCTATTCTCCCTAACAGTTCTAAACACAAAGTTCTATTTTTGATTTAGTGAATCGAGTGATAAATGAGTTTAACACCCCCTGTTTTTGGAAGCCTAATAAATGAGAAGAGATAATGAGACTTAGTTCTTATGCAAAAACCAAGAAAGAAATGAGGTTACATCTATCTAGTATCAAGAAAGCTTATAGACCCCAAGCAACTACTGTGGAAAACTGTTTTCTAGGCTTTTCACAACAAAGCATATATTTCTGAAGGTTTCAGCATGACCATATGTGGTACGTTACATGACAAATTGAATATATTTAAATCAGCCAGCAATTAACAAATAAAGCTGTTTCACTTTGGCAGCATAAAAACCCATCTATGATCCAAGTTTTAGCTTTTAATTTTAATCAAAGTTTTACAAAGGGGGAAGAACTCTTTCCTGCAGATCAAACATTTCTTGATATAACCAGATTTGGTTGTGTTCCTTGTCCTAGTAAGTGGAGGAATAAATCTAAAAGAAGTGAATCAGCTGCTTTAGATTAATAAGGCCTGATCATGACTTTTTTGGAGGTCAGTCACTTTTGAACCTATGGCTGACAGCAGTAACATATACAAAAACTAAGTCAAATTCAGAAGCTGGTTTCTAACAAATGTGGAATGACTTTATACAGCTTTAATTTTTTAACATGGTGAACATTTCCTTTTTTCCAGAAGAAAGTGTCTTTGAATGATGAAAGCTGCTGATAAAAGGGATGACAGAAGGAATACTTGCAATCTTCCAGCCTTCTTCTTTCTTATCCTGTTGAGATCTACTCCACGAGACAGGTCCACAGGAATTTGAGTTGGACACTTTCAAAATACTCACATAAAAGCTTTGGGCATGAGCTGGGAGGAAACTAGCAAGTCAGTAAATGAAAAAGCAGCTTTTATGTGGTATCTGCCTGCATTAAAGTCAGAATTTAGGCCACTTATGGCCTAAAGACCAAGTGCAGACAAATACCAAGCTTTGCACTACTTACCATGCCCTCTGCAACTGTTGTAGAAGAGAGGTTAACAACATGAGATACAAATTAATGAGGATTTTTTTAGGTTACCTACCACGTAATATCTGACAGATAGAAAGCTCTGATGTTAAACAGACTTCAGATTGATCTGTCAAGATCATATGATATGAAATTGAATATATTTTTATTCCACATAACACTTCAATGCTTCAGTAAAGTGTACTTTATCCACTGAGAGTGATAAAGTATTTGGATTTTTGGTTAAATTTTATTTTTACATTGGAATTATTTCTCTTGACTTTTTATGTGGACACATTTGACTATGAACATTCCATCTGTAATCTCTCAAAAGTTCTGCAAGACACATTTATGAGTCCACAGCCTGCAATCTAACACTTTACATGTTAGATTTACTTGTCCTCAATTAGTGTACAGCTTCTCAAAAGCGCAGTTCCAGAATAGAATACAATCAAAAAGAGTATTTAATTTGGAGGGGACTTGCAGCAATGATCCACTCTGACTGCCTGAGCACTTCAGGGCTGACCAAAAATTGAAAAAATTATTAAGGTCTTTGTCCAAATGCATCCAAAACACTGACAAGCTTGGGGAATGAACCACCTCTCTAAGGAAACATTTGTATTGACCACCAGTATTTGAACACCCTCTCAGTAAATGCTTTTAATGGCCAGTCTGAACCTTCCCTGGCACAGACTTGAACCATCCCCACACATCCTACCAGTTGATAACAAGGAGGAAGAGCTCAGCACGTCCCTTGCCACTTTTCCTCCTCAGGAAGCTGCAGAGAGCAGTGAGGCCACCCCTCAGACTCCTTCTCTGCAAGCTAGACAGGCACAGCATCCTCAGCTGCTCCTCCCAGGACATGCCTTCCAGCCCTGTCACCAACTTTGTTGCCTTCTCTGGACATATCCGAGGATTTTCACATCCTTCTTGACGTGTGGGACCCAGAACTGCACACAGCACCCAGGGTGAGAGCCCCAAAGGCTGAATGCAGCAGGACAGTCACCTCTGTTGGTTGTCAGCTCGTGCTGAGCTCAGGGCACCTCAGAGTGGGGTTTTACCCTCTGGGCTCCCTTCACACTGAGACCAGCACCCCGAGATCCCTCTCTGCAGGGCTGCCCTCCAGGCACTCCTCTACCGAGTTTACTCATTCCCAGTGTTTCCCAGGTGCACAATCCATCATTTGGACATCTTCGTTTGGACTTGCAGCCCACGGCTGCAATCTAAAGCTGTTAACTGAGTACTAAATTCAGTATTTCTCAAAATAAAATGTGAGACATTAAGGTGGCTATTAGTTCGTACAGTTTTACACAACTCATTATAGCTAAAAGAGTTCTTAACTCTTAATATTAGCTAGGGATTCCAACCTAAATTTAAAGCAACTTGAAGTTGGTGGGGTGAAGTAAGAGAAAAAGGAAGAGAGGGTAGGAAAGACAAGAAGACAAAAGAAAAGAGTAAGGTCTGAAACTGCTTTCAGTTCTTTCAATTCCTTTTTTTCCCTTCCTCTAGCTTTTTCATGTTACAACTCAGTTAGCAACAAAGGTTTTAAGTATGTGAAGAAAAAGATGTTATCTTTGCATGTTCTTTTGATGTCATTCTGCCTTTTTTAAAACCAGCATATGTGCATATAAACATTCCTCTACTTCTTTCTTTCATCTCAAAGATACGACTTTATTGTCAAAGGTTCATAAAATGCTTTGATACACTACATAGGCTACACTACTCATCTTTACACATGTCACTCAGCTTTATACATGCATATTTTCTTGGAGAACCTTCAGCGTATTTGCTGATATTAAACATTTCCTTTTTAAAATGGAAATATCTAGGCAAATGGCAGCCCTCTGTACTGTTTTTGTTTAGTGGAAAATTTATGCAACTTGAAGGGTTTAAGGAAAAATCTGTCACTTTGCTCATGTGAAAAATAGCTTTTAAAACAGAGATTGAATAATTTTGTGGCCATAGAATAATTTGACAGGGTACCTAAATTTTTAAATAGAAAGCACTTTCTCATTTTTCAAACAGAATAAGTATATAGGTTAGCTGATATTGTTATGAGGATGCAAATATGTTAGTCACTTTGGGGATATTTGAACTCTGCAGCAAACACCAAAGGAAAACCTAATTTTCATTAAACTGTCAGAAATTCAAAGTGTATTTCAAAAGTAATTAAACACAGCAACCAAACTTACTAGGTCAGGTGTGGAGTCCCAAACTTCTAAATCCTATGCATTCAAAATTTCTTCTGAATCAAAGCAGAATAATGAGGATTTTTTTTCCCATGCAGTACAATGTGAGTGGTTGCGTGAATTAAATATCCAGTGGCAGTAATTAAAGGGTTGCCCTACTCTATTTCCTTGGAGCAGTAGACCAGATAGTCCTGTAGGAAGAAACATTTATATCTCTATGCACCATACCCTATCTCATTTGACCTTTCCATGCCTGAAAGCTCCCTGATGAATTCAGCCTATTGAAAATATAATTCTAGGATTCATATCAGAAATAACCTAATTTAATAATCCCTATTTTCTGTTCACTGTATAGTGAAACCAAAACTAGTGTCTGATTCAGTGGGTATCTCAATGTGGCTCGCTATTGCTCTTGCTTATAATCCATAGCATTTCACAATAAAACTATTTTTAGTGCACTATAGCCCTAGTTATAGAAAAATTGCTTCTTTCTTGCAAGAGGTAAGTTCTGTGTTTGGGAGTGACACCTTTGTTCTGGGAGTGGGGCAGAGAAGACAGAGCTAAAAAGCCTGGTAAGCTATTGGGTAAAAATAGATATGGGGTGAACTTCACCTTGTATCAACCAGCCAGCTGAATCAGCCAGTGTGCTTGTTATTCCTCCAGAAAACCCACAGGCTTTGCAGGTGAAAATGCAGAAGGATTTGAGCTATGGATTATAGCTGCAATTATTAGGGCTTAGGCTAAATAAAATTCAACAACATATTCTTAGGTAGGAAAATGAAAGACAGAGGAAAAGGCCCAGGCAAAGTCTTACAGAACAATTGCACTACTGTGGACCTGTTATACACTAAAAACTATCACAGCTCTCAAAGTGCTTTATGAAGAAATTCTTCCAGGACACTGCATCTCACCTAATTAGGAGAAAAGGAATCTTCCTATAAATGCTTCTTGTGTATTTATGTTTTATTTGCTTGCATAATATTGCAAACACACATTTCAGGAAATGTTATTTAACAACTTCAACATTTACTATTCCGTGAGCTTTGAACAGTAAAGGTACAATTGTCACAGTAACTTGAAGCATTTCAAGAGAAACTCAGTTCTCAAACTAAAAGATGTTGGTTCTTTTTAAGGACAGTGTCTTAAAAGCTAATCTTTAAACAAGTTTAATCTGAAATTTGAATGAAATTAGAGTCCCAGAAATAAAACTATTGCAACTTTGATTAAGATGTTTCAGGCCAACATGCAAATTACAGTGATTTATCCACTATACATATTTTCCTTCTGTCTTCAACTCATCAGAATAGAACCATAAAGGACTCCTATGCCATGTGGGTGTCCTATCTGTGTAAAGCAATATTGTAGATATCTGCATGGAGTAAATGATCTCCATCCATTTAAATTTATGAGTCAATTAACAGATTATTATTTAGCAGGGCAAATTTTTTGTGTACAGTGCAAACAAAGCATCAAGATGCTTTCTGTGCCTCAAATATTGTATACCTAACATAATCCAGTTCGGACAAAATATCATTTTTGAGCAGTAATGGGCACCAAATCACAATGTTGAATATTACAGTGGTTTTCAATAATTTTGTAAAATGTGTCAAAGTCAAGTAATGTTTTGTATGCATTGTTTAACAAGATTTCTAGGAAGCAAGACAATTGGTTTTTGGGATAGATTTACAATGTATGACACAGGTAAATTTCTGCAACCTGTTGCTTCTTATACAGATTCTGTTTAATAGGGTTATCTATTTCTATACTAACTCTCATGATACATGATCCACCCTACTCAAACTCACATTAAGTTAAGTTGGTATACTGGAAGCACCAGGAGAGAATTTTTTCTCTGCAAACCAACAGATGTTGGTGTTATGTTACACTAAAATATAGAACACCATGATACCCTTGTGTTACCAAAATGTAACTATTCTGTCACAAAGAACTGTTTCATAAATCAACGCTTTTTTTTTTTTCCTTTCCCCCTTCATATTGTTGTATTTCCTCAGCAGTTTGAGTTGAAAAATCTGTTATGGTAGAGTCACCAGAAAGAAATAAATACAGGCTGCAATTAGAGTCTAGATCTGCTTTATGCATCTTCGGGGCAAAACTATTCCCTTTTTTCAATACTGCAGCTACAGTAAAGAGTAATGAAACGTTTCAGAATTCAAAGCATGAATAAGATACGTGCTTCCTTGTGTATATTTAAAAGATGAGCGCCCTTGATGTACAAGATTCTGTGGTTATGTCTGAGCATTTTAAAACCTTAAAGAGATCTAGTGGAAACTCAGAATACGGAAGGTGATGTCTCAGCAACTGAAATCCTAAGCAAGTAAAAAACTTAGCTTTACAAGAATAAGACATTAGAATATTTTATAGTGGTTTGATTTTAAAGCTCAAATACACTATTTAAGAGAATTTAATTTTCAGTCTTTAGTTGACCAATATCTTTTTCCTTTTTTGGAGTTATTTGAACTTTTAGCTAAGTTAAAGCTTTTATTTTATATTAAAGAATTTTGTTTTCTGAAGTTATCCATTGTAATTAGTTAGTAGAAAAAGCTCAATACATCTGAAAACACAAAATTATTAATATACTGTGATCTCAAGGGTAATACAATATTTTAAGAAAATATGAGCTCTGTTGAAGGATGTGTTGAAACGCAGTAGCTAATTTTGTTAAAGGAACTGAAAGTTGAAAACTGAGCCTTTGAAAAACATAAAGAAATGACTCCCTGTTGGGAGACGAAGTTGCAAATAATATCTTTGAGAAACAAATAAATGAGTCACTTGTGAAACAGGCAGTAGATGATTTTCTTAATCAAAGCACCAACTGACAAAAGAAAGTGAAATAATACTCTGGAAATCAAACATCTGTACAGTATATGTATGTATATGTAAAGTGGGTTGATACATCAATTAAATAATTGAAATCTTCACATCCTGTCGTTGAACTTCTACAATAGTATCCAATTCAATAATAAAATTAGTTCTGCCTGCAACAATGGCGCTCTTTAAAATGTTCTAAGTTCAAGTGTAGTCTACTGGAGACAGGGCAATATAGTCAAGTATTATTGCAAAGGGGATCAAGAGAGTTGTCACACAACTGGCCACAGAAAACCTGCATTCTAGTCCCACTTACATTGCCCTCTGGAAAACTATCAAGCTTCAGGACTCTACACTACTTGTAATAGCAAATGCTTTTACTTGAGTTGTCATATTTTTTCTTTACACAATTATAAAAAAACAACCTCCCCAAACAAGCTAACAAGCTACAGTTGTCTCAAATCTGTTGTAACTGCCATGCTCCTCAGTACAGGAACCAAGTCCTTTTCACCAGAAAGAATCAGGACCTTAGAAATCGGGCTGGTTCTTTTTT
>VZSE01007455.1:38527-120906 GCA_013398275.1 Promerops cafer
AAACGAATGGGTGTTTTTTTTTTTTTTTTTTTTTTTTTTTTTTTTTAATTAAATTCTGACTTCCCTGTGAGAGTAACAAAAATTTTCTCAAGTTGAATGATAAAAGAAGTACTTAAAGTATTTAATGGTCTGCAATGTTTCTAATTTTGTCTAAAATAATGAATATATAAACCAATAAAATATAATTCAAAATGTAAAGAAAATATCTTTAAGCAACATTTATTTTTTGTGAAGTTTAATTTTGAAATAGATATATTATTTTTGATACTGTGAAACTGTTTGAATCCAGTTTGTTCTAGTTATCAAAAACCTTGAAAAGCATCAAAGACACAATCATAACACCTTGCCTCTTTTCCTAAACAATTTTTATGAACGTGAAGATCAATATAGATGAATGAAACTACTTAGGAGCAGATAGTTAGAAATTTGAAAAGAAAAAGTCAATTTTTCAGATTTTTTATGACAAATATAAGAATTTCTGATCTCAGTATAATTAAGTCTGGAGGAGGCATCTGCACATAATCTAGTTTACCTGCCTACCTAGAGATGGCTTCAGGAAATCAAACACTATCCCAAATATAAATAATTTAAAACCCCCAGACATTAGTCTTAATTAGATAAAAACCCCTTCAGCTTTACTTACAGAGGTGATGATACAAATTTCACATAATCTCTGTTTATGTAAGGAAAAAAGCTCTAAATCCACACAATCAAGTATGGTATTTAATCAAGCTGACAAGGATCTCCCTAGGACCACTGGCTGTTTCTTTGCAGCTCGTCTGTTGGACAGCTTTCTGCTCCTTCCTCTATCTAAAGCAGAGCCTCTGAGGATTTAAACATTCCCAAAACTCTCCTGTGAGTATTCTTTCCTGTTCAAATTCTCTGTTGTGTACCTTTCTCTTTGCTGAGTGGCCAAGATCTGAATATTATGACTTTTACCATTGTAACACCTATTCTAGCATCTGCTCTGTAACAACACTCTTCATGTGACAATCCACATTACTTCCTTTTCATATTAAGAAGATTAGAGAAAGCCATTGCAATGAAGGCATAAGTCAGCTCCACCTTGCAAGAGCTCAGGGTCTATATGCAGGCCAGAAGAAAATAAATTAAGTCACTAGGTCTTCAACAATCCACAGTCTCCAGTGATGTGATATTAAAATATAACTTAACACACAGAACAAGGAAAGGGTGACAAGGAAACTTTCAGAGTAAACTTCAAAGAACCACAAAAAACTTTCAAAACCACAGACACTTGAAAAAATAGTAAATTGAAAGAGGGACAAATATAGGAGACATTAAGATAATTTTCCTACAATTTCTCATCAGAAACAGCAAATTATCTGTTTTAGTATACTCTGGCTACATTTGCACATGATAGCTCTGTGTACAGCTACTACTAACGTTATGAATTCCTCTCCAGTTTGAAGGAGTTCAGTGCAGAAGAACTTACCTTTATATGAACCCACTCTATACAAAACTTTTATCCATCAAAGACTGCTAATACTAGAAAACAGTACCTTTGGAGCTGGTTATCTAAACTTTTCCACCCACATTAGTTTAGATCTAGTACTCAAGAAAATTTACACCGATTTTTCAAGAGTAGAATCTTGTGAGAAAGAAAATAAGCCAATTTTATTTGTTTGCACCCTAAAAAAATGGTAATTCTACTTTTACAAACTTTGCACTTGTATTTTCCTCGTTATTAAAACATAAGCAAAATCTGACATCTGAGAATGTTTCACTATGTCTTTTAGAAGTGATACTTTATTGAAACTGAATTTCCTATATGGTTTTGTATATATCAATTTAATTAATCACCCATTTGTGCAAAAAAAGAGAGCCAATTCAGTGCCAAACACAAAACTAAAAGCCTTTTTTTCTTTCATACAAGAAGCATGGATTTATTATCTTTCATCTCCCGTGTTACAAATAATACTTCCCTTCTTGCTTTTATTGTCTGTTTAAGGATTAGGTATTTAAATTAGTTGTTGGAGAATGAGAACATTTCAGTATTTTATCAGCTAATGAAAACTCATTTAATGACAATAATTTAATTTATTATTTAATGACAGTCTCACTTTTAAAATAGATGAAATACTTATCGATGTTCATAAACACTCTTTGGAATTGATGCCATGCATCACATCTTTGAAAACCACAGACTAAAAATTCAAAGAATTTACAGTTGCTGTGCAATGTTGGTCTTACTAATTTGATGAACTATGTCAGTAATAGTAGAACAACCACTGACCCATTAATTACCTCAAAAGTCCACAGTTGCTGTTTCATTAACATTTGGCTCTACAAAAATGCATACGGATAGGACTGAAAGTGGGATTTCCCACTTTCCATCCATTTTTTGGCAATAATTATATCTCACTATAAACATTTGTGCTTCTTATTCATTTAGAGTCAGTCCGCATCAGGTCACCTCAATTTTTATTTCATTAGGGATGAATATACGTCAAACATTGTTGACTGAGTTGAGACTCAGATTTTCAAAGATCCACAAAATCTAAACTACAGTGACCTGGAGTAACACTGATGCTTGTCACCTCAAATGAAGATCAGCTAAGGCATCAGTATGGCAGAGTTTATAAGGAAAGCAAAAATTGTGTTATGATTAGGCAAACCCAGAGGCATCTTGTTCTGGATTGAATAAAACCTACCTTTAGATTGATTATGTTTAGTGAGTTGACTTGTAATTTCCTCTTGGATCATGAATGGCTGAGCCTTGACTGTTGCAGATTTTGACTTATTGCTGTTTCATGCTACGCGTTCAATACCTCTCTCAGCAGTTCCAGGGTCAGGGAGATTCTGTGTGAAAATTCACAGGGTATATAGAATGTGCATTACAAAGCCAAAAGCTAAGATCTTTCATTGTGGATTGTTAAATAAAGACAATTCTACTTGATTATCAGAGTTGAGACTTTTCTAGGTGCTCTGTATGCTTCTTCTCAGATCAAGTTACATGGACTTCTCTAAGACTTTCCAGACTCCTCCAGTTTTCCTGACCTGAGGCAGCTCTCCCTCCCAACCATGCTCATCCTTGATTTCCCTTTGGGACATCTTTTAGCTCCACAATTCTTCTCTCTTCAGTGCATCATTCAATACTCATATTATTTAGTTCACGAAGAAAATAGTTAACTACCTTTTGAAATTTTTTTTTTAAAAAATTAAATCTGCACAAAACAATGATAAAAAGGCCACAGCAGCTGCCTGCCCTTTCAAGGTACTTTTTAACCCTACATCACCTTGACAACAGGCGACATTCATTCAGGCCACACTAGCATTACTTCAGTGAAATCTCTTTTCAGATAACCCCCTGTGTGCTGGGGGTGGTGGGGTGTAGGTACTAGCTCAGCTAGCACCCTGTGGTGAAAGCTATTCAGAACCAGAATAAAGCTACAGTTCAAGCCACAGGTGTTAGAATTGAAATGCAGTATGCAAAACTCAAAGAAAGCTGTGCTTGTATTTGCTCCTGAGGAGGACAGAGAAGCCAGCCATTACACACCTTAAGAAATCCTTAGTCAGTTAACAATAGTATTCATTCACAAACCCTTTATCAAAATGCAGAAAATTTCAATGTAATCTGAATTATATTTTAGGAAACATAGTGTTTAGAAGAGAAAATTACCTTCATCACAGTTGAGCTGGAAGTGTCCTGCAATTCAGGTAATAGAATTGAAACAAGACATCATCAGTTGCTCTGAAATATTAAATCTTCTTTATTTAAAAGTGCAAAAACCATATAAAACTTCATGAAATGAGTAAAAAGTTGTACATCTTACAGACATATACTACAATCCAGAAAAACTAGGTACACCTTTGGTAATAGTTGTTTCAGCTTTGTAGCAGTGCAGAAATGCACTTCAATTGTAAGGATCTAATGCTGCCTAAGAGATTATTGTATAATTAAGATCTTGGATGAGATTTAAAATGTCCTTTAGTTTCAGGTTCTTCATGAGTATCAAACTCATAAAGTCCTTTTCAGTTCCATTGGGAAACAAAAGCCACATTGAAAATGTTTAAAACATTATACCAAAAGAAACAAAAAAACCCTAACATTGAAATCCATTCCCTACCACCTCCTGCAAATATTTAACATTTTAAACAACACTCAGAAAATACACATTCACACAAAATACACTTTTTAGAATTCATGTTTTAATTGCATGTCTTGTTGGGTTTCCTTTAGAGGATCCTTCTATCTGAGGTCCTAGTATTTTTCCAAATTGCAGCAACAAATAAAACAGCATTATTTCCACAAAGGCATGGGGTACCCAGCAATCTACAGACTAGTGAAACAGGACATTTTTTCCTTCTTCTTCTCTGTACTACTTGGTGGAACAATTCTGCTTCCAAGAAAAGTATATAAAATATCTATACACATGTTTTACATTACATTTAGACCTCAAGGATTTTAAACGTCAAGTGCCATAAGAGTTACTATATACAATTCCTCCCAACTGCTTTTGATTTAATCATTGCGTGCACTCTTCCTGTCCTTATAAGTCAGTTTCTGACCTTATAAAACCTTCTTAGGTAGGCACAAGGCTGAGTGTGGGATTCAAATCTGTCAGTGTCATTCAGGTTGTTTGTAAATTTCTGTTGGTTTCATCAAACCCAAAGTATTTTAGTTGACTTGCCAAGCACAATACCTGAGTAAAAGAACCAACATGTTTCAGAAGTGGCTCCAGCACCTCTGCCTCAGTAGTTTCACCCAACAGCAAAAGGCATTTTTGACTGAGGGCAGAGCCATTAAGTGACTACAATATTGCATGCTCTTGCAACTCACCATCCTATTCTCCTTCATGGGCTGCTTCTTCATAAATAACTTCTCACTTAGAAATTTTGGGGTCTGAGCAGGAGGTTGGCTGATGGGCCTGTGTCTATTCCATGTCATCCCTGCTCAGGCCCACTGCATGTCAGTAGTGCTTAATTTCTCCTCCTTAAGAATTCAGGACAGAAAACAGTTTTTGTTCTGCCAGTTAGAAAGATTTCATGTAAATATTCACTTACAATTAGCAAATAGTAAATCTTTATTGTTCTTGACTATTAATATCCCTCTTCCATTTTCTATTTACTACTCATCAAAATTATAGTCCAATATGGAGGTAGAGATAAAATTCTATAATTCCCATATTCAAAACTAGTATTTTTCCCAAAACATATGTACAACAACTGGTACTAAAATGACATTGCTATATAATATGAATTTATTCAGATAGTCAAAAATATCAACATGTCTTCCTAGTTTTAAGTTTCTTTTGGAAAAAATTTGGCATATAGATGGAACACTAGAAGTTTTTTATTCCTCTCTTTTTTTTTTTTCTGAGTCTGCACATATTTTTCCATAATGTTATTATTAATCAACTCAACAACATTCCAAATAAAAATTATGCACACTTGAATATTTAACTGTGAGACAACTCATGAAATGTCTCCTTGCAATATTAAAAGAGATTATCATAAATCCAGGTGGATACTATGGGGGACTCTGTTGCAAGCACATGGGGTTAACAGAGCAGCAGTCTAAAAAGAGTCATTAAATGTATCAGGGTGAATGCAAAATGGGAATGCTTTCCCTAAACCCTACTCTTTACCTGAAACTAAAATGCTACTTCCTAAAGGATCCAGAGTAACGTGAACCTACGTTGTGGAACTATTTGATCTGCTTGAATAGCAAAAAAGACAAATATCCCCACAAGACTATTCCCATGCTCCTGCTTTCAATAAAGTTTATGCAGCCTATCTGTGTAACATCAGCCCAATGAGAGAGAAAACACAGACAAATGGCCTGGTTTAGATGCACAGAAGCACATGGGGCACAATGTTACTCTGCCTTCTAGCATCACTTCAGATTTCTTTTATACAGAACAGTATCTATTTACTTCTCTGAAACATTTAGGAATATGTAAGAAGACCAAAAGTGTCTGATTATACATTGCACATACTGTAATTTTTAGCAGACCATTTAGCTGTAAGATTTCATGTGGTTTTATCCCAAAATTAAAATATATTTCTCAGCATTGATATTAATCAATGTCTAACCCCAATGTCTTCTCAAATGACCATTTTAATTAGCCACAAAAATCAGGCATAGTATAGCATGTACACAGACACAAAATCTGTTGTCCCAGAAAAGTTTCCTCATTGGTTTATTTCTGTATTTGGATGCAAAAGTGAGGAGATTCTGACTCTTTCTCCCTGTAATCTTTCTGCCTTAAGAAGAAAGATGGAAAACATGTATCTTCCCACATGGGAAATAACTGTTTCCTACCTGAAAATACTAGATGAATGTGACTGTAACACAAGCACTTTAAAGTTGTTGACCAAGTTTTTCCATACAAAAGGGCATTAAATATAAAATTAAGATATGCCTTACAATTTCCCACTAGTAGCTGTGGGGTTTTTTTTGACTCTCAGGAAAACAATTCTCACACAGTTGTTATTTCCCCATTTATTCTCTACATTTTTACAACCCTTTCACTGCAGATTAGTTTCAGTGAAGGTCACACAGTGTCTGACACGCAGAGAAGAAAATGCTGTACGCAGAAAATTTCTCTGATATCAGATGGGGAAACTATACAAATGAAAATTTTGGTATAGGTAAAGTTGAAACAGCCTATCTTGTTGGGAAAAAAACCTCAAAAAGCACAGCAGCTCTGCAGTAGAGACAGCTCTCTCAGAAAACCATACTGTCTCTTCCAAAGAATTGCTTCATTTACCTAAAATACTTCCTAGTCAAAATATCCCCTATAATTCTGCAGAATTAAACAAATTTATCATCAGAAACAGCAGAAACTGAGAGAAAACAAATTTCTTTCTGATACAACAAGAGAAAAACAGCCATAAATCTGTCAGTGAGATGAGGAAATAGATGGAGAAAAGCTTTATCCTGTATCAAAAGTTAGAAAAAATTCCCTTTTCATACAGAAGAAATTCCAAATTTTTTGTGGACACAAATGAAAGACAGATATAAGCTATTAAAGAAAAATAAATTTGATCTAGGTTATGTAATAGGTTGACGTGATTTATCCCTGTTAACCAAAAATTTATATTAATGCAAAACCAGGACAGATTACTAAAGGCAAGTAACAAGGTTTGAGGCACAGAAGAAAGAATGCTATCCATGTACACAGTATGGCCTCTCTTGATACTTATGCTCAGTGATTAATGGGGCTCTTTAAAACAGCAATGAACAAGAAAAACACGATTTGAAATAAATGCTATGCTAATAACTGGGTTTCATTGCAGCAGGTCCAAAGGCAAAGCCCTCTAACCCTTTATAATGCTGCATACCTTGGACATCCTGTGATTTAAATTTATATTATGTTAAAAAATAAACTAAAAAAGTCATACTTGTCCAAAATTTATGCTAAATAGCCAATATTATGGTCAACATCTCCAAATCAGAGTGAATACTATACAAAAATTTTGTGATAGTACCTTACATTGAAATATTCCACTTTTCTTCAGTGTAGCATTTTAATAAATATGATCCAGAAGAGAGAATGCTTTAGAGGGAATTAGGGAGGCATGATTAATGATAGATAGGATAGTCATAAAAACATGGAACCCATTTCTGATTTAATTGGACAAAGCCAGTAGCCAAGTGCCTAACTGATGCCTTTCCACTAGCTAATTTTACATCTTATGCTGAGTCTTCTAAAGGTGTAAGAAGGCATACTGCTTTACCATTCCTTTTGTCATGTACACTATGTATTTAAAAACATCAACGAATAAATAATAGGTTGAGATGTCCATGAACTCACTTGGAAGTTAATGCTCCTTTGATTTTTAAAGGTTTTCAAAATGTTGATTCTATGGCACAATTTTAAAGGCAGAATTAAGAATTGATTTTTCTTGTTTTAGACCATTTCAATGCGAGCAGTCTCTTTTTGTTAGCTTCATTATACCAAGGAAACTTTACACCATTACGCATTCTGGTGCTGGAGGTCAGTGCTCACTTGCTTTCCTCGTCTAGTAAGACCTTCCATCTTCAGGTTACAAAGAAACTTCACTGGCCCTGAGGAAAAAACCCAAGGAGATAAAAAAATACTTCCTACAGGATGGTTGTCTTCCTTGATTATCTAAACCAGACAGTTTTGTTTAATTTCCAGCATCATTAATTCTTTAGAACATGTAAGACAGAGTCCCAAGGGAAAATTATTCATAACACTACAAATTGCAAAGGACTTTTCATAGGCTTTTTAGTTGTTAGAAGTAGAAAAATAGTATATTTATTATTTTTTAACTTAGCTAACCACAGCTGTAGAAATAGACAAAATGTGTAAACGACAGAAGACCTAAAAAGGTAGCCATATCATAGGTAGACACAAGGAATTATCATTTAACAATTCAAGAATGATGTGGCATAGATGGGAAAAGAACTACTCCCATTTGCATTTTTCAGATTTAAATAAGGGCCTGCTTTAATAAATAAAGCATGCTTAAAACCAGGAAGATGGCAACACAAATGAAGTCATGACTGGGATATTCAGAACATTTGAATCAGCAGATTTCTGCTAAGGTCAAAAGTTAAGCAATTAGTAATGTCACTTTCTGTTGTGACATCTCTCTTTTTTCCACTTTATTACAAACCTCATTTATTGGGAAAGTACTGGGTTTATTAATGTAACTTTAGGACAAGACCACAGAAAGTAAGGAAAACAGCAACCCACTTTATATTTTTCCCTTTTACAGCTGTAAGTGTTTCAGAAATGATTTTTCAAAAGTATTTGAGTCCTTGTAGCCTAGTAAATACTGATTGTATCTGGCTGTAGGTGTGTTGAACTAACAACACTGGCCTCAGGCCATCTCTGACTTTGGCCTCATGTTGGCCCGTCTGCAGTGGTGATTTGGCCTGGAGGAGCAAACATGCTGGTGGCTTTAGCTTCAGAGAGGTGTGTGGTGTAACACCTGCTGTTACATCTGGGCTTTGCAGGAAATGGTTAGTAATAATAATTGGTTGTTGTGAGTAGAATAACTGTCCCTGACTGTAGCAGGAGTGCCATGTGTGCCAGGACAGACCCACGATGGCAGCAGGAGCCTTCAACCACCGCAGGAAGCTACCGGGGGCACCAGAGCTGTGAACTCACCAGTGCCAGCTCCCTGGATAGCAAGGAAACACAGCTCTGGGAAATGAGCAAAAGCAGTGCTTGGGACAGCAAAGGGAAGAAAGCGTGGAACGCATCTCATGGATAGCAAATGTGGATACACCATGGAGCTATGAACCAGGGAAGAAAGACAAAGGTATGCAGTGTGCAAGCAACGCGTAGAAACAACTTCCACTGGGCTCTCATATGTGGATGAAGAAATCATCAACATCATACTCCTGGCAAAGAACTTGGTATGCTGCTGACTTGTCCACTGGCAGCCCAAAGCCATCAATCTCTTGGGACTCGAGAGATGAGTGGAAGGAAAGTAACTATAAAAAAAAAGAGGTGCATACTCCGCAGAAGTTTGTGTATATTAATTTTAACTGTACTTCCTTAAAACTCTAAGTCCTAGCAACACCACAACTGGACTAGTAGTAATGTTTTGATTAGAACTGCTAAGAATTCATCTGGATTAATAATAAATCCTTGATTTACATATACAACATGTTACCCAACTTGCACAAAAGAGAAATTTGAGTGCAGCAAGTGGGTGGGAGACTATCCTCGAGAAAAGGAGGATCGGGGAATCCTATCACTGTGGACAAACACCTAGTGGAGGGTAGTAAAGAACAGGGAGACAGACTCTTCTCCATGGTGCCTAAAGACAAGAGGAGGCACCAGGCATGAATAGCAGTTATAGGAAATTCCCTTCAAATACCAGAAAAAAACCCAGGGTCTGTGTCAAGGGGATTTTACATCCATAGGTAGTTGTAATTTTTTATTTCTTACACATTTCTGTTATGAAAAGAATTTAATAGACTCAAACATAACAGAAAAACACATTAGAAGAACAATACTTTGTACCAAAAGAATCAGTCTAGAGAGATATTAAATATAAAGTGGAAGAAATAGAAAATATATAATGCAAAAGATATTAAATATTTTCATTTTACCAATCTTATTTCTCATTGCCTTTACTTGTGGTCTCTTCTTCCACAGATTAGTAAGTACAAGAAAGGCAACCCTAGAGACAGTGAGCGTTCACCCGATGGAGTTGCATCCATATGAGAGGCTCTTCTCTGATAGCATTACTATATTGCAGAATGTATTTTTGAGGAAGGTTTTCATTTAATATGCTTGTATAAACATTCCTGTCTCAGCATGAAGAAGAATCATTGGGAGTTTTGCCAACCCATGTCTGAACACAGTGTAAAGACTCTTTCTCTGGATGTAACCAGTGGCAGCAGTTAAAGGAGATATGATATAGCTCCTCTGCAGATGACTTAACACAGTTCTTTTAACTGAAGGAAAAAACAAGAACATATTGCTTTTTTACTTTTTTTTTTTTTTAAACTAGGTGACATGGGCAAGCTCTAACCTCTTCAGCAAGGACATAAGGCTTGTACATATTTCAGTAAATTCAGGGATTAGAAATGCTGTCAGGCTGTGAGATTATTTTGTGTACATCAAGTTTTTCTTTCTGTTCTGGCAAACACACCAACAAGATGTACTGTCTATAAGTGAATTAACGTGTGTATAAAACTTTAACAATTAGCTTGTGGACACTAGAACAAATACACCAGACATATGCCTATGTGAGCTGAGATCTAGTTGACATTCTTTTTTAAACATTTTTATAGACTAGGCATTTTTTTCTCATGTTGTTATCCCTGCAGGTTAGATTAAACCTTTATAAAGACTTTGACATACTTCATTAAAAAGCAAAAGGGCATCAATGGAGTGACTCTAAGTGAAGTAGTAATCCAAGATGAAGAAAAAACTGACTAAACTTATTGACAAAGTCTCTGGGTTGCCAGCTGCAACAACCAACCTTGGATCCATCCTAGAAGGTTAATTCTAATATTTAAATAAGGAAGCTTAGCTTTTCTTTTTTACATGCTGGTATCTAGTAAATAGGAATAGATTTTTACTTTTATTTCATGGTTTTCTTTTCATTAATATCCTCTTCTGCCTCTTTTTGTTTTCAAAATTCTTGCATGCACGGAGTACATGAAGAGAGTAATTCAGAAACAACTCAAAAGCAAAGGTTAAAGAAGAATCATTGGTAGTTTTGCCAACTTATTTATTTTAAGATAGGATTTTCACTGGAATAGTCAACCTAAATGCAGAGTTGTCTTTATTTTGGATGTAACTATAAGAAATATCTAGGATTCCCTGTCTCTCAGATTTCACTTCAAAAAACTCTTTCTGCTTTCACATGCATTTCAGAACCAAAGACTTTATGGACAGTCAGTTTCAGTGGGCTGAGGATTATAACCAATCCAGAGAAATGAAAATATATATACTCTCTATGCAGCTGTTTGATCATTATTTGAATTTCCCTTTCTGTTCAGTTAATCCACCCCAACCAGAGACAAATGTTTTGTACTCAGATACATCTGTGAGAAGAAAATAAATCATCATCATCATCCATTTGGTGTCATGCATTCTTGCAGTTTAAAAGAGGCAAAACACAGAAAAGCCTTAGTGAAAAATGGAAAATTCAGTAAGGCTCATTGCTAAAGGTTAGCAGATAGTTCCTTTCAATATTAGAAAGTTTTCTATAACAACTATGCTATCTTTCTTAAAATTATAAACACTTCTCTGTGGTCTTTACTCTTTATAGGTCTTTAAAGTGAAATAAACACTCAGTTACCTGCACTGAAAAATATTGTGAATTTAGTGCACCACACTGTTCTTATATTCTATTTAGAGTTTGAGACCTCATAGCCACTCTTTCATGTATTTCATATTTAAAACCAAATTAAATTTATGTTTAATTAATTAATTCTGTTAATTAAATTACATTCAATATTCATTTTTCCAGTTAAGAGTTCAAATTTTCTACAGGCCCTCTTCCATAACAAGTTCTTTATTCTCTTTTAGAATTATCATTTAAAGACTAAGCAAATAGTAATTCCATATAAGTAAAGGCCTGATGAATTGCCAGTGCCTGGAAATCCCACAGGCATGGCTATAATCCTGCACATGCCTGGCAGATCCAATGTCACATAGACCAGATCCAGCAATGAAAGCATTTTAAACAAGAGGAATGTCTGTCTGCATCACTTCTGCTTCAGCATCGCTCTGTCGGATTTGGGCTGTTGTAGCAGCTGGCTGAAATTCTGTCCTCCTCAGGCTACAGAAAAGCCTCTTCTAGGAATGGGCAAGAGATGTGGTTATGACCCAGCTTCCCTTGCAAATATGGGATATTTATTTTTATTTGGAAAAATTATTTATTTTTAAAAAATAATTTATGTTTCACTGTTATAACAAAGTTGATTCTTAATTGTACTGAAACAGCTGGGTAAGGTAAACTCTGTTTATTTCCTTACAAGAAAAAAAAGGACATTTACTGCCAGAAGAAAAGTTTCATGTGGAAGGTTTGCAAATGCAGCATCTTCCTTGAGACATAAAGAAAACAATTTGGAGCAAAAAGACTAAAATCTGTTCTACGTGCTTGTCAGGGACACCTAGATAGCTGGTGGTTTTATTACAGGAGATTCCTATGAAAAATTGAGAACAGTCATAGTTTTTTTTCTAATTTCCCAGTTCTTTGTAAACAATCTTTGTTTCTGCACTGAGCCACAGAAGTCCTAATTATTTTGTCTCTAGCTTTTAGAATAAACTAGCTATGAGGATCTGAGTGTAAAAAAGGAATTTCAGGGCATGCAGGCTGATCCTGAAAAAAGACTTAAAATAAAGATAAGAATAAGGAATACATTTTAATGAGTAGCAGTTTATACTTTTCCAAAGGCAGCTTCATCTGAGAGCAGCCAAGAAATATATGCTCCCACAGGTAATAAAACAAACCCTTCTATATAAAGCAGCTTTGAACATAATTGGAGATTCATAAAAACCTGTATGGGTTTTTCACAGGTTGCTTTTCAAATAAATCCATAGATATACTACCACTTTTCTTAGAGGTAAGCCCAATGAATATTAATATAATTACAACACCGTTGCTGAAATATTTGTAATATTACATATTCATATGCAGTCACACGTTAAACCATTTGGGATACAATCCTGCTAACTAATCCTAACAATATATTTCCCCTTTCTGAGACTGAAACAGAGGAACCAAGGGAGAAAATTATGTGGAGAACATAAAAAATCCCAGCTGACCTGTCATATATTTTGCTCCTTTCATTTCTGTTTCCCAGAGTAAGAAAGCAAGTGTCAATCCAGCTGCTCATTTTCACCAGAGGAGGATAATCACAAAGGACACCTCACCATTGCCTTGTGCAGAACCTCTGACACTAGTTGGTATCAAACAGTAGAAAACTATCCTTGCAAACAAACAGAACAGAGTGGGGGAGAACAAGGGATGGCAGCTTTGTTTTCCATTATCAAGTTGGACCTACTGGAGGAGAGTTCTGGGAAACACCAGGGCCAGCTGAAGATGGCTGGTGAGAGCATGAAACCTGGATGCTCTGGGTTAACCCCAGCATGCAGTCAACCCCCACACAGCTGGTCACTCACTTTCCTCCACAGGATGGATCAGAACTTGAATAATAAAGGTGTGGAAAGTCATGGTGTGAATTGAAAACAGTTTAGGAGGTGAGGAAAAGCTGTGCACAAACAAAGCAGAACAAGGCCATCCATTCACTGCTTCCCACGAGCTGGTCAGTGTTCACCCATTCCTAACAAAGCTGGGCTCCATCATGCTTAATGGTGACTTGGAAAAGCAGATTCCACAACTTCAAATATTCCCATTCTTTCCTGCAATGTAATATGCTGTTGGATATAACTTTAGTCAGTGAGGGTCAGCTGGCCCAGCTGTGTCTCCTCCAAACTTCTTGTGCACCCCCAGCCTACACTTTGTTTAAGCACTCCTCAGCAAGAGCTGAAACATTGGTGTGCTATCAACACAATTTTGGTCACAAATCCAAAACATAGTCTCATACCATCTAAGGTGAAAAGAATTAACTCTTTCCCACCTCTAACAAGAACACTGGACTAGCTACCTTTTTATTAGGAGGAGGGTTTGTGGTTTATTTGGTTTCATTGTTTAAATCATGGAGATGATCTTTATGTAAATTCAAATTCAAAAGATTTCAACAGCTGTCTCAGTAAAGACTGGATTGTGATATACCAGTTTCAGAAACCACAGAGAGACAGACACATGAAAAATACCTACCATCTTTCTCTCCTCCTAAAAATATCAAATGAAATTGCTTAAGACATTTGGATTCTCAGACTTTCTTTAATAAAACTGCAACATTTGAGACAAGATATCCCAAGTAAGAATAATCACAACACCAAGAGGTAGATCATCAGAAGAGAGAATTAAACTGCAGAAAGCAGGTAAGATGGCAAATATTATTGAGATTCATGAAGAATAGTGAAAAAGGTCATAGTGAAATAGCATCTCATTTCACAAGACATTTTAGTGAGATATTTTAATTAGTGCCACCATTAGTGTGTGGCACCTTAGTAAGACACAGCTCTGTGAAGACCAACACCAATTTGTAATTCCAAGCTTTTGGCACTAGATGAACACTAAAAACCATTTTCATTCCCTTTTTGAATATTGCCTGTTAGGAGTCAGAATACGCACTGGATTTCTACCAGACAAAGTAAGAAGTCCTAATGTATTAAAAGAAATATAATGTGTCCTAGATGATCGCTACATTTCAACAGTGGCGGATTTAATGACTCACATGAAAAAGGTGAATAGTATCACAAAGATTTTAAAAAAGTATTTCCAATAATTTCTAATTATTTGTATGTTTAGCAGTCTCAAAGCAACATGGACAGTTCATAGGAATGAGATATTACTGAAAAGTATGAGATCGGGAAGGAAAGATGTTATCAATACTTACATAGCAAAATGAGAGCACGTGTATTTTTAATACCCAGATATGAGCATTCCCACTGGTAGATGTCATTCCCTCTACATCAAAATAACTACAAATCAGTCAGTTTCACTGAGTGTGAGGAGAAATGCTTACTTGAAGAGCAATACTGCTTTAGAGGCACCATTGACTATAGATACCCAACACAGTAATTTAATGAAAAAATCCATGATTCAGTGCCTAGATAGAAAATTTACATGTTAATTCCAAGCTATTGATTTGCAAAGAGGAGCAATAATTAATGTCTGTGTATGTATAACATGTGTATGTATGTTTGCAAATAAATTATCTCATTGGTTTTGTTTAATTTCACTAGAAAAATTTACTGGGATATGTAATCAAAACCACAAAGCATAAGGAGTGTGTGCATATATATATGTATAAATATATGTATATATGTGTGTATATATATATACACACCATTATATATATCATTATATATATATTGTAATATTTCAGGTAGGTCCTGCTTCTGGTAATAATATCCAGGGTTATTTAAGGTGGGAATACTGTTTGAAGTATGCTCTGAACATCAGAGAATGGATTTTTAAGTGTCAGAAAATAATCCTTTTTCCTGCTTGATAAAGGATGCATCTGATGCTAAGCTTTATTTAAAAGTCTAAAACTGGAAGTGTATGATATGAGATAACATAAATCAAAATGTCTGTATGTGATACAGCCTATTAAGAGATAAGGAAAAAATATGTCAGTCAATAGACTGGGCACAAGGTGGTTTCATGGTTTTTTAAAAGCACCTACATAGCAGTCACACTGTGAAAATTCACTCAGGTATTCTAACCAGATGCAAATGTTATTTGTTCCAACTAAGCACACTTTTCAATGAAATCTTACTAAGCAATCATTGTAAACAAGATGCCTTTGGAGATGTTGAGAAGGTGCTAAAGTGAATTTCCCGTTAGACCAGATACTGTGGAAAAATACACTGTTAATAGAATGAGACTGGTATTGAAGCATGATATTTATTCTCCTAATATAGAAATACAATGACAGTGAGAAAATGCATCAGCCTTTGGTTCACTTTGTAACAAGAAATAAGATATAATTTATTGCACAGTATCAAGAGTAATAAAATATGTAATATATCTGTCTTTCAAGCTCTTCTCTTTTTTCTTGCTTTTTATCTCTGTTTTTCCAGATAAATCCTGACATTATATAGGCAAACTGTGATTCTGTGCACCAATTTTCCCTATCTGATGACCAGTTTATCCAGTCTTAGAGCTTACCACTTTCTAATTTTAGAAATATTAATGTCAGAGCTATGAATGTAATATATATAATTCAATTGCTGATAGTGTGAAAAGAAAAACTCTAGATATTCAGATTTTATCTTCTAGTCCTCTGAGTAAGCTTTTTTTTTTCTTTTTCCCTGCTTTATGATTTATTTTACAGATAGATCCATGTGTTGGATTTATAGGTATATCTTTCAGTAAGTTATTTCTGAAGGAACACTGAAATAATGGTGTTTAGCAAAAGTCTGTGCACAGATTTTATCTGGTTTATTTGGGCTTTGCTGTAATTGAATGGAATCCAAGCAAACTATTTGACTGGGATCCAGCAGTTTCTATTGGCATCTTTCTGCATTGCTTTTAGATTGGACTCCTTGAAATGTGGAGAATAATCAGCTTCACGGAGACCTTCTAAGCTTAATGATATTGGTCATTCCTTTAGCACAAGTACCAAAATGTTACAGTATACCCAAATAATTCCTCATCCATCAGCCATCAGTCCGCACCACCCATTCCTTTTGTTCTGCATTTTCAAAGCAGAAGGCACTGGAGCAGATCTAAATAACACCCATCTAAGGCCTTGTACACCACATGTTTGTTTCTGCAACATCACATATTTTTCTCATAAATTGGTCATTGATGCTTTCCAAAACTCAACTGTCTTGATTTCTGCTTTGGGGGTTAGTTATTCCCCAATATATAGTGTAGAACTATACTTCACCATGGGAAAATGTGTAATCGTTGGCACTTTTCAGCAAGGTAAGAGTTATATTTCCTTTTACATTTGTGTTACTATGGGCTGTGCTGACACAATCACAGTTCAGTGGTGATCTTCTATTGCATATGCTTATCCATAATTATATTTTTCCACTAAAATAAACTAATTGTAGTAGTAAGAAACAAATCAATAAAAAAATAAAAGGACTGCCGTGATACATCTGGTTTATTATGCAAACAAGCAAAACAACAAAACAAGACAATATTTACTGAAAGTTATAAACAACAATTACACCACGTTCCAATTTAGCATAATCTCAAATTTTTAAAAACCCTTCTCCCTTAAATACTTCCCATTTCTTTCTTTTGAGGACTGTAAAGAATCCATGACTTTGATGCAATCTGCTGAGGATGAAAGATCAAATGTTTTTGCACCCTGCAGATGGTGTTTTGCTACTTTCATAAGCAGGTCACTAAGAAAATTCTGTTTGCATTTTCAAATGGACAGCTTTTGCCAGATGTTAAATTGATCTGTACAACTTTTAAAATATTTCTTTGTAAAAACAGAAAATTGAGAGATCTGATAACACCAACTCTGGTATCTCAAAGACAGCAACACTGCTTTAAAAATGTTAATAAATACAGGTACCACAAAACAAGATAATATTTAAAATCACCATAGATAAAAAACTTAAAATGTTTCTGTAGTACAACAATATTTCCTCTAGGCAACTTAAGTTCTGAATTCTATTTCTGCCTAACAAAACTTGGACCACAGAGCTGAGGTCAGGCCACTCTAAATATATGGAGGAAAAAGACTAGCAGACTTAATATTTCCTACTCCTTCTTCTCTAAAATCTTGAGTTGAGACACCAGTGATTTCTTATATTTTAATTTTTTTTTCCATCTTTTTCACAGTTACAACCCTAATAAGTAAACTTCCCATGCAAAATACACTGACTGACTACATTGCAGAAAGATGCCTGTTATCTGTCCTTCACCTGCAAACACATCTCCAGGTTCAATCTGTCAGCTGACAAAAATTAGAGAATAAGAATATATGCAAGAGTATAACTCAATATATTTAATCTAAGCTAATTTTACTTAAAAAAAATGCTTAATTTCTCTTTATAGTCCTTTAGATATAAAATAACTTAAAAAAAATTTTTGATGTCCCCTGCTAAAAGAAAATAGCAGAATGAGGAAATCTGTGGATTCGGAGCAATCATGAACTTTCAAATTTTATGAAGTAACCAATTAAACAGCATCATCAGCTGGTCATATGTCTGACTGGACAGGTACAGTACATAAACTTCAGAAGTTTCAACTATGAGCTGGAAGTAAACAGAGGATTTGTAAGAAAAAAAAGATTTTATAATGGTCATAAAATAAAAGATCTTGGCAGTAAAAAAATAAAAGATCTTTGGCTGACAAAATTAATTTAGCATAATGCTTTATATGAAGAGAAATTAATGTATGTTTCTCCTTTGTTCCTACTGCTTTAGTTGATATTGTTAACAAATCTTTCATACCTGTCTCAAGCTTTTAAAATATACTGGGTTTACCAAAATGCAGTAGTTCAAGTGGATGATTGGAGACCCCAGTAGGCAGCAGCATAGAACAGTGTGATAGCTGCTAACGTGAATACCTAAATTACCAGCTGTGCATGGAAATAACAAAAATATTATATTTAGAGAAGTAGTTTAATTTGTGAAATCACTGTTCACTCTCAATATTCAGTTCAAACAAATTACTTTCATGTAGAAAGGCTATGAAATGAAACAAAAAAAATTCCAAGCAAATCACAAACACAAGAAACCAAACTCATGAGTGAACAAACAAGAGAACCAAGTACTGAAAAAACCAACTAATGGTTTTGCATATTTTCACACTTAAGTTTCATCTTTCATTAAATTATACTGCTGTTAAATAGGAAACTGAATTTTTGCATTTGTCGGTGTAATTTCCTTCTCCTAAATGAATGACTGCACCTTCAGACCCTTCTATTAGGTAATTAGCTAAATTACTCATTAATAATTAATTATCCAGACAGCCCTGTTCTCTTTGCATTAAACAAATACATTTAAGATTCTCTACAGGGCAGTATACTTTGTGAAAAACAACAAGCTCGACAATTTTCTAGTGATAGCTGGGGAAAAAAGGGGTTTAATTCTTAGATAAGCGACCCTTAGATAAATAATGTTAAAAAGAAAAATTGCAAATAATGGCAATTAGAGCTTACTAAAATACCTTCTGGAGCAGCCCAGATTCCAGCTAACATGTATTTTTTGCATACTAACATTCAATGATGTAATTTAAAGTCTACTGGCACAACAGAACTGATTATATTTTTTAAAAATACGTAATTTGCTGAAGTGGTCTAATGTACTCTTTCAATTCCTTGTATCACCACAGCAGCATCCCAGGGTCATCTAAATATAGTTTGCTCTTTTAAAAACTTTTTATCTTTGTTGATATTGTGAGTCATATATGGTTACCTAAACCAAGGCTTTTAAATGTTTTAGTACTTTTCAAAGTACCAAAAAATCAATAGCAGGTTGAAAGGTCCCCAAATGCCTTTGGATCATACTCAGTGTTGAGCCTGCCCTAATATCTGTTAAAGGGCCTTCCAAAACACTTTTCTTTGTTTCTTATATAAATGGTGACACTTAGCAAGTATGCTCAGCTGCTCTGTAGTGATTATTTAGCAATAGATATTTAAAGTAAAACTCAGAAGAACTTTCTGAATGTAATAAAGAGTAGGCTGTACACTTTTTGGATATTTACTGCTATATCTTACTGTATGAGGGATGCCTTTGATGAAATAAATCTGCTGTAATTTTAGAGCTGCAAAGGGACACAAGGGACAAAAAAAAGGTTGGCATACAAATCATGGGAGTATTTATGTGAAAATACATAGGAACTCAATGACTTGTAGAGTCAACTCAATAGAGTTTATATGACAATTTTTCAGAATGGAATAACATAAAAAGGCAAATTGTAATCTTGCTAATTTATAATTAAATCCTCTGTTAGCACAGCATCTCTTACAGTCCCATCCATCACCACAAATTAAGCACCACCTTTAGGACAGAAACTCAGGGATCTGTGTGTCTCTTCTGACCTGAAATCCTATTCTCTGCCTCTATGACCTCCTCACAGTAGTCTAGTCGTCAGCTAAATGTGAACACGACTAAGCAATGCTCTTGCAGACCCTTCAATAACTCCTAATCTTCTCCCAGGCACTTTTTGCAATGTCACTCTGCTGACCCCAGGCTGTGCTTTCAACCATCACCACTGACTGATCCTTTCTGTGAGGTACCACCTCAGTGACTCTCCCTGTGTGGCTCTCCTTGTCCACGTACCCAGGCTACCCTCTCAGCCAGGCTTCATCCCAAAAGCTGCAGCGCCCAATTTTCTGCTACTGACAAACCAAATGAACGCTCTCCTCTCTTTTCAAGCTGCTCCAGTGCCCACCATTTGCTAGTTGGCTGGCAAATGTACCTGTTCCTTCCTATCTGTTCACCTACCTGAATATTTTTTTTGCACTGAACATAAGTTATGATCTTTACTCTGAAAGGGCAGACCCTTCAGGATGTTTTGTAATGACAAACACCTTTTAATTCAGTCTAAAATTCTTTCAAAATTTCCTTAACTTCTAGACCCTACCACTTACCAATTTACTTTGAAGAGAGGAATGAAGTAGATGACTCCATAGCACTCCCTCCAATCTAGATGCTTTATGATTCTAAATTTTCTAACAAACATTTCTGTGCCTTCTTTCCCGCTGCTGTAACCAACCAATTATCCTCCCTTTAATTCTACTAAAACATTCCATTTTGTAACACAAAAACTTAGTCTGCATTGTACTGACAATTACTTACATAGCTAACCTCTACTGATTGATCCCATGTCCTCTATATTCTATATTTTCACACACTAACACTCAAAAAATGCTTCATTACAAACCCCATGAAACTCTGATTCCATACTAGAATGTTAGACATGAAAGGCTCCAGTCAATAGCAAGAACTCCTGAACACTATGCCAACATAAATAATAAACAAAATTCAACTTCCAGATTTAGGATGCTCACAATCTTGAAACAATCATTATTTTCTCTTGAATATTTTTTTCCTGCTCTCCTAACACTATTATTCTATTATACACTACTTTTATTTTGATGAATCAATTTTTGTAACTAAACCTTTTCATGTAGTATTTCTATCTCAGCAAAAACATGAATTTTTATATTTTAATACTTGTGTTCAATCAATAGTTCCCAAGGCTTTCCTATTATAAACTGCAGTGCAGAAAAGGGATTTGGTGTGGAACTGTCACACTACATGAAAAATCAGGTTTCATGACTGAATGCAGTTTGCAACATTATATTAGATTTTAAATAAATCCACAACCTATTAAACTTCTGATGCATACATGGCAATTTATAAACATCCCAGACATCTTCAGTGACTGAGTTTGTGAGTCATGTTTCTATAGTATGTTTTAAGACTGAATGTCCTGATGAGATGCTTTTATTTTCCCTGGAATTATTTATCTATATACATGTAAAAAATATTTAATCACAGTTTCCTTCAGCGTTAAGGTAATCTTTTGACATATGCTTCTAAATGACTAGCAATATTTGTCATATTGTCCCAAAGGGGCAGACTGTAGTTTCTAACAACTGCAAAGTTAGACTTGCAAGAGAAGAAGACAAACACATAGCTTTGGTTTTCTTTTAGGAATCAAAACATTGAAAATTCATGTTAAAATTAGAAACCATTAAAATTTCTCATTTTACAGTTAATTACGTCCTGAGACTTTTCATAACTAATCTGAAATATACTATCTTTATGTCATAGACAATAGATTTATTATAAAATCCTGCACATGAGTAAATTATTGACATTGGCCCACTTCTGCCACAGTCCTGGATCAATTGTGAACAAATAGAATGTGCTTCTTCAAACATAATACCATCACAAAAGATTTCCAGGAAAAGTACTGGAAGTTAGAAACAAAGAAATCCTCCTTTACATTATTGGAGGATACCAGCAAATGAATTCAGCCTGCTTTTCACAGAAAAGCTGAATTCTGTTATGTTTGGTCAGTGAAAGTCTTGATGTGCTCTTTTGTATCCCCAACACTGATTTCAGGGCTCCCACTCAAGTCTGTTTTGTAACCAATAGGGAGCAATTTTTAAAACATCCCTGTAATTTACTAACCAACCCAAGACACTTTGCACTTCTAAATTACTTATGCACTTTCCTACTTAAAGCATTTAGAAAAATGATATAAATTGGCTTTTTGCTTTAAAAAATCTATTTTCTTTCTCTTAAGCAAAGTTTCTTTATTCATACAATGGTTTTCAGTCCTTTAACTAATTTTCTCTAAAGTTAAAACATTTTTCATTTTAAATTATTGGAGTGGAAAATTGCACAGGTTTAAAAATTTATGGAAAAAAAATGTAATGGCCTATGGTCTCATAAAATATGTATCATACAGCACCATATTTATTCTACCTACTTGTTAAATTTGCTTAAAGTGCCCACTGTGATTTGTTTGGCAGAACATACTTATTTTTCCCTAAAAGTCTTTTCTGTGTCTTACAGTCTTATCTATTGTTTGAACGGTGCCAGGAAAAAAGCATAGCATTTCTGATTACTTTTTTTCCTGTCCTTACTAACAAGGTTAGGTCATAGTGGAAGTATAAAACAGCATTATTATGAAGCCATTGAGGAAAATTTAAATCTGCAGAACACTTATTAACCAATAAATATAAATAAATATAATAATAATTATGTAAATACAGTTACATTTAAGTAAAATTTCCCATCAAGATATGGGAGTTTGGAGTTAAAATACTAATTTTGTTTAACCATTATATTCTTTCAGATCATCTTTGCTCAGTAACAAGCATAAATAACAGAATATTTTGCAATAGCTCCTGACAAATTATTTGCTGATAATGCGTCTGCCTAGCAGTGGAAAAATTTGCAATATCAGCAACATGGGTTAAAGAGAAGACCTCTTTAGCCATGCTTTTTTTCAAAAATAAATAAATAAATGCTGTTTCTTTCTGTACTAGCTTGTAACCTAAGCAGAAAGTAAAACAATAAAGATAAAAATAAAGATTAAAATAAAGATTGAAATAAAGATCAATCTTTTATTTTAAGATAAAGAAGTCTATAATGTTCTTTAGAACAGTTTTGAAATCTTAAAGGTTAGACTTAGCTGTTTCTGAAATTTTTCCCACATTTAAAACACTGAATTTGCCAATAGATTTTGAAATGTCACTCTCTATGTCATATGATGTTGGAACTCTCTTTTTCACCATTTGACAAAATGAAAAATTTTATTTTTTTCATCAAGTAAATCTTCAGCAGAACTTCTTATATCAGTTTTCATTATTTTTATGTATTTATATCAAGAGAAATACATCTGATGAAAGAGGTTACTTTGGTTATGTTGACTTCATCTGTAGAGATACTAAAATGTTGGAAAATAAAGGTACATTAGTCTTTAAGAATTTACTCATTCTTCATCAATGTTATGATGATATCTAATACATTAGATAGATGTATGAATGATAAGGTATTTTTCCCCTTTGCTTATAAAAATGACATCTAGTTTCCATTTTCTTCATATATTAAATTTTGTTTTGTCCAGATTAGGAATTATTAATTTTCACACTGTTTGAAACAGGTTTGATAAACAAAACTAAAGCATCATATTAGTATTAGATACTGTACTGTGAAGTAAAAATTGCCTTGCATTGCTGTGAATTATGACACTTGTGCCAGGTATACTTAAGCCATCTATTCTCATTCAGTGCTACTCCAAGGCACTGTGTTACACCATTATATGCTCCCACTTAAACATGTGAATGCATTTAGATTGCTTTGGAGGTCCATGGAAAAGATAAATTAATCTTCAAGACATCCTTTTAAAATCACCATTTTCTTTTCCTAGCACAATCATCCTGATTGCATCTAAACTCAGAGAAATGTGCAACCTTCTTTTCTTGTTCCCATAAAAATAGATCAAGGAATTTACTGAAGCACACCACTATCCCATTCCCTTCCACTCATGCAGCCAAGCAGGAGGAGCAAGAGGATACAATGGCCTGGATGCAGATCATGTCCCAGTGCACAATCAGGACATGGTTACAATGCCCTCCAAGTTTCTCCACTTTAGCCATATTCACAAAAGGCAATTTTGGTGGAGATTTCCCCTTTTCACCAAAACTTTGTTTGAGGATTTATCTTATTCATCTAACCTTTACTTTTCATATGATAGTCCTGCCTTCTTACCCTCGGGAGACTCATCTCACTACACCATTAGGACTTGCACTATAGTTCACAGCACAAAGATCCACTGGAATTAATTATGAGGTGAACAATGCTTAGATCTTAACAGTAATGTTCCTATTTCAACTAAATCAGATGTCTCATTAGGATATAAGTTTAAATTAAAATGCAAAAAAAGATATATCTCAAATAGGAAAGTTAAGAAAACGTTGATGATCAATACAAACACACAAAGAAGTCCATACTGTTTTCAATTACTTCTTGAACTTAGACCTTTAAAGTAAAGAAAGAGGGTTTAGAAAGGAATGGTACTGAAGTGATAAATAAGATCTCTACATTCATCAGAGCTAAGAAATGATTGAGCTTTCTGAGACTGCTGTACACAAAAGGAATATAAGTACCCTTAACTTGTCTGTCAAAACTGAAATAAATCAAAATATAGCTAATTTTAAATGTCAGTTGCTCTTTAAGTCTGGTTAAGCTTCTGCAGATATGCAGGAAGAAATCATAACTAATTAATTCTAATGAAGAGCATTCCAATTAGGTAGAGTGGAATTTTATACTGAAAATATTAAATATCCAATAGTGTTAAAATATTCTGAATTATCATCAAGTATCTCTGACCAACAATTAAATTCAAAGCGTAATATTAGCGAAACTGGGTAAGCACAGTTCCAAAGAAAATACTTTTTAACATATTCTGGAAACAATTAAAATAAATAGAGATTTCTCCCTGTTTTTCTCTATTCAGAAGTATAAAAACAGCTGCTCTTCATTCTTAATCACTTTAGAAATGAATGAGAAAAAATAATGAGTCAATATACACAAAACTGAGTCCCTCTGAAAAAAAATAGACAAACTGATTACTGCTACCAAGAAGCCATATTCTTCTCTTCTTAAAGAAGCACATCCTTGTTTTTATCTGTCAGAACTTAAAGAATACAGTAAAAATCTCTCAAAACACTGTCCCCATAAGATGATACCACAACAAGCACAGATGGCTAACAGGAAGGTGTTCATTTCTGTCCTACAGGAGCTGAGAGGTTTGCAATTAGCACGCCAGACAAGATTCCACTGTGCAGATGCAACAACAGGAAAATGCCAGGCTGGATGAGGCACATCTGGATAACCTATTCAGACAAAAATTCTCACCATGGCAGACTGCTGGAAAGGAAGCAGCTGCACAGACACATGCCATCTCAAGTTGTCAGAATGGCACATACGCCACTGGATACCAAGGACTTATTGCAAAAGTGGTACCTCGAGAAGGTACAAGGACCCCCAACACAGAGAAGACCAGAAGAAGAAAGGCCAGTGGGATGCTAGAGGAACCCATGTGATGGTGACTGTCTTCCTATTTAATCTCCGTCTCTCTTTTTCTTCCCCCCCACTCTACCTCTACATTTACTGCTAAATAAAATCTGTACTATTGACTCTGGCATATGGTCTCATTTGCACCTTAGCTCAGGCAGAGGAATCATTTAATAATTGGCCCCTACCATTATTTCAGAAGCAGGATCCTAACATTATTCTGGTGGATCATAACATTATCTCTTCCACCTATTTAAAAACAAAAAATAATCCTACAGTCTTGAAAAGTTCTTCAGAACATCTTCTAGCATAAGTACAGAGTCTGTCTGTATGTCCTAAAGCATGATGTTTGAGCTCAAAACAGTGCACAGCAGTTGAACAACAGGAGAAGAAAAAATATCATGGATATCCAGTAGGGTTTGAAAAGTTATTTTATATGCACATATTTCCTTGGCTCCCTCCCAGTGATTTCTATATCAATGCTTCCATTATCCCATCACAGAAACCACCAGCCTACAGCTGAATGGCCTTTAACTCACTGTCTTTCATGTCTGACTCTAAAGGTACATTAGATTCAGTGTGGCTGATTGTTTCAACTAGAAACAGTTTTCCTCTTTTGAATAGCCCAGAAGTTGCATATATCAAAAGCAGCTAACTGCTATACCTAAAATGTAACCCTGTAAAAACATAAAGTACCAAACTTCCTAAATTCTCACTGTAATAAATGAGGAATAATAAAGCTGTAAAAGTTTAAAGCAGTGTATCTTCAGAAAATGTTAGCATCATTGTATGTTAGCTGCAAACACACATTTCTTGTCATGATTCTCTGCTTACTCGTGTTCATGGGTGATAATCTACCTTAAAAACACAGTATACAATTGTAGCAGGATGCTCTGCCCTGTAATGGGGTCAAACAACTCAAACAGTGCTGTGATCTGTAGTCATTTTAGCCTAGTCCCTTTTATATATTAGAGTGCTTATGTTTCTACAGAAAAAAAAACCCAAAAAACTTCCATATTATTATATCTTTCAGGGAGTAGCTGAAAATTATTTAGATGACTGTAAAGCTTCATTAGTTAATTTCATTAATATTCCTCACCTGGCTGGAGGAGGTAATAGATGTGGGTCTAGTTGGGAGAAAACTGTGGGTTTTGGGATACTGCCTCCCAAGGACAGTGGAGTGGGTATCTGGGAGCTGAAGGATATTTTGAGAAGAGACAGGACTGCAGGGACTTTCAAGAGGGGCTGGTGAGGAGTTGTGATATTTTTGGGGAAGACACCCCAGGGCATGGATGTACCCTGTGGAACCAGGCCTGTATTGGGGTGGGGTACAGGGCAGAACATTTGAGGTGGGGGGAGAACACTGACTTGGAGTTCAGGTTGGGGTGTTCCCCTCAAAGGTTTCATGGTGGAGCTAGGCCAGCTGCTTCTGCAGCTCTTGTGTCTTCTTGATGGCACCTTTTCTCCCTTGAACTTTCTCAAGGTGTAAATAATACTGCTCCTTTGTCTATCTCCAGGCCTGATGTAATTCTCTTCCTCCCATATAACTAAAGTAAATGACACTTCCTAGAAGGCTTTTTCAGTTGTTCCATTTCCTTTTCCAGCCTGCTAGCATTTGGTTTGGCTTTGTTCAGCTGGTCTCTCACCTGTCAGAGATGTCCTCACTGACCTTTTCTTGCACTTGAAGTCGTTGTTCACATGCTTTCAACACGTGCACATCGACACTTTCTGATGTCTGATGGCTTCCAGGGCTCAGGTGGGAAAAGGATGAATCAGATCTCGACGTTGCTGCTTGGCCTCTTACATCTTCTGCCTATTCAAAGTTAAAGAACACAAATTGACAAAACTTAGGAAATTAACTCAAAACAGGAGACAGTGCCAGTGGCAGTGTTGCATATAACCAGAAGAAGACTGTCACCAACTCGACATCAGATTATGAGAGACATTATTCATGGGAAAGTCTAATTTTGCATTACTGTGTAATACAATCCTAAAAGGACGACTCTAAAATCTTTGCTTTTACATACCCCCAAAGCTTTTGCTAGCCTTCATGGCTTCTAGATACAACTCATCCTGTTCTTCATCCCAGAGCTCATTGCTTCTCCTGCTCCTGAAGGACACAGGTCCATCCTGCACCTTCCTGCACCCCAGCACCATCAGGTCTACTTCATGGCCCAGTGGGAATGGCCACTACACCACCTTGCCTCACCTCACCTCTCCCCAGGGGCTTGTGGCAGGCAGGACTTGCCAGGTGTTGCCAGATGCCACCTACAAAAAGAGAAGCCAAGCTCCTAAGTGCAGCAGGGCACTGGCAGCTGCCTGCAGGATTAATCACTATCAGCAATTCCCCCAGCACAGCACCACCAGCACCACCCTTGACCCCTGGGTTTGTCTGTTGGGTCTCCACACCCCTCTTAATGTGCCTTTCAGGGGGCAGGGCACCTCTCAATGTTATTTTCTGTGCATCACAGACTTCAGGATGTACCTTTTGGCTCCCACCCATACCCCACTGCTTTTTTCTACTTTGATATTAATCATAACTTGATAAAACATAAAGTTTTTTCCCATTTAACTAAAGTTTCAGCATCGGGTTTTTGCCAGCTATGGGTTGACGACCTTTCCTCTGCCTTCTCCCAATGACACATGTAAGAAGAGCAATATCTCTAGATGTCTACTGCTTATTTCCAGTTCTCTCCACATGTTTAATACTTACAAGGATTATTACATGGACTAAAGTATGTGATACATAATGTATTAAAAATGAGTAAATATTTTCTTCTCAGTAAATTGCAACTTAATATAAAGCAGAAAGGTTTTATAAACATATTGAATTGGCATAGCTTAATTTTTCATGCCCATGAGCTTTATAATATATGTCTTGCTACAGCTTCACAGTACCTTGCATTAGCATCAACATGTCCAGAGGATACCAAAATTAAGGTCTATGAAACACGATTTTAAGTGGAAGGTGCTGGCAGCAAAAACAGTCTCTAGCATATTAAAGAATACATGGTTTTAGAGCAGGTGAGAAAGTCCTCACTTGTAAGATGCATATAGAATAGATTAGTCTGCAGATGCTGCATCATATGCCTGGTCACACAAAGAAATTACCTTTAAAGCTGACAGACAATCCACACAGTTTGGATTGAAGAGTCATGTGTATGAAAATGTGACAGATCTATGATCAGTATGTCTAGGAAGTAGGATGCTGCTTTTATTTCTCCTATTTTGGAAAGAATTGCAGCAGGAGTTTTAAAAGTACAGATCATTCATCTCTGTACAAGGAATTCCCTGGGCTTTAATCAGTAAGGTATTTTTGGTTTTTTATTAAGTCTGACTGGCTCATGTTTGTAATGACAAAAGAGCTGTAAAATTAATTTAGTGAAATTCCTTTCTTTTCCTTAGCATAGGAAGACAGAAAAATATGTATGGCATATAAGATATATCAGTAAAAATGGGGAAAAATGTTTCAGTAAGAAGGAGGAAACCTTCTTAGGTTTAGAGGGACCTTTGGCAGAAGTCATTCACTGATGATAAACATTGGATGTTTGAAGAAGTGCTGAGACAAATGGAATAACAGCAGATGTACTGCTCCACAACCACCAAAACTCAAGAAAACAAAATGTTGTCTCCCTTTTTTTTTTTTTTTTTTTGGCTCTGAGAGGATCTTCAAGCGTTATAAAATGTCAAGATTCACACATTCCCAAAGATCCTTAGAAATATCACAGAGACAGGCTAACTCTACCTTTAGGGGAAGTATGTACTGCTGCATTTAATTTATTTTTTATTCTGCAAATGAGAGAAGATCACTGGCCTTTCCAATTGCAAGTGTGCAAGTGATAACAGATTATCTAAATGTTGTGCTTGTAGGGAGATTGAGTCAAGCCTAATGACCATATGGGAGTGGCACACATAAAAGGAGAAAATAATTAGCTCATATGTAGATTGTAACAAGTTTAAAAGTATTTTCAAGTGCCTAATCATTCTAATTAGTTATGGTTATGAATTCTAAAATGTGCATAATATTATATTCAGAAAGAAAGATGTCTTTATTCAGAATAACTTAATTTGAAAGAATACACACGAGCCTGCAGTATTATTATTTTAATACTTCATAATGTGTTTCTCAAAACAAGGGTCATTATACAAGGAATAACTAAATTTAAAAAAAAAAAGAAAATGTAAGTAAAGATTTTCTCTGTTTGAAAATAGTTTTTTCTACACTGGTTAAAATTTGAAAAAAAAAAAACCAAACCACATAACTAATTATTAAAGTTTATTTTTAAAAGAAGGTTCTTGGTGTGACAGATGTTCATCAGCACTCATTTTGGAGATGTCACTTTGAATCAGATGGCTATTTCTGACCAGACAATTTGAAAGAAATCCCCTTATACTTGTTGATACTTAGTTGACTTAGTCTGAGCTAACATTTTAAATTTTTATCTTCATTCTGCAGATAGTAAAATTTTAACAAATTGCTTGACTTTTAAATGTGGATTTCTGTCAGTTCTTAAAATGAAAACTCTCTCTTCTCAGGGTAAAATATCTGTGTGATTTTGCAGCTCTTTTCCATTTACCTGCAGAAGATGCTAGTTTCATAGTCTTTTAATGGAGTGGAAAGAGGAACAGAGTTTCAGTGAGTCTCAGTTATCATAAGAACACAAAAAACCCATAAATTTTGACACATGTTCTAATGAGCACTCATTCTTGAATTCTATTAAACATAAATTTCTAAAAATGCACTTCTAAGCTGTAGATGGAATCGAGTCAATAACTGACATTCATCCATTGGCTCAGCTGCACACCCTCAAGCTCAACAACTTCTTTTCTCCCATCTGCTATAATATGACTAGATAGAAATGGGTAATTAAATGATCATGTGTAAAATGAACCCAAAAGGAGGAATATACAACACACACAAAAAAAGGATGCATGTGCATCCTTAGGGTAAGAGCTTTTTCAGTCTAAATTTGTCTGAATCTGGACTACATGTTGAAAGATCAAATAAGGTTACTTAAAAGCCTCTCAAAATTAAAACTGATCAAGAATGAGGTTACAAAAACAACACAATGCCTAAATCTCAGCTGGTGGTTCAGAATTTAGCTTTTTTGGCCATAAGAATGTCTCTATCTCAGCCTGCATACTAGGAACAAGATGCTGGCCTACATGTAAAAGATGCACATTATGTCTTCACATATATGTCTTCAGTAGATAAACTTGCCTCAATTCTCTTCCCTTATTAAATTCAGATCAAACCTGTGAACCTGTCTCTATCTGTACCTTAAATTTACACTCTCACATCCTCCTGTCTCCTGCGCTTTTGTTTTTCCTTATCCTTATAAATGTTTTACACATATGTATATGTGTACATACATTGCATTTATTTGTATGTGTATTTGTCCTTTTGTGTGCTTGTACTTGTGCTCTCAAACATGTCATGCTCTATTTCAAAATGTGAGAGTAGTTTAGGATTAATAAAAATAACAAGGCATAAGTCACCAGTGTAAACTTCCAAATATATATTTGAAAGCATTATGAGGCCTGTATTTTATGATTAAATACAGAGATATGGGAAAATACTTAAATTCTGAGATATTTTAACCAATGTAACTTATAGTGATTTTCTATTCAGCTACGCTCTCATTTTCAGTCACGGACTCATTACAGTTTTCATGCTAGTGAAATCTAAATGAGGCCTATGTACATATCTCCAGGCAGTCCTAATCAGGGCTTGGTCCTCACCTCTGCAGCAGGAAGACAGAAAATCATGTCTCACACTTAAGTGGATCTCTTGTGGCATATATATACTAAGGATTTATTCACGCTGTGAAGTAAGAACATTCAATTCTCTCTTCAGCAGAGAGAGCTGGAAATCCTAAAAATCACAGCTTGAATCAGAGGGAACACTCAGATATCTTTGGTTTCCTGTGAAAAGGATCAGGAAAAAATCTAAGATTACAAAATATCTCACAGAATGAAAATGCCCAATCTCCCCCATCTCGGTTTGAACTTTAAAGTTTTTCTTTGGAGATGGATGGGTAGGAAAAGTCCCTTAAGAAATTAAAGCTGCAATTTTAAATACTTTACGGCGAGATGTGATCAAATGACAATATCAATCTTTCTTTAAGCAATAACTAACCTGTACATTTCAAGAATGAACTAGTTAGGGTAACAGGCAGCTTTCAGATTTCAGCACCACATAAAATAGGAATAGAATTAAAATTTCTTTTTAGTCTAAAAAACAAGGAAAAAAGGCTTATTTCATAAAAAGTAACAAATTCCAAAGTCTTACAGAGGTTTTTGATATTTTTATCTTAAAATATCTCCAAATACTGACAAAGAATTTTTCCAATGAAAAATATTTTTGACTGAAAAGTAAATATAAATTCTGTACTTCTGATAGTAAGAGAAATACTACTCAGTATAAAAAAAGTACTTTTGCTGTAGCACAATAAAAGATGATTATGAAAGGGGAAATGTATGCAAGCCATGAACAAAAACTTCCTGATACTTATATACATTATTCATAGCACTGATAGGAGTATTCAAATTAGCCTCGCTTTTTGTATGATTCAGGGTAGCAACTTTCCACCAGTTATCTCATTATTAATCAAAAAACCTTTTGCTTGGCTGAAATGCATCTTTGAAAAATAGTCATATACCCTTGTTAAAAAAGACAAAGTTCATTTCCTTTTGCTCTTTCTCCAGTGACTAATCTCACTGTTAAAATTTATGCTCAGTTTATAACTCAGATTTAGGACACTGTAGTTTACAGCATATTTCCCTAATAAAAAGTCACATGTCAAGTTTATTATAATAAAACAATCAGATGTAAGTCTTAAACAGCAAAATTTGATCACTTTTTAAGAAATACTAACAAAGGTATTGGAAAACCAAAAATCACCAACCATGAGAAGATATTTTCTAAGGTCAAAACCAGTGATTATGCTCCTCTGAAATGCAAAAGACAGAAGTAAAGGCAATTAACAAGTTTTACAGGAGAATTCAATTTTTACATGAAAGATCACTAATCCTCCACCAATTCACAATGACCTTTACAAAATTAGATCTCTACAGAGTGCCACAGGGTAAAATAGCTTGCACAGCCCCTGGATGGGGACACTTCTTTTGCCCTTTCTGTTATACAGTTTTTATACTGTCTGACAAAGCATTCCATACCAAATTTTGTTTAAGAAAACCAAAGAGGAAGCCTCAAAAAAGAGCATTGCACTGACTTCTTTTCCACACATTATTTCATCAACTTTCATTTCATAAGAGCCACAGGTGTCATCTATCTGCACTTCTGTAAGGCCTATGACACGGTCCCCTAAATCCTTCTATCTAAATTGGAGAGTCGTAGATTTGATAGGTGGACTGCTCAGTGTCCACCTACTGTGGAAGTGTCAGAATTGGTTGGATGTTCACATCCATAGGGCAGCTGTCAACAGTACTCAGATGGAGATCAGGGGTAAGTGGTGTCCTTAAGGGATCCATATTTCAACCAGAATAGTTCAATATATTCACCAATTACAGAGACTGGGACTGGGTGCAGCCTCAGCAAATTTGCAGATGACACCAAGCCGAGAGGTGCCGTTGACAGACCTGAAGGATGGGAAGCCATCCAGAGGGCCCTGGACAGGCTCAAGAATCTCATGAAGTTCAGCAAAGCCTCAAGGTGCCACACCTGGGTCAGGGCAACCCCTGGTATTGTCACAGGCTGAGGGATGGACAGATCAAGAGCAGCCCTGCTGAGAAGGACTTGGGGGTGCCAGTAGGTGAAAAACTGGACATGAGCTGGCAACGTGCACTTTTAGCCCATTGGCCAGCCATATCCTAAGCTGCATCCAAAGCAGCATGGCCAGCAAGTCAAGGGAGGTGATTCTGCCCCTCTGCTCTACTCTGGTGTGACCCCACCAAAAATCCAACCAAAACTCACACAAAAAATTTGAGAAAGACAAGGATTTACAAAACTGCAAATTAAAAGTTTGCATTCTAAGATAACAAGCAGTACAGTAGCCAAGAGGTTAAATATTCTCATGAAATTTCCTGGTTAGATCAGCTTCTTTTGTTAGGGAAATTCACTCAAAAGCAATCTATAATTTTATTTATTTTGTGCAACTAATGTTTTATTCTGTCCAGATGATATGACAATTTTAGAAGGTTGCTTAAATGTACATTTCTCAAGATAATCTCTCTCACACACACACACACAAATAATCAAGAAAACAATCATTTACATCGCTCCTGGTTTTGGTCCTTCCCTGCATCACTATGTAAATGTTCTGCCATGGATGTTCCGTTATTCCTTTTGCTCTTGGAAGTAATCCTAGCATTCATTGTTTAAAGCCACAATCAAACATAGTATTTAATCTGTGATCTAGATTGAGATCAATTTTTTGCTAATTCACTAGTTCTATATAGCGTAGAAAGAAACCAAATTACTCACTTGGAGACCATAGTTGAAGAACTTAACATATTACCAGTAAATTCTTTGCCAGTGGAGAATTTGTTAAGAAGCATGGAGATCAATGTCTTAATTTATCATGGTATTTGGTTTAATGAAATAAATGTAAATAAGATTGGCATGATGTTCATATTTTTTCAACTGAATATTTTCTAAATTGTAATTTCCTGTATTGATAGATATTACACCTAAACAATTTTTGTAGAAAGTCAAATAAGTGGGAATACTACTGAAGATTTGGTTTGGATTTTTTCTCCTCCAACATGTCCTCTCTCTGTGTTTTCTTTCCTGTTTTTCTCAATATTTTCTGATTATCCTTAAAATTAGTGCCTGGTTTTCCTTTTTTGATTACCTATTCCACTGTTGTAATTGGACTGCTTATTTAGAATCTAAATATTAATTAAGTGATCTTGGTCTTATCTTGGTCTACATCACTTAGCCACCAACTAATGAAAAGTAGAGCCAGGGAGTTCTTGGGTTTATTATTATGTTAATATATTATGTTACCATTATATTAATATGTACTATATTATCATTACACTTTTCTTTAAATCCTTCATTTTGACTATAGTTTCTTGTGAATTTGAATCAGTGAATTGAGTTGTTGAGTTTTTAGTCCCATTAGTTGCTAACACATATAAAGACCATATAGAAATAGGCTATCCCTGTCCCCAAGGGTAGCACAGAACATTTGATTAATTCTGCTGTCCCTTGGAAAGCATGAACAGCCCATTTTCATGTGATGTGTCAACCACAGAGCATTTCTACAGTCATTGCTTAATTAAGGAGGGCACTTCCACATTCAGTGCAAAAGTATGAAAGATTTATTTAGGGGATATAATCACACTTGGAGTTTAATGCTGATTCAACTGAAGGATTTACAGCCTACAACTTGTAATGAAAATTTCAGGTCTTTATGATTCCTACCACCATAAAACACAACACTAAATTCCATGTCCTGTTGCAGCTCATATACAGAGTTAACAAGTGAATTTACAAAAGTAAGGTGGCAGAACAGAGCCATTCTCTTCATAGTCTGTATTTCTCAGCTCCTTGTTGCTGAGATCTGTTTCAGGGGATGGTATAAGGAGGTGGCCAAATGTAAGATTTCCAGTGTGAACAGCACAGGAAGCTTGTTACAGGAAGCTTGTTTACTGTGATAGCCAACTACATGCAAGTCATTAGTGGAAATTTAGGGGAAAAAAAACAGTCATAGAATTACAGAATGGTTTGGTTTGGCAGGGACCTTAAAGAATGACTAGTTCCAAATCCTATGCCACAGGCAGAGACACCCCTCACTAGACCAGATTGCTCAAAACCCAATCAAACCTGGCCTTGAACACTGCCAGGGATGGGGCATCCACAACTTCTGTGGGCAACTTCACAGGTTCCAGTGTCTCAATATCCTTACCTAAACGATTTCCTCCTAACATCTAAACCCAGACCTAGTCTCTTTTGATCTCAAGACATATCCTCACTGCAGCTCCTTAAGATGAGTCCCTCCCTGGCTGCCTTATAGGCCAGATTCTGGAAGGCTGCTACAAGGTCTCACACATAACACTAGGAGGTGTGGTTTGTTTCTTTACATATATTTGTATTTCTCTTTGAAAAAGAATTTCAGGAAATCAGAAGCCAACCTTTCACATGCAAAAACACACACATACACAAACACGCACATACACTCACAAATACCAGTGAAATAAAAAATAGTGATGTGAACAGAAATATCTACTAAGAAGAATATTGATCAAGCATTAGAAAAATAGGATTGTCTTGAAAAAAATGACTCCAATTTTGAAACAACAAATACACTTGTTCAGGTTTTTTTTGCACCAAGGAATACCAGGCTAAAACAAACAATAAAAAACAGGTAAGTACCCATACACTGTGATGATGGGCAAACTCACCAAACATCCTTATAAGGTAGCACTTGTACTTTTAAAATATGTGTCTGAACAGCACAGCTTAAACCAGAATTTAAGACTGGAAATGTTAAATTGGAATGCTGAGAACAAGTTTCAAATGTGGCCTGCACAGTTCAGTACAGCAGATAAAAACTCTGCTAGCTTATGTGAAAACTATACATTGATTGGGTTCTCAATCCTTTGTAAATAACATTGACTTGCAGATATCCTTTGAAAATACATGGCCTCTTATATTTGGAGGAAAGGACGTATTAATTTTTACAGTTTAATCTAAATAGAGATCTATTCCTAGCTGCATCAAATTTAATACCCATCAAAGAAAAGCTATTTTTTGAAAATCTTTTTGAAAAGACATGAACTACCATTCTAGTAGTATCTAGCAGTATCTAGTGATAAAGCAAGAAGACATATTACTTGTAAGGAATGCACATAAAACTAAGAAATATGCATAGAAATTTGTGCTTTTCATTTATGAACCAACCTTGATTTGCATTTTAACATACTAAAGTCCCTCTAGAAGTCTGCCTTTTTTTCATCTGTATTACTCACACTACAGGGCAGTTTTCAAGCACTGCTGTACTGGATATTGTTCAAAATAGAAATTTATAACCATTAACTCTATCCTTTGCTTGACAGAGGACTTGCCTGGATCTCGTGTTGAATAATTACAAAACTTTTAAGTTGACTCCAATGGAGTCTGGGAAATAGCAGCTTTTAGCCAAGTATCAGTAGACTTCATTTGTTTCTGGCCCACAGAGACATTCACCTTAAGGCACTGCCTCAGGCTTTTGGATTTCTTTTGTCTACCTACTTCCTTGAGATTGTTTGCACTGCTTTTTGCTTCTCACTAAATAAACCTACCTTAACAACATTTCAGCACCCTGGAGTGGTCCTGTGTTCTAAATTCAGCAAATATCTTTCTTGAAAGACAATTTATAGAAAAAAAAATAGTGTAGTATCTGCATATCTATTTACAAACAAAAATAAAGTATGATCTGGATAGAGCAAAATATTGGTCTGCTCAATAAAGCTCTACTCACAAGGATAGTTTATCACAAGCTTTTGCTGCTGTAACAATCATCAGTTACGTGCTCTTCACAAATCCTGTAAGGAGATTTTGTTTTACAAATTTTGTTTTAATTTTTTCAATTAAAGAGGTAAAATGCTATGCAGGCAGAGAGGATTCCTTTGGCAAATAAAATGGTTTCACACAGGGGCCCTGCCAGTACAGAGAGAGTAGCAGAGGTCTGCTGAGCAATCTGCAGATGACGAGCAGTTCATTTTAAAGCTAAGGCTTCTAGAAACAGTTGCCACCACTGAATTCGTTGGCAATGCATTTTACACATTAGCTTCGAGTGCTGCAGCAGCATCTACTTACAGGTGTAATTGGCAAGCACAATATCAGGCATTGTTTCTGTTTTCAAGAACTTAGCAGCTGAAATTCATGCAATATTCATATATGGCTCCAAACTCTTCTGTAAAATGGCACTCATTTTTTTCCCTGTTTCAAATACCTACTATGTATTTGATACTTTCTAGTTGAAGCTTTTGAGGTGAAATCAAAGGTGATTTTTTTTTTGTTTTCTTAAATTTATTTATAATAAATTATATTCTCACAAGCTATGTTTGGTAGGACCAAGGACCAAAAGATAGATGAATTTGCAGTCAAAATTCAAGAAGTTCCTCATACATTGCTTTTCAAATAGTCCTTTTTTTCTTTTATTTTAAATTAGTGCAGTCCCTGAATGCTAGCTGTTTAGCCTGAGTTCTTAGATATGTCCCCTATTGCAGAATTTTTTCAATCATTTGTAATCCTTATTTTTTTCTCCTGATTTGTGAGGAATTTCCCATCATAAATAGTTAAATCCATTGAAAAACTTTGTTTAAACACATTAGCAATATAATGCAAAGTTGTTTCACCTACAAGTTGAATCACTTGTTTCTTGTACCACTTCAATGCTCTAGCACATCCCTAGATGTGCTTCCAGTCCTTAAGCTAAATTCTCAACAATACTAAAAATTGGAGCACAAAATTTGGCTTTAAGCAAATGCTACTAAATATAAAGCTTACTGCTCTAATTTCAGAATATGTTGTTACCTAGAGAGCTTTAAAAATTCACTGAATTTTTTTTTCCATTTTTCTAGTAGCTTAACACCTTAATGCTATCGTAATTAACCAGGATATTACATACACAGAATGACAATACAACTGGCACTTGGGAAACTAATGAGGAGTATTAGCTCAGCTGTTATGACAGTACAGAAGGCAAAAGCTCTAGTTCACCATATGCATTCACTGAGCTACTCACAAAGCACAGAAAAACTATTGCCTATACTGCATTGTGAGAATACCTCCACAGGCGTGTAAGTATTTGCCAACTAAACTTCTTTTAATCACAGAGCATATTCAAGGGCTTCCTGGATGTGGCCCAGATAAACAAACTCAGGAAAACAAAACTTTAAATCTGAATGTTTGAAAGTCTTTCACTCCTGCCTGCTGCTGCCTCCCTTCACCGACATGCATCCATGACCAGCATAATGAAAGACAACATTAAAATACCTTGAGACAAGCCAAAATTATCTTTAGACCTTTCAGGAAAAGCACAGGGTCAGTTCTTCATTACATACCTTTTCCATCCTGTCACAGGAGCTCTAGATCATACTATCAATTATTGAAAGTCTAGGCTGTCTCCACAAGCAGAGAAATCAGGCAGGCAGGTGTAAGCAACTCAGGGAGGCAGAGCTCTGAGGAATGGACATACTAACAATTGAGAACCTGCACCTCACTGGAACCACAAGTTCATGGCAATTGGGAAGACATAATGAATACTCCCTCCTCCTCCTCCTCTAATCTTCCACCCCACATTCTTGCTCCCCCGAAAAAGGCTACAGCAGATACATTGCTTAATTTTAATGGAATCCCTCCCTTGCAGGATATCATGTCCTCAGGCCGCAGAGCAGATTTTACAGAGTTGTTTCCCCTTGCATCCTTGTTTCTGCTCACAACACGAGTCCCAAAGGCTGAAGTGTGTGGTAAATACCAAAAGCCTGACTCAGACTGTGGGAACTCGGAGTAACAGTGGCTAACAACACACTATACCCAAATGATCTAACTCTGAACTTATTAGTACTCTAGCTTTCAAAACCACAGTCAACATCAACTTTTTGTTTCAAAATCCATTCCTCGGTGTTTTGTTAATTTGCATAACCTAGTTACTTGCATACTAGCACTATATAACCTCATTTGGATAGTCTCACAAGCTAATAGCTTCTGACTCACATTAATAAGTTCCAAATTGTGATTTAGTATTGCCCAAAACCTTCTAAATAAAATTGTAATTTATGTAGAAATGTTTCATCATCAAATGCTGATAAAAATCAGTCTTAATATGTGCTGCAGTAATACCTCAACTTCCAGTAGAAATAAAGAATGAAAAAAAAAACAAAGGACCTCCCTCACACCATTGTTTTCTTAAAAAAATTATTTTAAGGAAGCAGAGGAAAGGAAACTACAGAACTAAATTAGAATGACACCATTTGACCTTGCAGAAAAAAGGAATTTGCTGTATTAAAAAGAAAAGAAAATGATGAGCTACTATTGACATTTTTAGAAGTAGAAACAATAGCTCTCTAAGCTTCTGAAAAGCTCTTTTTTTACTCATATGTCAGGGTAAATGATTGTTTAAAGAACCAAATCTAGCATCAAAGTAATAAGTTGTCCAACTTATGATGAATTAGAATCTTTCTTCTTCACCATCTCCTATGAAATTTTCAAAATATCCTTAAGCTACAGGCAGACCCTGAGCCTTTTGGAACTATTGAAAGGTCATTTCAGCTACATACACTATCATGCAAATTACTGCACTAACCAGGGGATAGGACTCGTTTTATTCCAAAAGTGAAGTACATGTAATGAGACGTGGCCATGGGGCCTGCTGCTGAAACAAAGAGTTTACATGCGTTCAGTCAGAAACTGATGTATTTGCCTACTCAAGAAAAAATTAGGAATAAAGCCACCCCTGCTTTCAAATTAAAACAGACAGGGATTAATAATTTCAATTTGTGTTTTACCATACATTCTGGAATATTCTAAACACTTACTTTTTACCAGTTTTTTTTTTTTTTTTCTGAAGGTATAATCTTTATCAAGCATGCCAGTCTGAGGAACAAGACTAACAAAAAGGCAAGTAGGAAAATCTGTGTTACATACCCATAAACAAAAAAAGTATAAAATATTTCACTCTACTGGAAGTGAACAATGCTGAGATTTAAACAAATAAAGGGAGATTTCATTTGTCAACTTTAAAGGGGCTAGGAAGTAGGACCATGAAATAAAGCTTTTTTTATTTTTTGCTTTTGATACATTAAGATAATAACAATTATTTTAGTTAAAATTTAGAAAGAACTTGTTTATTCAAAGCCTTCCTTTCAACATGATATTTGACATTTCAAACAGTGACAATAATAGCAGGCACAACAATGTATTCAAACCAACCATGTCAAATATAGACTAGACTCATGATAGGTTGTGTTTTGGGGAATAAAACTGTGCCTTGCAGTGATACCAAAGCAAGTTCTGCTCTCAAAAGCAGCAAGCATCTTAGAGCCACACTCCTCACAGGCTAATTATAAGCCCTGTGTCGTGGTTACCCCCAGCCAGCAGCCAAGCCCCTCGCAGCCACTGCCTCGTCAGAGAGATCAGGGGGCGAACTGGAACAGTACAAGCCAGAGAACTCATGGGCTGAGATAAACACGGTTCAATAGGGAAATCAAAATCTGCACACACAAGCAAAACAAAACAAAGGATTAATTCTCTGCTTCCATGGGCAGGCAGGTGTTCAGCCCTTCCCAGGAGAGCAGGGCTCCATCACAGGTAATGGTTACTTCGGAAGACAAAAGCCATCGCTCTAAACATTCCCCCCTTCCTCCTTCTTCCCTCCACTTTATATACTGAGCATGATGCCATATGGTCTGGAACACCCCTGTGGTCAGTTTGGGTCACCTGTCCTGGCTGTGTCCCCTCCCAATTTCCCATGCACCCTCAGTCTCCTCCCCAGCATGGAAGAACAAAAAGCAGAAAAGGCCTCGGCTCTGTGCAAGCCCTGCTCAGCAATAACAAAAACATCTCCCCATTACCAGCCCTGTGTTCAGCACAAATCCAAAACACAGCCCCTACCAGCCACTGGGGAAGAAAATTAGCTGAAACCATCATGCTCTATTGAAGCACTTAGATTGCTTTCATGCATTAATGAGTATTACATTAATGGAACTATATTGACACTATATCAGCTAGTCTGTTCAGACATTGCAGTGCTCAGAGCTGCAGGTTCAAAAGCAACAAGTTTAAAAAAAATTTAGTTTGATGTGAAAAAAGCATTCACTGGGACCAAGAGCATTTCTCGTTTTTTTTGTTGCACAAAGGAGAATATGTTCAGCAACAATGACAGATTCCCATGGATCAAGCAAGATAATACAACAGCTTTGACATTAGGGAAAGATGCACTGCATTTAAATAATCCCAAAACAGTGGGAAGAAACAATTCAGAACTATGCACTCTGCTATACTTTCTTCTAAATAATTAGATTTATATGGGCATCCTTTCTTCCTGGTCTCTTCAGCTCATCACTCTGAGAAACAAAGTGAGATATTCAGATATACAGAATGAGTGGCCCTTAAAGACATTGTCTATTCAGAAGTTCCCACACAGTTCTTCGGGTGTTTTGTGGGCTATAAAAATGCATGACTAAGAATTGCATGACCAGAAGGTATGCAAATATTTAGCACTACTATTAGTCCAGTTCAATGTCCTTTCTTTTCAGGAGAATGCTTCTGTTGATAGAACATCCTGCTAAAAGGAGTGGGTTTTGTAACTGATTCAAACAACAGTGTTCTCCCTGGGTCCCCTAAGAGTCTCTTAATTGTCTCAAAAAATAATTTTTGCACAGTATTTGACTTGGCACACCTTAGATGATTTAATTCACGGCAATTTTTTTTTGTTTCCTTTTCTCAACATAAAGGGCTCCCTTCAGGTAAAGCCAAGAAAGCATGGTCATCATCAGGCATGAAATATTTTAATGTAAATTGCCATCTATCAGGTTGAAAAAACATTTAGTTTTCTGTAATTTTTAAAATTTTTCTGAAGGATAAATCTGATATTTATGAATAAGATGACAAATCTCAAAAATAGCAATGCACATCAGAAATGATTTGCATTTGCATTTTCAGGATAGTTCTACGTTAATTAAACACACAAGACATTTGTTGTTATTATAATTGAGATGACTGGCAAGTTCTGCAGTTGAAATGTTAAACAGTGTGAGCTATTCATATAACACAAACAACCACCATGCAGATCTATTAAAAATACACTTTCCTCTTATACTTCACATATCCTTGATGTTATAAGCTGAAATGTGTATTGAGAGTATACAAAAAATAGGGGTTTATTTTACAAGCTTATATAGAATTGTCAGCATTTCTTTACAACCAGCAATAACATTTTTCCCCTGATATTTGCTGTAGTTCAAGTTTGCACGGAAAGTAAACACTTAAGGCCATGCCTAACTAAATGCTACTGCTCATTCCTGTCAGGATAAACACAATTACAAGTTGCATCTTGTAGTTCAAAACAAAGACTGATGCTCTTCTCTCTTCATTTGACATCCTGCATAAATAAAGTTCTGATCATATTGTTTTCCAGTCAAGACATACAAAGACTATCATTAAGACTAACATTGATACAATTTCTTTCAAAACCAGCTGGAGTTCACTCTTGGAATGTTGAGTGGGAAGGTTTGTTATGGCTTATTAGTGTGCTGTACAACAAAATGGACTGCATAAAGCCTTCAGGGATTTATTGATGACAGGATCACCTTTTGAACACATGAATAAACCATTTAGCTACAAGTTTACTGATACAAAAACACCTCATGAGTAAAATGTGCAGGATCAGACTATGTTACAAAAATCTACAAATACAAAATTCTACAGGTCAGAAAGTAGAGCTCTTTCCATATCCATCTCATCATAAAAACCATGAAAAAGTATACACAGTCCATTAAAATATGTTGAAGGTAGACCAATTAAACCTCTTAATTCTGAAAATACTACTGATGCATTTTATTGAAATAGATTACTGATATTTATGCCTAGGTAGAAAACTATTTTAAATATTTTTATATAAACTCTTTGTGCTACAACAGTTAAATAAATAGTCATAAAAACAAAGGTTGGTCTAATACATATAACTATTTCCCCAGCCATTGTTGAATGATTTGGAACTCAGAATTGCAGGCTAGCTACAGTTTATAAAAGTTCTGCAGTTGAAGTATTAAACAATATGAGTTTATAAAAGTTCACCATTTAAATGGCAATCTGCAAAGAAACTTAAAAAAACTTTGAGAATTTGTTCTTAGCATATACAAAAGGAAAATTATTTGTGTTTTTAAATTAATTTTACCCACATAAGTAATATGCAAGATATATTCAACTTCATTTCTCTTATTATAATACAGCAGGGAGCTTGTGAAAATCCAGTCAAAATTCTAAAGAAGTACACAGAGACCTTAAGAAAGACAAGCAAGATGAATGTCCCAAACAGCAATAGGATGTTTAGTTTTAACTGAAGGACAATAAATGTGATTTACACTGTTTTCACTGAGCCTGCATTCACCCTGTGATAATTTGTATCAGCTACAGTAAGATTAATCACCTTGAAAGGTAATCTATTTTATGTAAAAATGTCAGTTTATTGCTGCTTCTTAGTGAAACAGTATATTTACCCATATATTATATTTTGTTTTATCAGTAGATAAATCAATATATTGCAGTTTTAGATGGATACTGCTTTTCAGATTGCAATCCTAGAAGGCAGTTAAAAAGCAACACACTGTGATGTGAAGGTCTTGGTCATCATGAATATCAATTGCTCAACATCCTAATACTCTGTGAAATCTTGTCTGCTATAGGGACTAATTTTGCACTAATGAGAACCTGTCTATTTCTTTCACTGAAGTATAAATGACATGGGGAAAACAGAATGAACGGAAGGGAGAAACACTGCAATTACATTTTAAAAAGAAATATTATATTATACAAAAAGAAATACTAATTACATCAGCACTGATGAAAGAGAAAATTTAGCAGTGCAAAAATGAAGGTCATTCACCATGAAAATTAAAGAAATGGGCCAAACATTTTGATTTGTCCCCAACAGCTTCATCTGCACAGACAAAACTGGAAGGGGGTAAAGGTTAACAGTATGCCTCTCCCATTTTCTCTGGTAATATGGTAACTTCCCAGGGAGAATTTTAGTTAGGCTATAGCTCCATATTCATCTTGAATAACTACCTCACTCAGGCACAAGTGAAAATCCTCACAAGAACATTCAAAGTTTATTCATGCCTAATAATGACACAAGACTGAGGGTTAAGAGGTAGGTCACTGGTAGTAGCATTAGCTTTTAAAGAAAAATAGTAAATCTGGACTCTTCCAGCTTTTTACTCTATCTCCATACCCCAGGATGGATAAAAGAGAGAAAACAGGCTGTGAAAGCCAGATCCCTTGAAGCATTCCATTTAGTCTAAAAATGGCAGCATTAAAGACATGAATGAGCCTGGTTCTACAAATGTAACAACAGTTTTGGAAGGTTTTAATCTCCCTCCTTACAGCCACCAGGCAGAAAACGTGCAGCTTTACCCTCTCGGTACAGATTTCTATATCAGACAAAAACAGAAACTCAAGTGATCTGCTTAAGTAACCAGTAAAGTCAGACTCACAAACAGTAATACCAGTAAATTTACAAAATCAATCTGCAGTGCAAAAACTGTTTGGTGGAGAAATCAATGAATTTTTATTAGTTAATAAGTTTAATATTGTTGTATTTCAGAAAACTTCCAGATGGTGAAGAGGAGTACAGTTATTGAACAAATTATTCATCTCTGCCTAGCTACAGAATGTGTCAACAGTCCTTGGATACAATACTTTGCAGTCTAACATTAAGAAAGGCTGCTGAAATATTCTTATAAGAGGTCAGTGTAGTTCTTTGTTCTCTAAAAAAAAACCCAAATCCCAACAATCTTATTATTATTCAATCTGTAGGCATCTTTTTCTTTTTCTTTTTATTTCTGGAGGAGCGTTAGGAACTTGAGAGACACTCTGTTTTTCCTATCGTCTGATTTTCAGGCAAAATATAATTTTTTCTTTTCTTTAAAGCATTATTCTAAATCATATTAGATGCAGCTGGAAAGAAACAAGTGCTTTTCCTTAATGTAGAATCCAGACTTTGAAAACCACTTAAACACATAAACATATATGACAAATAATATGCAAACAAGTATGCATTTATGCATCATTTGTATAGTCATGTTGTTCAGAGGCTAAATTACTTGTCACACTTCTACCTCAGAAAGAAAACATTTAATTCTTGTTTCTTTCCATTTTTTTCCCTCTTACTCTCTCACGTCTATTTCAAATTACAGAATATTCTGAGTTGGAAGGGACCCAGAAGAATCAAGTCCAGCACTTCAGTCAGTAGCTCATATGAGGATCAAACCCACAACATTAGCATTGTTAACATCACGCTTTAACCAAATGAGCTAATTTTTATGTCTGTATTGCTGTGAAGTTAAGCAGTTACTATTAGTTAGTCTATTCCTACAGTATTAGAATCTCTGCTAAGGTTTTCCATCATAAAGTACTTAATTGAACACTGCCTGACTGGTCTACAAGGACTAGAAGTTAATCATTACTCTGTTAGCACAGAGGAAATCATAAGCTTTGCAGAAGGCTTTTATCTGTTTTTTTTCCCTGAAAAAATAATAAAAGCAATTCTTTACAACATTGCTCTTAAGTGGCTTTAAATATAAACATACATTTTTAGTTTTCTTAGCAATCCTATGCCAACCAAGAAGTAGAATTCATTTACCACTTAATAACCAGCAAATGTGTTTTTCTTTGGCATTGGAATGGAATTGGACATTAAAATAAGGGAGGAAGAGGACTCTTCATCCTTCACCTATTATCTAGCATCTAACCAGTCTCTAAACTGAACTTCCAGTTTGGATCTTAGTATGGTGGAATACCACACCAATACTGGAAATTATTTCAGGGACGTGTAAAATGAGAATATATTCTCTTCTGTAGATTAGAAGGGAAAGATCTGGATATATACCAGAAAGAAATGGAAGGGGAAAAGTACAGGGCAGGATAGGGTAGGTATCATTTCCCTGGCAGCCGTTGCTGTAGGGTGAATGCCTTTGAAAGCAGACAAAAGAGTTCTGTTGTGGTGCATGGGTGAGATATTAGGAGGAAATGAAAATATTTTCAAAGATGAGAGCCTTGGGGCAAATTAATCTTCCTTTTTCCTGAGTGAGGACTTCATTTAATGACAATTACATATGAGTGCAAAAGTATAGAAGTTAAACTGTTCTGCGCTTCATTTGATGCAGTAAATGCTCATTGCCATTTCAGTGATAGAACTGGCTCCAGTTCCCAGAAATTCTGAAGACAGTTTTGCATACTGCTGGCATTACCAATGAAGTCTGGATATAAAAGAGGTACAGGACTTTCAAGGCTAGGCAACATCTGAGGTAGTGAGTATAGATGAAAAAGCATACAAATTCTCAGATTCTATATCCTTCCTCCAGATCTGTTGAGATATTCTCCTTACCAGCATGTTTTGATGAAGGCTTGAGAATCAGATGCTTTTTAAAAATGCCTGTTTTCTACAGCACAAATGAAAACAGACAGGGAGGTCACTATTCTGAATTTGTACCAGTACTTGGTCCTCTCATCCCACAAAATTTTCCTGAAGCAGAGAAGGTTACTTGCTATACAGAAATAGAATGAGACACAAGATAGAAAGATAAGTAGTTTTTAAAATTAAAATAATGTTATGAAGTTCAAAGTCTACTTTCTCTTGTTTATGCCAGTCGTTCTCATATTTGCTGAATTCTGCTTCTGGTTCTGCTGAATTCTGACATGTCCTCTCCAATGTTAAAGGTTTTGTCTGCTTAAACTATCTTTATCATACTTGGCTCAAAAAACGTTTTGTTTTCAAATGTGTTTATGTAACAAAAGCCAAATTTTCAGTGCCAAAGTTATGAAATTTCTTTATAGAATAGCAGCCATCACTAACACACAAATCAGTTAGACTTGTGACTCCAGGACTTTGCATGACTGAACCTGGATATTTTAAAGCCCTTAAAATTGCATGCTTTATAGGCTCACAAAGACAGATATGGATATGATTCATCATTCTCTCTTGCAATAATTACTTTAAAATATACAAATAATAAAATATTCAGTTATAGAGCAAAAATGCCTAAATGATAATAAAAGTGTGTATGTAAATTGTCCAAGATGCCCAAAAGATCTGGTATTCTTGAGGTGGAATTAACATTTCAACAGAACCATTAAAAGACTTCTTCAAGTGTTTCTTTTCGTGGTCATTTTAAACCAACTTGGTTGTCATGCTACTGTTATAGGATTTTAGCAGGTATTGAGGCACTTATCTAACTCTGCAACTTTCAAAAGCATTTAATCATTGCACTTCTATTTCTCCAAATCTAATTCAAAATTCCAGATGCTGGAAAGGCAGTAAAGATGATGAAGTAATATTAAAATTTTATTTTCTTCCTTTTACATCAATTAACATCTGGTGAACTACGAAACAAAAATTTAAGTATTCTTTCAAAACTACAATTCAGAGTACCACTTCGAATTCTACTGGCAAAACACAGATTCTGGAAACAGTTGTCCAACAAAACTGTCCCTCACACTGCTCATAGTCTTATTTATTATGTAGTTTTCAGTATGACTTTATAACTGAATTCCAGAGTTTTTATTTCACTTCTACTACAGATCTCATAGCTTTCCTCAAGAATTTGCAGAGCATTGCTTTCAATAGACTGCCTGTTTCAAAGTATGAGATTGTAATTCTAATTTTTGACTACCAACAGAAAAGCAGAGGGATATACTTTTTTCTTTCTGAATTTGTCAGATTTAGCTTGGAACAGAAAATTAAGGATTAATTCATGCTGAAAGTAAAATTATTGGCAAGAAAAAGAAATGTAAAATACAAGGAATCAGTAGAAGTCTAAGATGAATATGTTAATGTAGACTGTAGAACTCAGAATTCTTTTTTAACTTCAACAGTAATTTTCTGAAGTTGAAAATTTTCTGGATTTTAGAGAATATAGCTATTGAATTTTGACCCTCTTAAAATAATTTTAAAAAATTCTAAACTGAAAAGCAATTCCAAAACATAAAGATGTCAAAAGATTTATTTAGAAACAACCAACATGTTTTTTCTCTTTTTAATTTGTTTCTTTTTAGTTTTGGAATCCTATCCCCAAAGTTAGTACCTGGCACTAATTCACAGACTATTGAAAAGCCGCTTGATTTTGTTACTGCTGAAAATCCTTCTTCTTCAGGAATGAATCTTGATTTTAAAACAAAAGAAAAATCTTTCATCATCTAGAATCTTCAGAATATTTAAGTATAACCCAAGGTAAAAGTTTTTTTTGCTGAATTGATTTAAAAAACTAAATGTATCATAGACCATTTGTTCCCTGCTTCTTGAAAAATAAGCTGAGAAAACTTCAATCATTATGAAATTTTGCTGGAAAAAATGAAACAGCAAATAGACTCAGAATACCACACATTCCATTATAATTAATATGCAGTACACAAGCATGCAAGGCATTCTACTGGCAAGCTGAAATGTTTTTATTAGATAAGGCATCTGAGAATATAAGAACACCACTAAGCTTTTTAAAGCTTGCTCACTACCCATTTCTGTAACCTCATTCTGTGCCAGATTCAGTGACATCTCAAACACATCAACCTACGTGAAGCCAGAGTAGGTATTTTTTGCTGCCTCTAGCTTGACCCAATCAGTTTGAAAGTCTTGGCCAAACCTTGTCCCTTGAAATTTTGTAATCAAAAGCTGCTGCCACCATCACTTTATATGTACTCTAGAAGGCTGTTTGTTTTAAAAGGCTCCAAACTGCCATGATAAGCAATTATCCTGTCATTTTTTTCCCCTGCACAGAAACCCAAGACATAGGACAGTGCAATTGCTGTATTGTCTACTTGACAGAATACAAATAACTTGCTAGTTTATTGGACTAGGGTTTCTTTAGACAGGATACAGCTCTATAAATCCTTAACTTTTCCATCTATATCCTTTGAAAATTTTTTGCATATCTGAAGGAAAAATTAAGCTCACCATTCAGTCTCTAATAGCAGAAAAGTGAAATGACATATATAAGAAGTCAAACAAAAGAAACAACAGTCCAGAATAATAATTTGCAAAAAAGAAGCTTTCATGGAAAGTACTTCCTTTCTGGAAGTATTAATGAAAAAGTGTAGTTAAAAGTGTATCTTAATTATGTGGAATATTTGCAAGTTTATATGCAAACAAACCATGTAAACACTATTTTCTTTTTACTGCTACTTCATAATAAAGGTCATATCCAACTATGTCCTATGTTTTCTTTCTGTGTTCCATCTTTCTCTGAAAATTTCCCATAATTTATGTTATAGAAACAGTATTTTGCCAGAAGGCTGCAACAGAGACTGATGTCACAGGTGTTAGGATGTACTTCTTCAGTCTTACTGAACACTGACAGAAAACGTTAATAGTAGCCACATAAACAATTTGTCAACAGATGTTCAAATGCAGTTATTTTCAAGTCCGGCATTTTCTATTTGGGAAAGAATTTTAATGCAAATGAGAGATATTCTGCTTAGAATTCATATCTAAAGTTTGTTGGTTTTCCTTGGTGGGCTCTCCATCCTGCCTCTTCCTTCCCTTTTTGGAGCTACACGGATGTCTTATCAACAAGAAACAGCAGTTAAGTCATCTCTCAATGCGTACACCAACAGCTATTAAATTTTTCACATTTTACAGAACTTTCCTTATCAACTGCTTCTAAATTTTCAGTGAGTGATTTTAGAATTGTGGCAGGCTATGAATAAGATAAATTGAAAATTTTGTCTATCCATTGCATGAAGTGAACCAAAATATCCCTCAGTTCTGCTACATCTCAATGCACTGTTTCAGTTTGGCGGAGACAGAACCTCCTGAGCTGATCTAAACAAAGTCTGTTTAAAAAGAGCTAAGAGATAACCTACTTCCTTTAACTCCTATATATAAACAAGCACATAGATCTTTAATGCTTTATTAACCAAGAAAATCATTCCTCATAATTTGAAAGGGATCAGATTCAACCCTCCCCAAAACAGAGCAGGAAGGAATTTGCTGAGACACCAGACAAATAAATCACCTATCTCTTCTCAGTAAATACAAGGAAAAACCCATAGCAATGCAGCATGAAGGAACCTCTTTTATAAACTGCAAAAACAAACAGTACAACTGCAAGTAACAGAATTAAAGTCAGATTCTGTCCTGGGGTGTCCACTTAGGAACGCTGATATTAAAAATCCTGATACATGATTGGTTACGAAAAGATCTCACTGGCACACAGTTACTCTGGAAGTGCTTTATGAAACACATACCATTGCTAATTAATTTTATTAATTAGCTTATCCCTGAGAATGTTTGATTTACAGCACTGCTTTTTTCAAAATCTACGTGGGTTACAGAAGCAGCAGCTCCTCCTCTCATCAGATGAAGACTTACTCAGGATCATACCCAGTACCTCTTTAAAACAGGCAACAAACACTCCCCAACTGTGGGTTAACTACCACTATTTAGCACTGCCCAAAACTGTGGCAGGTTATGAAGATGGTAAATTGAAAATTTTGCCTATCCAGTGCATGAAGTGAACCAAAATATCCCTCAGTTCTGCTACATCTCAATGCACTATTTCAATTTGGCACAGACAGAAGAGAACATCCTGAGCTGATCTGCAGCTACCACCAGGGAGTCTTTAAATTCAAGGGATTGTCCAGATCAAAACAGAAATAGAGTCCCTTTTCTGGATAGGTGGGAAGAAGAAAGTCAAAGGCCTTTGCTTCCATGAAGCTTCACTATCCACCCACAGCCCTTCTGTTCTTACAGGAGAGAATGTGGGGAGCAGCCATTCTGTGCAAAGTACTTGTGGGCAGCAGGGGGGCATGGGGGCTTAGTGTGCCAAACCTTTGACTCTGCTGCAGGCTCACACTGCAGCTTTTCCTCAGTGGACAAGAACAGCTACTGGAGTCAAGTTCTATGAAATAACTAAGAGGTAATAGGCAACTTCCTCTTTCCATTCTAGTTCAGGTGCCAGATGGGACCCAGCTTCCCAAACACTTACAGAGAATCCCCTTTACCATCCCTGCTTCAAGGTCCAACCCAGGCTGGAGCACACCAGAAGAGACACAGGATATGGCAAGACAGAGAGGGAAATGCGGGAGAGAAGACAGCCAGAAGCAAGGAAAGGAAACTCCTGACATGAAGAAGGACTGAAGCCATGGGAGTTCAGTGGGCAGAAGGTACATGAGCAAGAATGAGCCAGGGCTTTTTCCCTCCTCCCAATACCCCATAGCTGCCCCATAGGGACCCATCTTTCCCTGTGTTCCCTCTGGCCTAAACCACGACCTGGTGTAGCCCACAGTCCCCTCCACCAGGCTGCTGGAGCTTGCCTGAAAGGCCAGCCCAGACCTTGGCCCTGGCAATCCCATCTCCTGCAAGGGCCAGACAGGCACCACAGCTGCCACACACCCTGCCCCACTGCGGAACCTGGGCTGAGCAGACAGAGCAGGATGAAAGAAATAAAAGACTCAGAGAGCCCCAAAAAATGGATGGAAAGGAGCAGGCGACAGGAGGGGGTAAAAGAGACGCTGAGCGAGAAAACCGTGAGAGCTCACCCAGATATTGGGTCATTTGTGGGTCATTTAATCATATGTTCCCCTGAATCCACATCACAGTAACTCATTGCTCTCCTCATATTGGAAAGAAAAGGGGAGAGGAGGTAACACTTCTGAAATGCATTTCCTTCCTCTCCCATCTTCCCAGCTGTCTTTAAAACCAGGCATAAAATGATTTAGACATTTTGAAGGAAAACAAATAAAAATGGTTTCCTAGCAACAGGATTTGCAGTATTGGTCTCTGAGGAAACGCTCCTTGATGTTTTCAAGGCTTTGACCATTTACTAATATAGGAATAAAAATATTCCCTTATATTAATGTGATTTGTTTAAACAAGGACAAGTCTCACATATTTACACTAGGTACACATATGTACCTACTGCTTTTTGGAAACAGAGGTGTTGCAAAGAATGGTGTTAAAAGAGCTCATGTTCTTGCAAAAAAGCAAGAAATTTCAAAACTTTATAGCAAACATCTACCACACCTTCAGCAGATATAATTTCATTTAATCATACAGTGTATTATACCCCCTCCTACAAACCTACAAAATTCTATTTCAAAACACAAACCTAGGAGTGTCTGGAACTGCAGAATAGCTAATCAAAATTCAAATAAGTTATAAATTAGACAAACCTTTTGATTTTACAACAGAAGAATCTGCAAAACACGTTTCATTTCTTCAGCAACAAAAGAACTAGAAAAAATATCTTAGCAGTCATGGAGAAAGAAACAGAGAACGGAAAATAAACAAAGCATGGAAAGTCATACATCCATGTATATATGTATATAATTATATATATATGTATATAATTGCATGTTGAATGTGAAGGTTTGGCTCCCTGTTACCAGAGAAGATGTTACTGTGCTCACACAGAATCACAGAAGGACTGGGGTTTGAAGGGGCCTCTGGAGACCATCTAGTCCAACCATAAGCCTAACACTTCCCAGTCCACCGCTAAACCACGGACCTAAGGGCCACATCTACAGATCTCTTACCTCCAGAGTTGGGGACTTTACCACTTTCTTGGGCACACTGTTCCAGTGATTTACTACCCTTCCAGGGAAGGAACTTTTCCCAAGATCTATTCTAAAAATAGACAAGATAATCAAGAATATAAAATGGTTTTCATATGAAAAGCAAGTAAGAAGACCCATCTTCCTGTACACACCACTTTGTGAAGTCTGTAAGGAAATGAAAGGCTGTGTATTTCCCGTAACATGTTGTAAAGCCAGCTCATCCCTCATGTTAAAACTGGCAGTTACAGGAGCATCCTTCACAGCTCTTATCATTCATGCCAGCTTGAAGATTGGAAGGCTCTCCTGAGTACTCAGGTGAAATCTATGTACCAGGAGAATTCTCTGCTCACCTTATAAGATATGAGCATCTGAGACCCTTCTTCCCTGCAGCAATCTCTGAGCCATCTGTTAATTTTGCTTGACTTCCTCTACAATTGGCCTGTACATCAGACAGCAGAGTATTACAGACTTTTACAATCTAAGTTAGATTAGTTTAGAGCGTGTTGGGTGATCCCAAGCTGTTTTCAATTAGCTGTTGTCAGTTATTAAGTCATTTAACCCAAATAAGCACTGCAAGAAGTAAATATTTACCACCTGGTTGTAGCTGAATGAAATACCAAATCTGAAGCTCAAAGAGGAAGAAATTGTACAGAGTATGATGTTTAGCCATTTCCACCATGAGAGTAATTGGCCTTGTGATTATATTTCTCCAAATTACTGCTATAGTTTTGTATGTAACTTAATGGAGTTTTAATTCCCCTGATTCAGCACTCAAAATACTTTGCAGTTAGTTTATGGATCACTTCTGCTGTCTTGCTCACCATCTAATTAGAAAACTGTAAATGGGAAGGAGGTCCCAGAGGTTTTGCCTTTATTTTATGAATAAGAAATGTGTTTGGCAAAGTCCAGTGTTCTGTGAGACTGGGCTAGATCCAACAAATAAAAGCTTATTAAATGAAATAAAGTGGGTTTGCCACTGGCAGCTATATCAGTCTGGCTGCTTTTCTAAAAATCATGGTACTGTAAGCTGCCTTTAATTATGTATTCACACTTCTTGCCATTTATTATACAGGCAAGAATAGTTTCTTGCTGACCACATTTAAATTGGCCATATATTTTTTATTTATGATTCATAGAAATAATGAATTTTTATCCGAAATGCTTCACATGAAAAATTCATGATGCAAATATGGAACATTTATGTAGTTAGCCAAGTTCCTGTTCAGAGTCACTACCTCATTTTTTCATGGAACAGCCCATTGCAGTTCCCATCATTACAACTCACTGGCTCAGCTGCCGGCAATGAAACAGAACCAGCTTTGTTTAAACAGCATTAGTACCACACTGGCAGATTGACAACTGGCACAGAAAGGTGCTATGCAAAAAGCTGACTGTTCATTTCACTGGTCATGTAGAAAAATGACTCCAAATGAAGAAAATTGCTTCTGTGAACTTCTCGAAACAAGCAAACAAAATAAATAAACAAATAAAGAAACCCACAAAACCTGTTTGGGGTGAACAGAAGTAGTTGCTCCTCCAAACAATGTTTCATTTTCTTTTTGATTTTTTTCAAATATCTTTAAATTGAATGTAGATTTCTTTCTTCTTTTAAAAAAATCATGCTGGAAAACTTATATCTTGCATTTTCAGTATGTGTAAATAGAATGTTATTATGAAGGAAGGAAGGAAAGAAGGAAGGGAGGGAGGAAATCAAAAAACGTTAAACAACTTTTACTCAAATTTGCAAATACTGCTAGACACAAAACCACATTTATTGGCTAAGGTTTTGAACAAAAAGCTTTCCCATGACATTGGGTATCATCACAGTAGCAAATACTTGGACTATGTTGATTATATAGCTGGCAATTTTTCCTGTATCTGCAGCAAAGATTTGAGCATCATCATTCATAGTTATTCGATTAGCTTTAATAATGTGATGTTGTTTTCATTAAATAAGAAAATGCAGCCATTCCTTAGGAAGCTGAGACAATTTTCCTTTCTCATTGCTGCACACATATGTACCTATGAAAAATGGAGCCTGGTTAAGTCACGTGCAACACACACAAACAAGAAAAAATAATAGTAAATAACAAACACAAAGAGAGAATGCTTAAATAAGGAATGCTTAAATCCTCATTTTACAGACTATAGGTTGAGAGACTTGAGACTTGGTCTGTGTCTGAGCTATTACCTGAATAAAATGAATGCAAGAGAGGGACAGACAGGTAAGATATATTATGACATTCTGGAAGCAAGACTAGTAATCTAGAATTATATCCCTGATGTTGTGCTGTTATGCATATTTTATATTTGCAATTTGGTTGTTGAAAACAGCATATTGCACTGTTTTTCAATATATTTTTGTAGAGCACCAGCTCAATATTTTTGCAGAATACTATATCTCAACAATGTTGCTTTCTCTGAAGACCTGTACTTTAGTTATGCTTGCTAAATAGAATTTTAGACTCAAAAGAACATGATGTGAATGCTGTTTGCAGCTCAGCTAATCAGAACGAAATAGTTGCCTCCACTCATAAACTCCTGAAAACCTTTGCTATATTGTAGCTGAAAAAACACTTGCTGGATTTCTGAAGATGTGCATCTGTACATACTTGTCTAATAAAGGCTGTGAGTACAGCAATTTGATGCTCTAGTTAGACCTGCAGAAGAAGACCAACTCTATTCAAGATCAGGGTTAAGCTGTTACACATTTTCAGATTTATTGTTGTGCATTAATTATCCACTACAAATCCTGAAGTAACTATTTTGAATTACTTAGAAAGCAGGCAAATAACCTTCATTCCAATATACAAGTTTCTGTAATATTTGTTTGCTAATATTCTGTTTATAGGACCAGATGTAATCTGAAAGAAGAAAATATTAAAAAATTACAGTTTAGACAAAAAAAAAGGCATATGGAGCCTACTTCCCACTTATTCTTTAGTATGAAAAGAAAAAATGACATTACAAAGGGCACAGGAAGGACATTGATCTGCTAGAGCAAGTCCAGAGGAAGCCAACAAGATGATTAGAGGGATGGGGCACCTCTCCTATAAGGAAAGACTGAGAGAGTTGGGGTTGTTCAGCCTGCAGAGCAAAAGGCTCCAGAGTGACTGAACTGAGGCCTTCCAGTACCTGAAGGGAGCCTACAGGAAAGATGGAGAGACAATTTCTACAATGGCGTGTAGTGACAGGACAAGGGAGTGGTTTCAAACCATTGTAGAATAGGTTTAGATTAGATATTAGGAAGAAATTCTATATTGTGAGGGTGAAGAGGCACTGTAAACAGGTTGCCCAAAGAAGTTGTGTCTGTCCCATCCCTAGAGGTGCTCAAAGCCAGACTGGACAGAGCTCTGAGCAACCTGGTTTACTGAAAGTTGTCCCTGCCCAGGAACAGTTGGGGCTGGGGAGGTTGGAACTACCTGATCTTTACGATCCTTTCCAACTTAAACCATTCCAGGACTCTATGACTAGAGAACAAAATATTCTGAAAAAATCTCTGGAAAAGAATTGATATTACTGGAAAGGGTGGTAATTGTTAAAGATGTGAGGGATTCTTGTAAATCTTTATTAACAGTGTTTATAAATCCATTAAATGCAAACAGTACTATTCCCACGCAAGATATTCAGCACAAATTAATTGCATAACAGCCTACACGTCATATGAGCAAATGTGTAGACCAATAAAACAGACAGATCAGCTTTTAGTGTCTACATACATTAAAGGTGGCTGTAAAACCAGCTCCGGTTCCTTGATTTATCTTGCTTCTGTGCTTCATGACTATCCAGGATAGTAAGTGGATCTTCCCTCTAAAAGGGTGGAGGGAAAGCAAGGGATCTTTCTATGACACTGATCACCGGATATACCCTCAAAATAAATGTTAAAATATTTATCATATCAGTTCCTACAGAAAGATTGGTCTATAGGGGACTAGACTAAGAGAGTCAGGAGGATGGTACAGGATGGGCAGTCTTGCAGACACAAGAAAGAAATGTTCAGATCCCTGTGACAAGAATGAAATGCCAGCATCAAAGGAGGTATACAAATGTAATTTGCTACATCATTGGTTTTGATCCCTATTTAAAAGCTGAGACAGAAACAATAAAAGTTTTATATTTACCCCATGGGACACGCTTTCGTGACAGGGCCTTGTTAGAAGTACACACTTTAACACCTTATCAAAGGAAGCCTGTTAGAGACAAAACTTAAAGACCACAAGTCTCAGGTCTGCCATGAAGCAGCACTGTGATTATGCTTCATAAGTTGCAGTTACTGCAATTGTCTGGCAAACACCAAGCTGTCTGACGTTGCAGCACTGGTAACACTGACAGTTTTGCTCCTCTCATTTTAGCAGGAATTTGTTTGAAGTTCATAAATTCTACCATCGGTTTCAGTGGCTATTGAGATCAGAACTGAACACTGCTGCAGGAAGCCCACTGCTCTTGCCTGGCAAGTGAATACTTTCAAAAAAACACCTTCCCTTCTCTTTTGTTTAGCATGGCTTGACAGTGAGTACAACAGCGAATTCCTAGTTGTCGGCCTGTATTACACACTGCATCACCACTTTCAGTGATTCAACTTGAAACTGCACCTCTGGGGTTTCAACTCATATACCCACTTTAGAGATGACTAAGCTATATTTACATGAAAAGGTCTATGTGCACTAATTAACACACAGAGAAAAGCAGGCCTCCTAAAATATCTCTATATGAAACGTGTTACCATGACAGCGAACAATTTCAACATCTGTATAGGAGCCTATCTTTTAAGGAAACACATCAAATTAAAAAGCTTGAGTTGAGGGTAAATAGTAATACATATATCGGGTAAAAATAAGCAACTCTATCAGCTACTTTTTTTCTGAATCATTTCTATGAAATAGTTTTAATATTGTGAGTAATCTACTGTCTGATATACTAGGAGATCTAGAAAAAAAGAAGGAAGCTCATTCACTTCAGGGCTAATTATATTATCAGTTTATTTCAGAATTGCTATATAAATTTAGTTATGCTTTTTTAACTACATAAAACTTTAGAATTTGTATCAATTTATGTAGTAAGATAATATATAAAATTTGCTTTACTATATATAAACAACAATCTAACACCAGCTGTAAGCTACTGATGAAATTTTCTCACATTTTCTGTTGATAATTAATCACCCACTTAGCTTTTGATGGAGAACACTAGCTCATTACATTCTTTTAGGAATTGTAGTTTAAATGTTATTTATGAAAAACATGCTTAATAAATTTCATTACATCGAGAGGAATTATGTCCACATATTGCATAGTACTATGCTTTGTCCTCAGACATGTTCCTTTTCAGTTTCACTTCTCAAAGAGCAGAACTTCCTGTATATGAAATTCTAAATACCAAATAGGTTATTCAGTTATAAAGAATAATATATGTCTTCCCAATATTAGCTGAAATTTTCTTCTTTGTTTATTTTTTAGTAAATGTAGAAAAAATACATTTCATTTTAATCCTCTCTTTTCTCATATATACATAAATGTTGTAAATATGATAAAAGACAGATTAAACTGAGTTAAACTAGTCATTATTTGAAAGTCACTTATAAGGCCCTGAATGATTCTGGAACAACCTGGACCATTTTTATCATATATTAGACCCAATGCCTGAGTACTTCATTTTGGTGTGTCCCCTGTCCCTTTTACTGCAGAAACCATATTTCTCCACAGCACAGAAGAGTAGAGCTGTAGACAAATTATTGTAATTTCTAAGTTCTGCTTTTCTTTTGATAATTTTCTGTGTTCTTTATACCTTGTTCTATCCAGAGAGTACGAAAATATACTGTATATATTACATGAAGAAAATTAGTAGTAGCTAATTATTAATAAAGAGCAAAGGGGCAATTTTCAAATTTAAAACAAAAATTATTTGAGCAGCTCTGCAATTGGAAAAACTGTTCTACCTGAAGCTATTACAAAAAATGGATAAATCCTCTAACAGTTCTTTAATGTCATTGTCACAGAATCTGTCTTACAATGAATTACAACTCTATTTTTCTGTTAGTTGCATGCAGATGTTTTTTCAATCTTGAAATTAATGTCTGTGTTGCATTAAAAATAATATGGGTGTTTTTTAATATTAATTTGTAAAATGGATTCTGGCCACATTACTTTTCTACTCTTGAGTAAATGCAAGTAAGGAAGGATGGTATGGTTGATTTTTGCACAGCTAGTTTTACTAAATTTCACATAGAAATGATGGTCCAGGGACTACTTCCTGCCAGAGTAAGAAACTTGCGCATTGCTTGTACACAAGGTTCTACAATGAGGTTTTCATAACTCCAGATTTTATATTACAACAGAGCCGACAAAAGCAGTTGAAATTGTGCAAGAACCGGTCTTCTCTGTAGGCTCTTTAGTAAAACCATTGCTGTGGGCAAAATATTCTGTGTGCTGACAAACCAAGTAATCACCAAATATCTTCCAATCAACTGCAGCACAAAGTCGACCTTTTAGAATGTGCGGAGGCAGAGCATAGAGACTGGATTACAAAGCAGGGTTTACTTTGCACCCTTCAGCACTGCGAGGGCGCTTCTGTATGAAATAATATGTTCTGCTTTGACACTCATTTAATGTAGATTTCTGATGTCTTTTAAATGCGTACTTCTTACCACAGTAATTACAAAACCAAACAAGCCATAATAGTTATAATAAAGTACCTGGCATCCAATTCACTCAGAATCAGTGGTTGTGCCTACCCACACAAGCATATTTTTTCAGCCTTCTAGACTACTCAGTAATTGCGTCAATCCTTTCAGGAGTTTTTCCAGAATGGTTGATGTTATAGATTGCATTCCCTTCTCTACTGCTCTATGACATGCATATACAATTAAGTCACTGAAGAGCCTCCAGCTCTTTACAGATGAATAAAAGTCTTCACATTAAACACAGCAGACATATTGATTCTTCTTAATTTTACTTCCCTGACACTTTGGTATTTTACCATCCCTATATTTCAGACAAAATTACAAGTGTCAAGTGTAATATGCAACAATAAACACATTCAAATAAACTCACCCCTGATTTGAAAGTTAAGGAAGAAGAAAAGACAAAGGAAAAAAACGTATAAAATAAATATTCTATGTCCTTATATTATTGATCGGCAGTATATTGAAATTAGCTTTTAGGGGCATACTACAACATCTTGTCATTCATCATTTTACCACAATATAGAAATTAAAAAAAAAAATTATTTAATGAGTAGAAAACTTCTTTTGTTTTTACATAGGAAACATCTTATTTCTATTGCAGCATACTCAGACAAAAAAGGAGTGAGAGAATAACTGGAAACTAAGAGAAGAAGCTTTTTTTCCTAGGGTTGATATTATTTTGTCTGATAATGAGATATCTAGACTTTTTTTTTTCTTTTTATTTCACTTCAGGCAGGTAAATTGCAACCCCCTTCAAAGTTTTCATTAGATAGGCTATTATTCTCTTGAAAGAAATCACACTCTATGCATTATTCATTAGGGGCAGCAAATCTTCAGAGCAGTCACACAGGCTGCAGTATCACAGAACTACTTAAAATTCTATGTCTTCTTTCTCCATCCACTTCTACTGAATTCAGTTCTGTCTAATCTCCATGTATAATGCAATATCTCTGGTTAATTCAGATATTGCAAAGCTGAGGAAAATACATATTTTTATTAGTTCTGGATGAAATAATCTCACTTTTATTTATCAAATACATGTAGTTCAATCTGTGTATGATATTTTGACACCATCTTTTTTCTTTTGTTTGTGTTTGTTTGTTTTATGTTGGTGTATTTTTGTACACATCCATATGCAGTGGATGTCTACAGAGAGTGTTTTACTGATGGTCTCCCCAGCCTACCTCCTAGAGTTTATTTTTTCCAGGAGTCTACTTTATGTGTACCTGAATAGCTTTCTGTACTCATTAAGACTATTACTGTGTGCTTCTCTCAGTTTCCTGCCAGTTGCTATGTTACACTTTATGGGGAAAACCAGTCGATTCTTCTTTCATATGTGTCAGGTGATGCCAGCTTTACAAGGTGTGTTCAAAAGGGTGTTGGAGGTGAGCTAATAAAATAATTCAACTAGATTTCTTAGGTGTGTTGTTTTGTCTCTCTATCCTCTAGATACCTCTTCTAAACAATATAACACAAGATTAGGCAAACCATGTATTTCAGCAGAAAGGCCACTGCATGGAAAAGTGCAGACCTTCATCCTGTTCATGACTGGGCCATTGACCTTCCACAAGTCCCTTCTATTTTATGTTTTTTTCCCCTCCACCCAGGACTTACACATGTCATTTCTGCTTAGCACACAACTAAGGACACCAGAGATGTCATTTGCTATGCACACATTCAAACACTAGCAAAACCCTCATCAGGGAAACTTAAGTCTGCAAAAATCCCAAATTTTAAGAATCACAAGTTGGTGATTTTTACCTCATGTTAGTCACCTCATATCAACGTCTTCTTTGCTTTTTCTCTCACTTTTCCTGTCACTGTCTTTTCTGACAACTCTCAGTTCAGTTTCTTTTAAGTGCAAAATCTTTGGGAAGAATTAGAAGGGACTCATGGTTCTTTATAAATCACAGTACAAAATCTGCTGATTTAACCCTTTACCACTTTTCAAATGATTGTGTGTGTGTTACCTTAACTTCTGGCGGGGTATAGTGCATTCTTCCTGCCACTTCTGAAGCTAGCTGTGTTAGTTAACACAGATGTTCCAAATACCAAAATATCTCTTTAGTCCAGACTAGTTTTTGCTTAAGGTATGAGATGAAGATTTTAACAACAATCCTTTGCTTAATTTTTTAAAAAAATTTCTGATAGTATTACTTATTGCTTCTTTTTGATCTCTGAGTGAATAACAACTTTGAAAAACAAGAGGATATCTATGATGCCATGTGAGCTGCTTAAAGACAAAGCAAGTGATAGCCTGGAAAAGATATTGAAACAAATTGTAGAGTTCTAGAACCCTATAAATACAAAAAAAAAAAACCAAAACAAAACAAACAAACAAAAAAAAAACAACCAAAAACAGGGAAAAAAGTGGAAGAAGAATTTATTCAATAATAACTAGAAAAAAATATAGTATTATCCTTCCCCTCAAAAGTAGTGATGATTGTTTTTTGTGGGAGTTTTTTCCCCAGTTTTGAATGCAAACATGAGGTGATGACAAAATATGTAAGGAAATTAAAACCGGCAAAATACAAATTATTCTTTCTAGCCTGAAAGCAAATCTGGAAGGACTTGTGGTCTAAATTACCTCCATATATAATTTCTAAAACTAAGGCAAATAAATTCCAAATCTTATATACCGAGCAGTTGTTCTGCAGATTTAAGCCACTTGCCTCAAAAATAATTTTGTACTTTGTTATCTAAGAAGTCCATAATGAAGATTTTCATAATACCTACAAAAAAAAAAATCCCATTACTATCAATACACACCTAAACACATTTATTAAATCAAAAATTTAAATTCATATTACAGAATTAAGAAGTTTAAAATTTAATTTTCTTCAATAGTGTATTAAAATGCCAACATTATAATTTTCATCAACTACATTAATTTCAGTGCAATACGGACTAAAGACATTTCATCATTTGACATGATAAAAAGTGTCTTGAATTATATAAAAGTAAGATCATGTAGAAAAAATTTCAAAATATCAGTACAGTGTTTTTTGTTTGGTTTTGTTTTTTAATTTAGAGAATTCAGATTCTAAGTAGTATGAGGATGTAAAACAAGAATATAAGACCTTCATTTTACTCATATTTTCTGAGACATGGAGGGTTATCTACAGCTCTGAGTATAGAACTGGAAAGTAAGGTCTTGAACTGAGGCAAATGATTAGTATTCATATTTTGCAGAAGATAAATTTTCACATTAAATATACAGACACTCATGTATACTGAATGTCACTAGGGATTAGCATAATATTTCTATTAGTAACGCTAGCTTATCTAACTGAGCGACACTCTGTAGCAAGAGCAAAGTACTGGAAGGGTGAAAATGAGTTTAAGTGTTTCCAGTATGGGTTAAGGAAGGAGAGTGACCATTTCCACAGGCAATTATTGAGCCTTAACTGGACCTCCCATAAAAATTCTCTGTCCTGACATAACTGATTGACTTCCCTTCTTTATGTGTATTTCAGTAATTTCTCCTTTTCTTCATCATGCTGCTCACTCCAGAGTCTGCCAAATGAAATATGAAAAACTATAATTTTATCATGGAATCAAGGAAAACTGAAACTTTTGCATCAACACTTGGTGGTAAAAATAGCCCTTGTGTATGTCAGATATACCTCTTTCCATGCAATGTAAATTATAAATAATAAGTCCATCATTTTATGTTATTACTATTTGTTATTGCTACTGCAACTGAGTAATTAGCAGAAAAAACCCTTGCTTAAATGCTACATTAATAATTTAATTTTCATCTTTCCCACAAATGTTATAAATATGGTGCTTCCATACAGAGAGATTTAACATGAGATATCCCTACTCTTTACCCAAACATACCCTACTCTTTACCCAAACATATATATGAAAAATATAGATTAATATACAGAATGGATCACAGAAGGATCACCCCGATGTTCCCTACTGGAAGAAAACAGTGAAAAATTTTCCTTTGTAAGCAATGGACTTTGTGTTGGAAAGATCTTTTCACAGAGAAGACCTGGTATTACCTGTGTGTTTTTAAATAATGTTACCAGGCTGAAAATTTTGATTTGAGTCAATCACCATATTATAAAAGGACATTAACCTGAGTGAGAAAGGTCGAGAGTAATTAGTTCAATACAGGAGGGAAACCAAGAGCAACAAAGCAAGACAAGGAGCCAGGAGAGAAATAGATCAATCTTTTAAAAGTGTCTCTCAAATGAAAAATCTTGTTTGATCTCTAACTCAAATTTTTTGAGTCAAATTTTATCCGACTGGATTTTATTTTTTCTAAATCATATAGAGAAAAACATAGTGCCTATATACTGCTCTGTACTCTCATAGTTGAAGCAGAATGGAGAACAGTGGTAAAAATACTGACAACCATAATTTTATCCTTGGATACATAATACATATGCATATAGACAGAACTATCTCACTAGAGATATGTATTTCAAATACAGTTATTAGCTCATACTTGGAGAACAAGAAGTAAAAAGAACACTTTCTCACGAGAGGAAAGAAGAGGAAATGTACTGTGTTGAAATCTCTTTCAGATAAATGTAATATTAATTATCCTAGTTTATTAAACAGAGAAGTTTAAAACATGATAAGTTAGATGTCAGGAGTATCCATAACAAAACAACAGTGACAAAATAAAATTCATTGATTCATTGAATATACAGGTCCCATCCTGCTCCCTGACTTACACATGCTTCTGTGTCAAATCAAATCAAATCAGAAAGAGGGTGCACAGAAACAATTTTTTAAATAATTTCCTCAAATTCCATGAACAATTCAGGGATGCAGATTTAAATTGTTTTGCAAGGCTTACAGCAGGATAATATAGCCAAACTGGTCTTCCTTGATCAAGTAGAAATTTGTGATTAGAGCTGACAAGATATCAAAATTTCCATTCTACAGGAACTTGATGGGAAGGGCAGGGCAGGAATATTCAATTATGTAGCAGAAAAAATCCACTGGAAATTTTCTAACAACCAAGAATTTCACTTTATATAACTTAGCTTCAATTACAAAGTTTTCAAATAAAATTGAGCTTAGGTATACCTGGGCTCCTTGCTTCTTGCATATTCTTAGCAGATTGCTGAGGACCCAGAAGACCAGCAGACAGACTTTCCAGCCCTCAGCCCTGCAACAGGTAGTATGAGGAATATGACAATCCAGGTAGCAGATGCAAGTGTACATCATGGAAATCCCTGTCAAGGAATAGAAGCATTTTATTTTCATCAGACAATAAACATTTACATTGAATCAAGGTTTTATGCATTATCATGAGCTCAGTAATGTGATGTCAGTCTAATGTTTCATACCCTCCAGCTTCCCTTTCTCTAGTTTTATTTGTTATTTCATGAAGACTTGTCCAAATAATGTATTTAATTTCTCAGCATAATCCAGGAATCTCTACCAAAATATTTCATTCTTTCCACAATGGGAATAACCCAATACATCATTTATTTCATGGCCTACCATGACTTACCTTATTCAGCATTCAAAAGAATATTCTTATTTTGGTAGAAGTAGCTCATTATCAAACTTTCTCACCAATTAAGAATCCTACATGATGGATGACCAGTAATAATCATTAGACATATTTTCCCCCCGAAAAGTTTTGTTCTATTTCTTCCTATATTAATCTTCATGTTACCTGATGAACAGATTTTCACTTGACACCACCTCATCAAAAAACACAGATAAACCCCATTTCCATTACTTACTTGCCTTGCTTTATGAGTGATTCAGATTCTCAGAAAGCATTATTTTTGGTAATTCTCTTCCCCACTTCCTTCATATAAATTATTAACTAGCAATCACTGGCTTTATATATATTTTCTTCCCATTGAACATAGTTCAAAGGCGCTACCTGCATTTTTCATTCCTTGTGTGTTTTTCTAGTGGAGATGATTATGTTGAGGCAGTCTGTCAGATAACAATTCTCTCAAAGCCACTACTTGAAACATCTCAGTGGGAGAAACACAGGTGTCTGCCACCATCCCACTGGTGTCTCATCATCCTACCAACAAGAATTCCTACCACAACAATAGTCCCTTTGAGGCTGTTATTTGAACGTTCCTCCTCCTTTTCTCAGATATTTTTACTGAATAACTTTGCATAAAATCATTACCGTCTGCTGGGGGCTTCATTTTGATTGTCTGTTGCATTCTGAATATGCATAGGTTTACAGATCCTTATCATCTAGACCAAAATAGAAAAAGATTTTGGCTGTAAGACTCCTGCTGTGCTCCCACTGAGGTAAAAACTTCCTGTTGATGCATTTAGACATGGGTGTAGCAAAAAAAAAAAGAGAAAATAATAAAATAAATAAGAATGGATTTCTTCTCTAGACTCAAATATGTATAGGCAAGATTTACTAAAAACATTCAATGGCTAATTTCTCTTTCATATATCACAGTAAAAATGTTCAGGTGCTTTTAATTGTGACAGTAAGTTTTTATTAAGTGCCTTATGGCTACACCTTTGACATTAACACCTTTAACATTCTTTTTCGTGTGTGTTTTATTACCAGATTATAATGGTATTATAAAAGAAAAGTAAGATCTCATGGATCGTTAGCTGTTGCAAAATATTTGTCCAAAAAAGCATAAAGCAACTCCATACAGTGAAAGCAGAGATGCTCCTTATTATAATGCTAAAACCATTTGTCACCCTCTGGGTAGCATTTCTGTGTTCAAAAAGAATAACAGAATCCCTAACTAAATCCTATCAATGCCAAGGGAATTGTGTTACTGCGAGTAACTTCTTTTTTTTGCCTTTTCCTTTTCCTCACATAGCCAAACTAATTATGTTTGAAGTTCATAAAGTGTGTGAGGTGAAAAAATGTGTAATTATTTAATCAGAAAAAAGGGTTAAATTTATGAATATGGATCCTTTTGAAACTTCTCCTAATTATTGTCCTGGGAGTCAGACCACAGACTCTGAGGACCATTCAGTTACTGCAAATTTCTCTAAGACGCAATTGAAGCCTGGTTCATTAATTAACACAACTTGGGTTAACTTAGGGAAAAAAAGTGAAGGTTCAGTGAAGATACAGTGATCCAGGTCATGTACAGTAATTACATCAGAAATGTCTGTGATACCAGAACAAAAAGAAAACTTCACACTGTATACGTCTTTGAATAAGAAAAATTGTATTTTTTATTTTTTTTGAGTAGAGAGTTCTGAAATTTCACAAATTGTTATGGAATCAGAATTCTCAGAAGAGCAATATTGAAATATCATCAGAGAATTGTCTGTTCCCTTATGCATTCCAGTTGTGGACTTTGAGCACAACTCACTATACATCAGTGTGTTTGTCCAGGTTCCTTTTCTAATATGAAATGCACATCTGATAAGTTGATTTTGGTTTAGTTTTGTTGGTTTGTTTTTCTTCTTCCAGAATTATTTGCCCTGCATTTCTCATTAGTGAACTTCTTTATCATACTTTGGAGAATACTGACCCACAGTAATACTGAGTTTCAAGAGTGAAGCCATGTTTCTGAGTCACAGAACTAGACACTTCTCTCTCTGCATGATGCAAGAACAAGTCAAACTTTTACTGGCATTTTATATGTGTTTCAGTGATTCATCATTCAGTGTGAATCCCTAAATTCCTACATACCCCCCATTTCCAATCTCTATAACTGGTGAGACCATAACAACTGGTGAGACCATAAATACCATAACAACTAAATTATATTGTGGCATGTTCAACATCAATTAAAGAGCCTAAGCTTCCCTCCAGATTTTTGTCTCATAATTAAATTGATCTTGGGAGTTCAACTAAAAGTAATGAGGTCAGGAAATTTTTAACTAATTGTACCAAAAGTAATCTTCATTACATTTTTTAATGTTCAAATTTTGGGAGAATATCATCGTCCACCATAAAAATTTTTCTTTATTGCATCCCCATATTCATGAAGAACTCACAAAAAATGAAAATCTCTGCTGTCAAGAACTTAGTACTGTATAAAATCTTAATTTTCTACGTGCCGAAATGCTCCCAAAGGAATAATGCGAATTCAAGACTGCATGAAAAGAAAGTTTAAAAACTCCTAAGAATTCATAGTATTTCTGTAATTTTTGAATTTTATTTTCTAGTATTTTATTTCTATGTTGGTTTTACCTCATGTAAGCATATGTTTCATCTCATCTAAAATAGTTTTTGCCCCAGCAGTAAATGCCTTTCAGAAGGCTGACAGTGTTAAAGCGCTGATGAGAAGAACCCACTTACTCAAGTTTTCTGTATTCCAAAGTAATGACATAAAAACTATGGAAAAATGCTTCAAAATATTTCTTTAATATATGATAAAATAATTCTTTGTGGTCTTAGGTGTGGTTCTAATTTATACTATTTATATTTTTTCATCCCCAACAGTGCTTATCTTAGTAGGCCCACAATGACATCTTGTGGCTACTCTAAGTTGATGACTCAATGATTAATAAAATAAACATGTCTACTGACTTCCTAGAATCTTTTACACATGAACAGAAAAGTTATCCTCAGTGAAGATCCTGCATAAGACATCTGCCTGTGACAGCAGTGCCTGGTCTTTCTAACTCCTGAGCAATCATTTTAGTTGCTCCATTTTTCTGTCAGTGGGAAATTAACTAATTAACTTTTCATATAAAAAATCTGGGAAAGTGGCTACAGTACACTGCGTAAGTGACAACTGAAAGTCTTCAGGCTACCAAAGGTGGTAGAGGAGTTTAAATTTGCAACATTAGAAGGAAACCAAACCTAAGGGAGTGATTTACTGAGTCAGGTCCAAAATAAATCCTTTTACACAAACTCCAGAGAATTCTGGTTTAGTTGTTTTGGTTTTTTTCTTATCTGAATGGCCATTACATTAGTTAGCCAGCTGCACCTTTTTTTAGTATCAGTCCTCAAATATTTTGAACAGATATCCATTCTCACTTGCTTCCCTTTCTGCAAGTACGAATTGCAATAAACTTCTTGGGATATCTATGTTTACCTAAAGCTATGTAACACATTTTATGTAACCATGATTGTTATGTTATTTGTCTAGATTTCTCTGACTTAAACACTTTTGCTTCCTTAAATATTTTGTCTTAATTTCAAGTGAACTCTTTCAGTGCTTGGGTTTCTTTCCTTAGATATTTATTTTTTAATAATTTGGGAAAAGCACAGTGGCCATGTCTTTTCCTGTCCTTTGCTAGCTCATAGCCTCTTAACTGAAGATTCCTGATAAAAGTTGAGGATTCATTGCAAATGTTCATTTTAATATTTCCTCAGATCATATTTAAACATTTGCAAGGCAGTTGTCTGCTTTTAGATAGAACAACAACTTTCTAATTTCACATTTTGCAGATCAATATCCCTTCACAAAAATTATAATAATATAAAAGTCTTCATGGCTCACTGAGGAATTTTCAGCAGCATAACTTGGAGTAGTATCAGATTTCAAAGTTATTTTATCTTTCCTTCTCTTAGTTTTGAAAGACATTTTAATAAAGGGAATCCAGAGCCCTTTCTCTTTGAACTAGGTTGTAGTGTTTTATAAATACACACATATACATATGCACACACACAAACACACACAGATATATATATGAGCATGTACACATTTGAAGCCTACGTTCTGGGACTGTCAGGGAATTTTGGAAGATGATCACTGTCCGTCCTTTATTAAACCTACAATTAGCACAGAAGTGCTTGATTTCCCTGAACATTATGTGTGGCAAATCTGATTAAATACTTACTTATTGCTCTTCACTGCACAGAGATAGTTTCATACAGGGCTTTGGCTGAAGTAAGGGCTGTGCAAAACACAGCTTTTGGTCTCAGGGGGAAGCTGTCGTTTGGTTGAGGGGGAAATGAAAATCATTATACCCTTTCCAGCAGTACAATGCAAAGTTCAGGGAAGGAGAGGAGCAGGCAAGATGGATATGAGCTGGGGAGCTCAGATTTGGCAATGGCTGAACACTCTCACTCAAGGGAATCAACATCAGACTGAAAATAGAATCATCAGTTGCATTAAGAATTAACAGAAGCATGAGGTGAAGGATGGGGCAGCAAAAGGATTTTGGCAAAAGGAGGCTGCTGGAAGGCTGCAGTACAGCAGTGAACACTAAAAAGAAGAGGAGGCATGAGAACACTGCTCCCTCAACCATTGTCAGTGAGGGTGGCTAAATATACCTGTTACTTAAAATAGTGGGGAAGAGGGGAAAGAATGGTGAAGTCTCTAGCTGAACTTCTCCAAAACCCTGTTGTAAGACCCAGGTTCTAGCTCTAACATGGAATTGAACATCCTTTTTTGGTAGGGAGTTGAAGTTTTTCAAACATTGCTGGTATGCAGTTGATGGACTAGAAATTACCAGTGTTAAGAATTACTTGCTGTTGTCAACAGTTTTGCATTGCCTACTGGTGTGCTGTAAACAGTAAAATACAGGCTTGAAAACCTTTGGCAAAAAAAATGACTGCATGTATTTGTTATGAATAATCCCATTTGTATTAGCTGCTAACTTGAGCTGATTAGTTGCATATGCGACATTATCAGATGGACACAAATCATAGAAACAGAATCCAATGTGTTGGAAGAGACCTCTGGAGGTCTTCCAGTTCCAAGTTCCTGTTCAAATAAAGTCAAGTTGAAGGAGGTTGCTCCATTCTGTCTGAGGATAGAGATTTTACAGCCTTTCTAGGCAATCTTTGACAGTATTTCCCCAGAGTAAAAAAAAAAAATCTTGCTGCCCCTGCAGTTAACCTAAATTTCTCCATTCTTTCCATTCTGCAAAAATTTATTATCTCCCAAGTTAATAAATGAAAAATCATATCTGTTTTTCACAAAATTACAATGGCACAATTTTTTGTTCATTTACATAAACTGACATCCCAACTAGAATGAAAACAGAGCAAAATTTGTCTAACTCTGCATTTGGAGATGCCTTCGACATCTGCTGGCAATCTTCACTAAGCCATGTGCCAGAAGGTGCCATTCTTCTGGCAGAGGTGCAAATCCAGTTGCCTCAGGCACTTTGAAATTTAGGAAATGAACAGGGTTGCACCTTCATTTCCCTAAGGACACTCATCCAATATGCACCAACATACAAATAAGAATTTATTTGGAATTGCCTGATTAGGCAGAAAAAGGCCACCTTTTGCTGAACAGCCTTACGCAGGTATTTCAAACTATGCCACACAGCTGCCCTCTTGTCATCCACGAGCAGGCACAAGCACAGGGAGGTCTTGTGTCACAGTAATTGTGCATATGTTGGTTTGTTTTGCTGGACAGTAGATTGCCACTGTCAGCTGACTGTCAGGTAACATCAATCAACTCATTAGAAGCTCTTGACTTTCTTGTCCCAGCAATCCACAAGGTCTGGTAAAAGAGTGCAGGCAGTCCTGGGCTTGCATTCCCCCTCAGGAAACCTGAATAGAATCCAGGGAGTACTGTGCTGGTGAGGTGGTGAAGGCTAGAAGCAAGATTTAGATGAAGGCATGATTTGAGTTACCCCTTCAATCATGAAAAACAGTGTTGAGGAGGAAGGAAATAGTCTGAAATTGGGTTATTGTTACTGTGAAAGAGGAGGACTAGCACCATGTATACGAACGCCAAGGTAAACTGCTTTGGGTACAACTCATCCAAAAAAGTGGGAAAAAGGGGAAAAGAGGAATAAAGGAAGCATGGGATTTTCCTAGTCACCAGGCCATTTGTACATCTTAGCACAGTGTTATGCATTTTCCCTGTGCTATATTTTGAAGGTAGTCAAGAGTGTAGCTAAGAATATGAGTATCATATGCCTAGGCATGATGCTACACACTGCTACAGCATGTACCTGAGGAGGTACAGCCCATTTCTGCCATGTCTCTGTTGCAGATGAATTTTTAATTTTTTTTTTAAATTTTAGTTAAATAACAAAAAGTATAATCTTGAGATTACAGAACACAGCTTCAAGCCAACTCAGTTTCTTCCCCAAGCTCTGAAAATGTTTCTTACAAACCACACAGATTTCTAAGAGATTTCCAAAACTACTGCAACCTCCACAGGCAGCTTCCCTGTATTCTAGAATTCAAAGGCTCTCTCCAACCTAAAAATTGACAAGTCCTTGAAAAGCATTCATTGTAACTCAGGTTCCACCATTCTTTATTACTCTAATCATTTTCTGGAATCNGTCATGTTTCTATTCATTGTAATTCAGGTCCTGATCATGTTCCACCATTCTTTGTTACTCTAATCATTTTCTGGAATCTTATCCAGGACACAAACTTCCAAAAGAACAGTTATAAGACATAGGTTGGTGCAAACTTGATGGGAAAGGTAGGATTCTATAGCTTTCCCTTTCTTGTGATAAAGGAACCTGCTGTGCCAAGTCAAATGCCAATGGTTAATGCATTCACAGGGAAACAGGGAAATGCAGAGAAAAGCTGTCAGCACATTTTGGATAAATCCAACAATTACTTTTTGGACTCCTCTTCCCCAGCAGTGGGATCTTGTGCTGTAGAAACAGTCAAAGTAAAATCTAGCTGAGGTTAATCTTGCTGACTTACAATCATGTAGAAGAATAGGTTTCATTTGAGACACAATATATTGTTCTCACAGAAATACCCATGGGAATCCACTTATTTTCTATTGCTTCATTTTAATTTCTCAAGTGCAAACTATAAATTTCATATTAGGACAGAATTGTCCCTCTCTTATCTGCATCACTCCCCAGATATTTGATATCAGAACCTAAATGCAAACTTTAACAGAAGAGAGTGAATAATAGAATTCATTATGCTTTATTGCTATTGTAAACTGTCCTGTGGTGCATAAACTATCCTTTTATTACTTTCTTGATTACAACAAAATTGCACTTGCCTGCTGCATCAAAGTTAATGACCCAGGAGTATGAATGGAATTGTTAGCAGCTAATAAAAGCATTATTAAGGAAGGTATGTGATTAAATAGCTTCAATTAATGTGTTTGTCTTACTGATAAAAAGAGTATTCTGCCATCCACAATGAACTTCCATCATGAGAAGAATTGCAGAAGTTGTATAGTGATGCATCTTTTTAGTAATAGAATTGGCTGGTACAAACCATGATTCAGAAGACAAACAACACTTTTAAAATCAAATGTATAAGAGAGAGCAATGATACACAGGCCTGAAAAATATGAATACTAGTTGCTAAAACCACATTACATATCCAAGCTTGACCATGTACTTTATAAGCAACTTCAGAATAGAATACTGAAAAATATGTTTATGGGCTTAAAAACCATAAAAAGTATGCAGTGTTGTAGGGAAAGGAATAGAAAAACAAATGCAACATATCAATCTATATGGCCTGACCTAAACATATGGTGCTGGTTCATGACTGGAGTATGTCCCTAGAAATCAGATAAAATAATAAAACCAATAGAAATGTCATGATAAAGAGACAATGTGTAATTAATAGATGCAGGAAGAATAGATCAAGAGTCACTGGTTTAGGATTCACAGCCTGGAAATTTTTGTCACATAATGGGTCACCAGCACATCTACCAGACACTTCACTTCCTGCCTGGTCTCTCATCCTAATGCAAAATAGTAGCTCTGGGGTTGTAAGGACATAAAGAGCATTTCAGCATCTCAGACACTGTTAAGGCCACAGAAAGACTTTGTCATGAGATAAGCACAGAAGGGAGAGACAGGATGGCAATAATTCCAGCTTGGAAGAGGTGAGATCTGGCTAGAACATCCTGGGTAATGCATCCAGACAAAAATTCCCACCGTGGTGAATTAGTAATGAAGTAACTGCTCGTATGCACATCACCAGTTAAACAAAGACCACTCCAAGTTATGGGACAGATGGCATCTGTGACACCAATGACAACAAAAGCCCCCCTGAATATGCCTCTTTGGATACCTGAAATTTGGGCTGTAAATTAAACTACCACAGCAGGAACTTGAGATAAGATAAAGGCGGTACTGGGTATTATCTCAGACCTAAGGAAAGGGTAACAAAGTTGGAGGAGAAGAATGTATCGCCAACCACTAATGGACACAATGCATAATTTATGTGCCACAAAGAATATGGAATTTATGGGCCACCAGGAAATCCAATTTAGCAACTCTCTTGAAATCAGCTGCGACTGGGTAAAAGGTAATTCTGGCAGGGGGAGATCACAACCCACCAACCCAAGACCCACCACTGCCTCAAAAGAAGAGAAAGTCTGAGCTTGTGACTAATTAGCATTAGAAGTAAGGGAGTAATTTAACCAATAGAATAAGAGAAATGTATAACTAATGAGCATTAATTTCTTTTTCTGCTAAATAGTGACCATCGCTGAGAAACTTGAGGTGAAGAAGAGACTGCATCCACAGGTAGTGACTATCTTCTCCTAAATCTCTCTCTGTCTCCCCACCATCCACTCCCCATCTCTTCTCTGTTCTATTTCTTTCTGTCTCTCTACATCACAGTTTACTGTTAAATAAAATCTGTCCTATAGACTTCAGCATGTGGTCTTTTTTGCACCCTAATTCAGGCGGAGGCATCTCTCAATAATCAGATCTTAACAGTTGTCAAGTGGAGTTTTGCTGATGAGCCAGCTTGGCCACACCAAACGAGGTGTGAATGCTCTTCCTGACCTATCGAGACCTTCAGGGGGAAGTGTTTAGTGGCTCAGCTCGACACAGAGCACCTAGCTCAACATCTGACCGCCTACAAATGACCTTTGGAAGGAAGTAGAGGACTTGAGGAAACATCAGCTTGTGTATTCCTCCCAGCAATCATGGGGAGAACATTGTGAGAGTGGACTACTGACACTAGTCATGGGGATCACATTTGCAAAATTGTGATCCAATTCTATGTTGTAACTATTGTGCTCAAGTTGTGATTTCAGTAACTTACCCAATCACACTGCTAAATCTAAATCCTGTGCAGAGTCAAGTGTCTTCGAAAATGTAAGTTTGGCATTAAAACATTAAACTCTTCCTGTGTGGAATATCTAAGATCTGTTCAGAAAGTATTGGACTGGGAAATAACCTGTCACAGTTATATATAATTAATCTAAACTGGAAACTTTTGTGTTCAATTTGAAAACAGGTAAATGCATGCAAGTCTTTTCTCAATTTGATTTTGGCACATTCCTCTTGATATAAGCCATTATATGCAGTATTTCTTCAATTTCTAATTGTGTGTAACACAACACACTGTTAAATTAGCATGGGCAATTAGTACTCTCTTTCTAAACCCGTGAACTTTCTGTTTCCTGTAGCTCTTAATTAAGCCATTGCTTAACTTCCTCCTTAACAACAAAAGCTTTGAAAATCTTTCAGACAAACAAGCGGGTGAGTTCTGAAAGAATTTTTCTCTCTGCTGAGCTGAGGACTAGTCAAACTAGGCAAAACCTTCTAGCAAAAAAGTCATTAATACCCTGAAGATGTAAAATCTTTTATTCTAATTACACTTAGTTCATCATTTCTCCAGATCTGATTTACATGTATTATAATTTTTTGCATTTAATTTTTTTCTTATACTGTGCTGCAACAACCATTCCTATTTGGATTCAGCATTACAAGATGAGGTTTTTAAAAACCCCATATTTTTCCATAATTATAAATCTAGAATGTTGACACTTAAATAAAGGATAACAAAACATTAGGCAAATGAAGCATAAGTTTGATAATTTTAAATCAAACAAAGTGAAAAATATTGAATTGAACCCTCTCAGGACCTTTGCTAAATAATCCTTAAGATTATACTGTTCAAGTTATTTTAAAAAGCCTACATTTTATCCTACAACACCCAGCAGAAAGTTATTGTGCTTTCATGAATATTTTATTTGAATCCCTTATTTGTAAGCTGAAATTTCTCTTCCACAGACTTCATACAGAAGTGCAAACTATAAACTGAGTCTTGTAAAAGCAAACTCCTTGATATGAAACACCACTTTATCCCCACCTTGTGGAAATTTTCTGCATATGTTACTCCTTAGTTGAAAAATAAATTTGTGGGTGTGATCTGAAAGATTCTAGTAATTTAGCTGAAGTAGGTAGTGTATCCTCTTGCATTCACCTTGTCATGAAGTTTTACAGTTCCAAAATTAGGTTTTCATTCAGGTAAGCCTGAGCTGAATCTGTTTATCAGAAACACCAGGAGAGAGGACGTGAGGGAAACAGAGGAGATCACAGGAGGTAAAAATTCACATTCTGGTTTTGTTCCAAAGATTGATGATTCCAAACTTAAATCTGAAACACAGATAATAAGGGGTGAACTAAGATGGATTGATGTTGGACACAGCTATATTTCTGAGCATTAATCCCATCTATTCTACAAACAATTTACTGAAGCATTGAATAATTCATTTATACAAAAAGAAAATGGGAATATGGACAAATAATAGAAATTAAAAAATTAAAATCTTAATTCTTACCTTGATCTGGAGTTGAGACTCACCATGTAAAACTTCTTTAGGTGACCGTTCCACTGTAAAGTCCAATTCTCCCTGTTTTCTTCTGGAAGAGAAAATATATTATCTTCCTGCATTTAATAGTTAGGAGAAATGCAGAAATGAAGAAGTAAAGTGATCTTTGGCATCACTATATGTGGTTCTCTGCTAATATTAAAAAGAGCACAGAATAATTTCAAAATCATTGTTAAGTTCTGTCTAAAAAGATTTTTTTTTCTATTTTCCCATTAGAAGGTTGTTACAGAAAATATTTACATTAAAGGTTAGGATTTTTTTTTTATTTTTTAATTTCCAGCCTAAACTCAAGCTGTTTAGTCTTTGCTTATTTATTCTTTTACTAGTTTTAGCTAATTGACTGAATAAATATTTGCCCTTCTCTAGAGTTGTTCACTGTCATTCATGTTTTCTGTTAAAGGCAAGAACCAAAACCCCTCAGCCTTGGTTTTCTTGTCTGGGTATGTCAGTGCCTTCATGGCCTCTTTTCCATTTACCTGGTCATCTGTGGAATATTTTCATGCATTTTTTTTGCTAGAATCAGCTCCTTCAACTGCACAAAGTCCCCTCACACAGTGTCTCAGCTAAGATTTTACACAAGATAGTCCTGTTATCATATTGAAGCACTTATTCTCAGTTAGTATAACAACAGAATCACAGTTCTGCAGGAGTTCTGTCCACTCTGACTGTGTTCAATATGTTCAGAAAAAAAAAAAAATCTTGAATTCTTTTTCTTGACGGTTTTTTTCCCTCATTCTATTTGTAAGTCTTATTTTTTTGATGTGGGACACAAGAGAAATATTCAGCATTAAAATGAGAGAAGGAGGTCATGCTCCAAGCTGTATCTTAATGGAAGAATGTCAAACATTTCAAAAGCACAGAACACAAGCTACTGACACCAGAAATGCTAACAAAAAGAAGATTATGTAAACACATAAACAAACAGAACAAGGCAAGGGACCATTATCCCAATAGGAGTTCAAGTACAGACTGGCCACTTCCGTGCCACACAGCTCAGGGCTGTGCCTCTCCTTCAGCCTGGGTATGCTATCTTTACAGATATAACATAATTGCTATTTTTTCAGTTATTTAAACTTCAGAGTGAAAGACATAAAATGAAGGTGATATTGCAATCCATCAGAATATTTTTACATGGGAAATTGAGGATGAGTCTTATAGATTTTATACAAAACCATGGAGAAATAACTGGCAAACTTCCTGAGGAATTGGTCAGGGACTTCATAAGATTTTTATTTTTTTCTTTTTACAGACAAAGCCTGGCACAATCTCATCCATTTTGCCTGGTGCACAACATCCCACAAAAACAAGCCTTGGCACTGTCTGAAAATATATCATTTGACAAACTGAATTAGCAGTTAAGAAAAATGAACAACCAAACATTCAGTGCTTAAGTTCACCTTTCACCTTATAGAATGCAATCTTAAGGGCAAAAAATATAAACTGGCTTCCTATGGGACAATCTAGTTATATTTTCAGGTATGGAAAGCAAGTATTTCATTGGTGCACTGCTATGAGCTCGACCAAGCATCAGTGTTGGGTGTAGGGCCAGTGGCAGAGACAAAAAACCTTGGGTCTTAGGCTTATAATGCTTCCCTGATGCACCACAATATCAATGATCTTTAATTATTTTTTATCATTATATAACAGTGAACACCTAGGTTTTATTTTATTTTTTCTGCAATAAACTTCTAAAAGCATTTTTTATATGCCTAAATCTGCAGAAGATCTGAAAGAAACTCTGATAGCATGTAATCATTGGGACAGTGATCTGGATGTATTCTTATTCAACTCTTTCCTGGTTTACAGACTTAAACAGTAACCTCTTGCTTTTTATTCATCAGTTACAAATTTTTCATTCTTCCTGTAAGACATTTGCAGCCTTTTGATATCCTGATAGAGAGAGGAGAAATCCCTGCATTCATGTCTTTGCTGAGGATGTATGCCATCCTCCCTGTGGCTAAAGCAAAATTCTGACAGCTGCCTTTTTTTTTTTTCTTTTTTCTTTTTTTTAGTAGTACATTTATGTAGGGGTTTTTACGTGGGTGTGTAAGCAAGAGCTTTTGGAAGTGGCAGCTATGTAAGAATATGTAGAGCAGAGAACTAAATAAACCTCCAGCTGACATTCTGGCATAGCATCTAATCCCACACTTGGGTGTTTTTACTCATTTGAGTATTTGAATGAGTTAAAGGACAACACAAATTGTGTATTATTACCATTTTTATATGGCTGTTAAATTAGTCTGAAGGTTTGGTCATTTGGGTTTGGTATTCTTTTTTCAATCTCACAGAAAACCTCCCCCATACGTGCTTAAACACTGCATCATATTTTCTCCTTGTTTACAAAGTACAATATTACAAAACCTACAAAATCCTATGGGTAACTATTCCAGCCACTCTGTGTGACAACAGCAGGTGGCAGCAAGGGATCTGGATATAGACTAGGGAAAAAAACAACTAGGGTTTGCAAAGCATGTACACAATATGGGACAAGTTATGAGTGACAAGGAGTGACTCGTCTCGTGAAAATAGTTTCCTCCAATCCAAACTGCTATTTGGGAAAGTGTTCCCAAAATATTTTTGATTGAAACTGAAATAAAATAGTTTGGTTTGGTTTATTTTTACCCATCCCAAAGCTACCCGGCCTGTTTCATTTCAAATTACTTTAAAAATTCTAAGACATTAAACTGTTTCTTTAAGTAAGGACGTTGGGAAAGATGCAACGTGAGCCTTCCTAATCTCCTGAACTAAGTCCCCAAATGCTCTGAGGGCTGTGTGAACATCCACGTTCATGGAACAACCAGCTCTGACAGCCAAAGCTGCCCTGCACCGTGCCAGTCCTGCAAGGAGGTGACTGGTCACTTCAAGTTTCATTTGTGTGATGAAAGGCAAAATAATTGACTGAACAAAATACTTCAATTTCAGAAATTTGGAAACAGAACGCAATAAAAATATGAAAGGATATGTTCAAACAATGCATAAGTGAATTCTTTTAGGGCTTTCTCTTTTTTATTTTTTTTTTTTAATTCAAATATTCAATTTACACACACAAACAGCAATATTTCTGAATTTCACTAATTTCTGGTTATCACTTCCCTCTGTCTTTTTTAGTATCCTCCAGGTAATCTGAACAGAATGAACCAGAAACAAGTGCAAGGCACTTGACAATCTTTCATAACTTTCATTTGCTGTGTATGCAATATTTGTGTCTCTTGGCATTCCTTTTTCTGCTTGTTGCCAGACAAACATAGGATGAAAAATGCATATCTGAGAGCTGGAAAACTGCACAGAAATGAAGATGGAAAGGGCAGAAGGAAACCAAGGGATAACTCTAGCCAACATGAAGGGCTGTATGCACATCCTCATCTATCAGGAGCCAGACCACAGTCACCACCACCCCCTGCCTTTTAATGAAATTCTCCACAGACAGGTAACACAGCAGACAATTCTTGTCACCCAAAACAAAAGGACAAAACAGAGGCTGATAAGGACAATTGGGATGATAACCTTAAAAATGAGCAGGTATTAGAAGAAAAGTATTCATATTGCCTTGTCCTGCACCTCATATCTGAGAGACTCCTAAAGATGGACCTAGGAGGCTTCATCTGCATTAGTTCTGGCTGAAAACCAGAGAAGCTTCTGCTTCCTGGGAGACCATTAGTTTCCTCCTGCTTGGACAGCAGTGGAGAGAAATTAATTTTCCTTAAAGGATATGTCATACTAGAAATATGAAAGTCTTACATGTTCTGAACCTAAAAGCAAACATTTGCACTATACTTCATTTCATTGGTTTTGTCAGGTTTATCCTTTTTAATTACTATCGTTATCCTGCTAATAAAAAAATCCAAAAAAAGTTCCAAGCAAGTGGTGCCAGCCAAATCACATGAGCTAGAAATCTCTTTGTGATGTTCAGACATATATTGAGTTTTTTGGAAATGTGAAGACTCAGCCATAATATAGTAAGATATTTTCCAATTCCAAAATTGTGGAGTAGAAAAGTAAACTACAGAAGACAGGGCAAACAGCAGTATAAAATACATCAGGGAATTAACATTTTTATGGAAAGAAATTATCTTTGGGAATGTTCATTTTATTTCATGCTATATGTGCGATATACGTTTGTAATACTCTACACAAATTTTCAAAAACATGGCAGAGAAGTTCTGTCAGATATTTGAAATCCTTTTACTACTTTCTATAATTCTGATGTCACAAATAAATTCAGAAGGAAATAATTTTATTTCATTCCATTCTCTGGTCTCATGGGATCTTCTTCCTCAGCCTCAATGACTGAGTCCCTGCAAAGTTACGTACTTACAGAGGAAGATGTTTCATTTTTCTTTTCACTCTGTATTTCAGCCTTATTATAGATATTCACAGACATCTGACTGTCAAGAGGTATTCTATATATATGTCTCTTAAAAGATGTATTTTTAAATTTCTTATTCTTTTTAATATTATTTCAAAGTCCTACTGAGTTTCTAAGTTGTGCAGAACTACTTTCTCTTTGGACTCATGTCCATGATCTCCAAATAGTGCTAAATAGACTCATTTCTCTTATACCTATATGGATTTGTGAGTGTTGTTTTTTGCAAATTCTTTCTAGCTCGTTCAGATCTGTGCTGTAGTCTCATATCAGAATGGAAATTATCTCCATGCTTCAGTGGTTTTCCCATCCTGTCCAGTGCTTGAGGTGTGACCCATCCCAGCTCTGTCTCCACTCTCAGGGCTCCCTGCTACATGGCATCATGTTCTGATTCACTCCCTTTTCTGTTGTTACCCTGTCACCAAATGTTCTTGTCATTTCTTTCTCTTATCACACCCTCTTTGCCTCACTAGCAATACCCTTTTGTCCATTTCCCCATCAATTGCTTTGCACGTCCACCCATTCCACTGCCTGCACCAGTTCCTTGGAACAGCTCTCCTCTCAGACCTCCTGCTCTCCTCTCTCACTGCCCTGAGACAGGCACACACAGACCACCAGGATGATCAACAGCCTTATGTGCAGCACACGTGGTGGTGTGGCAGCTAAGGAGAAACGCTGTCACCACGAGCACAAGTACGGATATTTGGAAAATGTAGCACACCAAACAAAATAAATGCACCAAAATCAGATAAGTATGTTATAAGAGTACATGCTGACAGTTCCTTTTCCTGTGTTTAGTGTCAGAAGCCAAGTTCCAGGACTCTTTCCAGACTGCAGATACTGCAGAAATGTTGATGAGATGCATGTAGGAAGATATTTCACATACTAGGCAGATGAGAGAGGGGAACAACAAAGCCAGTCTTTGACAGGTACCATGCTTTTAAATGCTGCCAATGTTTCCCCTTGAGTCAGAAATTTTACTACAGATATTCTGTCTTTGAATTTGCCCAGTCACTTATTCTGGTGCCTTTTTCTGGATTTAGAGATTAACTGACCCTGCAGTCAATTATGAATTACTTTTAAGAGAAAAAGAAGTGATAAATACATATTTATGAACAAAGAGGTTCTTGTTTTGGGGGAGAAAATTTTTTCTGAGGAAGCTCTCCAATGAATCTTACTAATTGGTTCAGTCAAACAAGAAAACAACATGTATTTATGCCAGCTATTGTCATCCAAATGAGGTCTATATGCAAGTACACTTAAACATCTCCTAAAATTAAGCAGTGGCCAAGGCACATTTCCCCTACTTATATATATCAAGAGCAAGTTCAGCAAGAACACTATTTAGCTTGGAATTTTCTTCCAAGGAAAGGACTATATGTTGTTAAACTGAATTAAGAAAGGACCGAGAAAGTTACATATTTGGTAAGGCATTTAGTTGTTGTTGTGGTTTTTTTTAAGGCTTTGCTCGTCTTACTAGAATCTTGTTTTGATAATGACTTAATTCCTGAAAGGATTCCCTACATTTGGAAAAACAAAAACCAAAAAAACCCAGCACAAAACAAAACCACACCACAGCTGAATTGAATTAGTGTTTTTCAAAAAATATTTTCCATTTTGTCACCTTTAGAAAGGCACCAGAAAGTGAAGTGGCAAGGTTTTCCTCTGCCCTAATCCTACCTATTTTCCTTATTACATCAGATATATATTTTAATTATATATTAAGAGGAAATGCTGTATCAAGAGAAGAGCTACACACAGGATGTATGTACCTGTTCCTCCAGCTGGGATCTGGAAGACCACAGGTGGATTTGACTGTGTTGGCTCCTTACCAAGGAGCAAGACTGGAGGGCTGAACCAGACAGCAGCACAAGGCTGGCTCTGATGTCTACCCTGTGCAGAGAAACCCCAGCCAAAACAGTGGAGATTAAGCCATGTACGACTCCCCTAATTCCACTAACTTGGTGGCATTTTGCATTTTTCAGGGTGTTTGATGCCCTTGACAGGGCCAGCAGGTGCGAGGTGTCATGTTTGACACTCCTTCTGGCAGAGCAGGTGAAGACCAGGAGCAACATCCTAAGGCCCCTAAAATTATCATAAATATCATCTGGTCTGTCCCCCTCTATGTTTTAAGCTCTAG